>JBBELK010000469.1:0-458054 GCA_037783545.1 Henricia sp. BOLD:AAB3569 | reverse complement strand
CCATAGCTGTTAAAATAACTGTAACTTTGTTTACTAATGCAATATTGTATGCAGGGGAGCTCATTAAATGTGCGTGACTTACGTTACAAAAAAAGGACATGCACAAAAATCAATCATCTTTATTTTCAATTTCTTCTCAAACTAATGATACATTCAAAATGGTTATTTTACCCCTCAAAATAGAAGAGTTGGACATAACAAACGCACCATTTGGAGTCGGAAATATTGCATCACTATATGTGTACACATGAAAATATGCGTGACTGACGTTACATGTGACTGACGTTACATTTTCTGGCATTACAACTTATAACAAAAAAGTGGATACCACAATACCTACAAAACGGACAATACAAAGTGTCCTATACAAATTTACAACCTTAAAGGCATACTCTAACCATCCTAAGTAGTTTCTAATAAATTTGGGGTTAATTTGTTTTCCTCATGTCCACCTATTTGCGGAATTGCCCTGCAGCGCATGGTGTGAGCGTAAAGGGACTGTGCCGATATATATTATTATTAATTATTATTACTACTACATTTCTATAGCGCACATTCCACATGAGCATGTTCACAGGCGCTGTACATTATTATGAGTTTACAGAAGCTTACAAGTATCTTCCACCTAAACATTGAGATACATAGGTGTATAGAAAGTCACACCAGCGCCGTGGCGTTTTTGGCATGTTTACACCCATAGCGTTGAGCCAAATTGGCGGCAACCCTAACCCCCCCCCCCCCCCCCCCCCCCACCTCAAAAATTAAAAAAATAAAACTATCGGGGTTTTTTGTATTATCGATAACTTTCACAACCGTTAGGGTATCTGACTTTTGCCTGCTTAAAGTGGTTAAATATTGCCTGAGATCGCATCACAGAGCATCTAGAATCCAACATTTTGGAACTCGCTGTCTTTACATTTCATGCTTAAACATTTCATGCACTCCCCCCCCCCCCCCCCCCCCCCACCCACCCCCCGTTTGAAAAATCCTGGAGCCGCTCATTGCACCCATTCCGTCCATGAAACGCCGTCTGAACGCTGTATAGCCACGCACACGGGAGTAATACACCAACCAATTAAACGTACTTTGGTCTACAAAACACTCCAACCTACCATTATCTGCGGTACTTTGTTCCAACTTCATGCCTTTCTTGAGTTCCAAGATGATGAGACCGTAAGATATTCCCATCGTAAACAGCGGAATCGCCATCAGAATGACGAATAAACACATCTAAATCAACGATAATTATTAGACTTTGCCGTTGGCTCTTAATAGATTACCATAGATTATTCCAAATACATTAGGGAGGTTTCGGTCGCATACGGTTAGGCAAAACGACGACTATTAGTGAATTTTACGTCATCGATTTGTGCGTACTTGTGGCGTTTACACAAATATCCCAAGTGTTGTTTTGTTGTTTACACTGATAGCAACGCCTCTACACCTTAGTGAAAAACGGACAGCGAAAGGTAACGATTTTGAGGTTTGGCTAATCGTAGTCGTAATCACTAACCGTGCACACCGAAACCTCACTAATATTAAACAGGATTGGATTTTGCCGTTATAAAAACTTATAAAACTATGTTTTACCTATTGGGGCGCCAGTTTTTGCGTAAAAAAGCTATGTTAGGGCGACACGGTCTATTAGGGCGACAATTTGGTGTCGCCCTAATATTTTGGAGGTTAAAAACCATTTTTTGTTAAAGGTCAAAAACCATTTTTCTTAGATCTAGAACCATTTTTCTTAGGTCTGGATAAAGAAATTTGGTGTCAATTTGAGCGATTCTTGCCGAAATTTCGGTGGTCGCCGGGGAAAGGTTTCCCGTAATGTCGCCCGTTTATAGCATTCAGGGTTCTTATTATTATTATTATTATTATTATTCAAATGATACTTTCACAGAGTTTTCACTTTTCACGTAAACAAATCCCACCCCTGGGAAAAAAAAAATTAGCCTAAGGTGACAAAATCCCAACCCATGGGTGCAAATCGTGTCTTGCTATCAGATGCACAGGCATTTTTATTTCAATGGGGCATAAAACCCTGGGGCATGAAAAACGTGACCAAACCCCACCTAAGGGGGTTGGGCAGCGCGGTGGAGGGGGAAACAATTGATAGGTGTATTACCACTATGAGCAACTAACAATGGACATTGGGCACAAACCATTGTTATTAACAATGGTGTGTGCCCGATTTCCATTGTTAGTTGTTTATAGTGTACAGTGCAAGCTTGACCGTAAACCTACTACACTGATTGCTGTAGAAGTCACATGGGGTAATCGCCGACGGCATGCGTCGGAGAATTTTTGCTGCACTGCTTTTCTCTTAAGCCGGCCGTATCGAATAGCCGCCATTTCGTGGGGCACCTTTTGTTACTTGAACCGTTCAACAATTGAAGCACAATATGTGCAACCATGCATGCTCTCAAGAAACAGAGACGTAGACTAGTGAAGACAGTATGACCAGTCTAGGCAAGGCATTGTATTTGGTGGGGTACAATGGCGGACGGTGGCTTCAATTTTGGACGTCGTTGCTTCATCCAGTGTATATGTATATCGATGTTCCCAGCGCCCAGTATGGGCGCTGGGAACGAGCGAAGGTTTGTTGTGCCGTCAGAGAGCATATCGTCTATATGGTTTATCAACAGAGGGCGCTCATCTGAGTGTCCGTAGTTGTAGCAATTTCGGGGGAGTGGTGGAAATAGTCTGTACATAATTATGTAAATTTACTTTGGTGGACAATTTTAATAAAGCCAGTAAAACTAACATATGGAAGCCTGTATACGGGATTTGCAATGTCCCAAACAATCACTGAAATGGAAGATAGAAGTCATTCCAACTGTCCAATGCAATGATTTCACCCGAGACTAGATATTATTCTATATATTTTTTATATTACTTTTTCTTTTATAAGAAAACAAAAATGAAAGATGAATTTATATAAATGCGTGTACACACGAATATTTTAAAAGGACGCCCTCGAGTAAACGAAAATAGTCTCCTGACTACCATGGTATTATGGCTCCGTTTTCAGTGCAGTATAGCAAGAAACCAGCATAAATAGGCCAGCAGCTTCGCACAATTTCTTGAAATCGCTGACACAGTTTTTCATTGTTTTCTCGAAACGTAGACAATGTACTGATCTGGGGTTTACCCAGCACGATATGGGGCCTAAGGACTCCCTCCTAACGCCCCTATGACTCAACACACTCTTCCTTTTTGTTAACGCACCAACACCCCCCCCCCCCCCCCCTCCCCCCCCCCCCCCCCCCCCCCTCCCCCCTCCCCCTCCCCCTAAAAACTGAAAGGATTCTCAAATGGACGTTTGAGACACAATGGGGGAACAATGGTAGGGAGGGGTATCCTCTGCCCCATATCGTGCTGCATATGAGCTGGGCCAATGAACACGAAATATAACGGTTTGTTTACGTGCGCGCAAATCTATGGAGGTGTCACAGGGTACCAGACGACGTAGGGCCATAGGAAACCACATATGTGAACAAACGGTGACGTCATTATGTTTCAGGTCCATTTCATGGAGCTGTTTAGCACAAAAAATCGCTTAGCACAAAATGTCTTTGCTTTGTATAAAAGCTTAGTGAGATACCAGCCAAAATCGTGTTCTTAGAAACAGTAATAGAATATTAATAAATACACATCACATACAATTTTGGCTGGCAAGTGGCAACCCATTTTTGTAATAAAGCAAACAAATTGTGCTAAGCACATTTTTGTGCTTACATAATTTGGTTTCTATCACACACATGATACACATCCCCAATCACACATACAAATAATGCAGTTTGTAACATTTCTTTCAATCTAGTAATCTATCTTGAAACTAAGGAAGATAAACTCACCCTGTATATTTTTCGGTACTTCACGTCGGGCCAAATCTCGTCACACTTAAACACCGTCTCGCTCTCGTTGATTGGGTGGAGTTTGGTGAAAATAAGCGCCGGTGCATTCAGTAGCAGAGCCACAAACCACACACCGGCAATAGCCTACTCCAAACACATACACATAGGAGACCGATTAGGCTACACTCCAAAAACTTGAAGTGTTGACTCAACACTTCAGTAGCTTAACAGTCATGAGTAAAAAATACCGAAATTAGCATTCATAGACTTAATTATACTCAAAGTGGTATTTATAAGCCCATGCGTTCATTTATATAAATTCAAGTTGAAAAGCATTCACTCTTGAAGCGTGTTTCGCGCCATGTAACACTTAAAGGCACAAGCTCGTCAGCAATACGCGCGCGCCAAATTTGTGCTACGAAATACGCAGCTCCGTGCCTTTGCTATGGAGCTGCGTATTTCGTGGCACGAATTTGGCGCGCGCGCATTGCTACAAGCCTGTGCCTTTAAACACGAGTGTTGTCTCGTCTGTGTGGGCTTACACTGTGATTAATATTAGCCTTTATGAAATATGGTGGATCTGTGGGGTACCATGGCCGAATCGTCAGAGTCGTTTAGTTCGCTGACTCGCAACGTATAGGGATCTCTTTTCGCGACCACAACCAGAAATGTGTTTCTCACGTAACCGTGCATTCGACCAATGGTGATCTTCCTTTCGCAAGGGTCTTTGCTGCACACCGAGTTTCCCAAAACCCTTGCTGCATCGAGTTGAGCTAAGCTGTATTTTAAGGCCTCGGGCTGTTCGACCAATGAGAGACAAGGGATTTTTTGACCTGGCACTTTTGACCTTTTAATGAAGCCGTTTCGAACAATTATCTCGCGCGTTGTATATCGCGACATCGTAGCCGCAATTACCACAATTTGTATGGGGGAGATATTTTTATGTACATGTATATCATTTTATCTTGCACGCAGTATAAATGTTCGTAACTGAAGGAAGACTTACTATGTTTCGCTAAAAGCTAAACGCAGTTCATCTGAATAAAAATAGGCCTATTAAAAAACGTTCATTTAAACATTATACCCCACCCCCTAGTAAAAGTGGACGCTACCACTAAACGGAGCGGGCGCGT
The DNA here is from genome assembly GCA_037783545.1 of Henricia sp. BOLD:AAB3569. Classification (NCBI taxonomy): domain Eukaryota; kingdom Metazoa; phylum Echinodermata; class Asteroidea; order Spinulosida; family Echinasteridae; genus Henricia; species Henricia sp. BOLD:AAB3569. Next base: position 453,064 of record JBBELK010000469.1, on the reverse strand, counting down.
GATTTGCTATTGCTGTTGGCAACAGCGTCCGTAGCTATGATGCAATTTTGAATGTCGCGCTACGTTCTACGTGCACGCGCGCTTTAGTATATTGACACCGCGATGAACGAGCAACATGCGCGGCGCGTGATTGGTCACTTGTGATCACTGTCACTTGCTAATCAATATTCATATATATTCCTTAATACAGCCTATATAGCTAAACTCGTTTCAGCAAGGGTTTTGTGAAACTCGGTGTGCAGCAAAGACCCTATAGCGAAAGGAAGATGCCAATGGTCAGCTTCGGTCGTCGGTAACCGAACCCGTTAAAGTTGATTGCCCGTGTTTCGGTGAAAGGATTTAAAAAATTAATTTACTCAAGCGAACGAATTTAGAAAGCTTACGTGTCTCTGTAACGAAAAATATCAAAAACTTAAATTTCCGACGTCGGGAATTGGAGATACAAGCCTTTTTCTTGAAACGTGCTTCACATGTTGTACATGTGCGCGTACGCTCATATGTACATAGTATGTGTACAATGTACACATGTACGCGCACATGTACATTTACGTCATAACCCTGTCGATTAAATGACCTGCCAGCCATTTAATAATTTCTTGTTTTTAATCGACTGGCATTAATCCTTGACCGTTTTTTACGTTCTTGGTACCAAATGAAAGCTGATCACTTTTTCTATTCTAGAAAAATACCTATTTAACTTTAAAAAAAAATATTGTACGCCCAAATCGGCCCAAACACGGGCAGTGCAACTTTAATTGGTTGAATCAGTGTTCTGGTTATGGTCGCGAAAAGGGCCCCAGCTGAAAACTTTGGTGTATACGGGTTCGATACCAGTAGTGATAAATATGCCCTTGAGCAAGGCACGTAACCTTTTATGAGTCTGGCTTAAAGGGATTCCCTGATAGACCCTATCTCTGGACATATGCTGCCAATGGCACCACCCACCTATGTATCTCGATGTTGAGGTGGAATGTCACTGTGTGATTTTTGATTTTGATTTTAAACTTTATTACATCCCAGAAATGGGAAATTCTTTGCTCGCCTATTTAACATTAAAACACCAAATAAAATTACACAGTAAAAATCACTTTAAAAACATACAATACATGATTAAACACATTAATCAATTTACCGTTGGAAACTGCTGTTAAATAATCTGATTGCACGTGGAATAAAAGAGGATGGATGTCGATTTGTAGCAGCGTACGGCAACCTCATTCGCCCAGACCGGTTCATCTGGCCAGTCAGCTGGAGATGGAGAGGATGACCCGTGTCATCCAATACCACCTCCAGCTTCCCTGCCAGCAGGTCACCATACACCGTCTCAACCATAGGCTGCGACAAACCAACAATTCGCCTAACCTCCCGAACGATACGATTTATGCGATTTACACCACCTTTATCGACATTGCCGCCCCAGCAAATCAAACAATACCTCCAGACACTTTCGATAATAGAGCCATAAAAAATGTTCAAGATATTAGAGTTAACCTGAAACTTGCTAAGTTTTCTTAGGCAAAACAACCGAGAGTTTAATTTTTTGACAACGTAGTCGATGTGATGATGCCATTCCAGTTTTCTATCAATCATTACACCAAGATATTTGTAACTATCGACTCTCTCTATTTCTGCTCCCTCAATTACTACAGGCTCTGGATTATTACACAATTTTCTAGTCGATCAACATTTCTTTTGTTTTGTTTACATTCAAATTTAAAAAATTATCCTGACAATAGTGCACAAAGCGTTCAAGCTCGCACTTGTACTCTGTATCGTTGTCATTTTTTATAAGACCGTTTAGCAAGACAATCAGATGTATACAGCGAAAATAAAAACGGAGCGAGTACAGTGCCTTGCGGAGCACCTGTACGGGACCTAATAGTATCAGACACTGTATTAGTTGAACCAATCCTCACCAATCCTCACGTGACCTACCTTATACGCATGTGCTTTTGTTTGCCAGATACGGGATGACAGCGGATGGCAGATAGCATGATACCGCTCTAGCGATATCACTACCATAGTCCAAACAGACACAATGACGGACACACCTAGTAAAGGTTTCGATAACAGAAAAGGAAATCAGTTTAGACACGTCGAATAATTAAATCCCCAATATATTATTTGTAGTTACCCATTTTTTTCCTCACGAGTTGACAAGAAAAACCCGACTAAAAGTGTTGATAGTAATGGTAACGCACACCATATCAATTTTACCGTGTAAAATGGTACATGTAGCTTTGTGGGAGATACTGCCAACTGAAGGCTCTTTTTAAAGGCCCTATATATATGTATCATTTGCAAGATAAATCCTTTTACAGATTCGTAACATAAAAGTGTAACATATCTAAGGAAGAATGTTGGTAAACTAGCCTGAAGAAATGTTAGCTACTTAGATGCATCAATGCTTCAGAAAACCTTAAGAATATTTTATGGATTTTGTGTAGAAGTGAATGGTAAAAAAGTCCCGTGCACGGGACCTTTTTAGAAAACCACCTTCGGTTGTCAATTTCCAGCATGAAATACCATTTTGGACGGAAATAAATTCATGTGGTGTTTGTGGGGTGTTATGGCCGAGCGGTCTAGTGCGTCGAACTTAAGTTCCTGTGCTAGTACTAGAATGTAGGTTCGATTCCTGGCCGTGACGGGTTGTTGCACCTGTGCACTTGAGCAAGGCACTCAACCACACTTGCTCCCATTCCTGTAATTGGCGGTCCCTCCGCTGTTGGATGTGGTATATAAATAAATTAAAATAAATAAATAAATAACATCGCTATCAACACTTTGAGTAAGGTTTTTCTTGTCAACTCATGAAAAACAAAATTGGGTCATTGCAAATGATACAATGGGCCTTTAAAAAAGAAAACCATTTCCAAATGATTTTGTAACCATTTATTCAACACAAAACAATGCATGATTTTTAAGGTTTTTGGAAATATTACTGTATCTATCACGCCTAAAATTTCTACAAGGAAGTTTATAAAAATGATTGTTTAGTTATGTAATGCTGTTGTTCCTGGTTTTAAAGGTTTCCAATAAAAAAAAATGTCTAGCTTACTTTTTTTGGTTTTTTACCCTATAACAGTAATTTCGTACATTTTGATGTCATGTATGCAAAGCGGCCATTTGGAAGACCCATAGCGTCAAGCCAAAATGGCGGCGCCCATATTGGCATAACATATGTTGAGAGTTCACACCATAGAGTTATATATGTTGTAAAAAAAACTAGAATGCGGACTTACTATTTCACTGCCGTTAAAGGGACGTGACGATTTGGGTGCTGCCATTTTGGATCAACGCTATTATAGAGTAGCGCGGACATCCGGGAACCTCTGATACAGGCGTGATCATGTTCCCCTCTTCATTGACACGAAAGTGAACAGCTCATTGAGAGTGGAGCCCGACTTTCGCGTTCACCTGTTGCTATGCGTCAACATTTTTTCACCGGATAACGTCGTCCCGCCCTCGCCTATAGACTACTAAAGTGTGACGTCAGTTGCCATGGTAATTGGGTCTAAACATTCGCTGGTAATCAGAAACCCCCATTGGTAAATCGCAGGGAAATAGTTCACTGGTTTTAGTGTAGGCCCAGTAACCTTGGTGACAAACAAATGGTGACGTTTTCACTTTCGTAGTTTATAGACTGCCGAAGTGAATACGTCATATTTTGTTAGTTGCCTAGGCAACTGGCTCTAAACTAAAAATCACTCAACCGTGTCCCTGTGCTTTTGCAATGGTACTTTTTCCGACGGCCATGGTAGTTTAGAGCCAATTACTATGGCAACGCACGTCACACTCCGGCTGTCTATTGGGTGCAACCCGGGCAACAGCAACACTGTTCTCATTTGGCCGGATTTTGTTCTCATAGCATTGAAGCCTGAATACATCATTTGCAGTTACCCAAAATGTTACTTCAAGAGTTGACAAGAAAAACCCGACTAAAAGTGTTGATAGCAATGGTAACAAGCACCACACATTTTTCCCCTTGTAAAATGGTACCGTTGTGAAAGAAATTGCAAACTGAAGAGGCTTTTAAAAAATTGTCTGCAGACAATTCTTTACCATTCATTTCTGAAGGATCTGTGTGGCTGGAATTTCTACAAGGCAGTTTATCAACATTAGCGAACTATTGTTCTTTAGTTAATATGTAATGCTGTTGTTCCTGTTTTTAAACGTTTTCCAATCATGTAATCTATCTTTAGCTAAAATGGCAGCGCCCAAATCGTCACGGCACTTCAGTTTTCTATATTTAACTGTATGGTTCACACTCTAGTTTTCTGAAGCTAACTTTGTACTAGTAGTTCTATGAGATTGACTTCTCCGCGTCAAAGCAGGGAGTTGTAGATTGGTTTGAGGTAAAGGGGTCGCTATGTGCCTTACCTTGAACAAAGGGAACAATTTTGCAAATAACTTCACCGAAGACGAAACGTCCCAAGATATTGCCGACGACCGTAAAAGGCATGCAGAAGATTCCGAACAGAAGATCGCTTGTGGACAGACTCAGAAGGAACATGTTGGTCACTGTGCGCATGCGCTTATCCTGGGCCAACGTGATCAAGACGAGAATGTTACCCACTATGGCGAGCACGAAGACGATCCCATACATGGTGGCGGTGAGGTGGATGCTTAGGCCGAAACTATGGCTGACCGAATTTGACCCGTTATTGTTGAATTCCTCCGTGTATAGAAATCCGACTTCGGTTGTGTTGATGTACTCCTCTACCTCGGTGACCATGAGAGGACTTTGAAAGTCCGTCTGGAGTCGCGTGCTGGAGTCGGGGTTCATGGTGGTGGCGGCCATGGTGTCAAATGGAGACTTCTGTTGTTATCAAGCTGGGGTTATGGTATTTTATGATATATATCCGATTAAGATCACGATAAGATGGAATTTTCAGAAGCTGGAGAGTGATCTCCCAAACTTGACGGAAGCTGACTGAGCCGATGTGAACGCCAGACGGCGTCAAGGGTACTACGAGACCAGATACCAGACTGCACTGCTTAGTCCCTGCCCGGAACTCCACCAAATGAACCCGCCAGGAGTGTTACAAATTGCAAGCTCTCTTGTCGAGATCGGGTAATTTGCGGATTGTTACTGAAGGGCTACCGCGCTGGAGTGGCCTCCTCGGCGCCTCTCCTTCCCCTCTCAGATCAGGCCAATTATTTGTCAGAGTTCGCTCAAGTAGCACCGGTCGTAGTGCTGCATCATTTATCCTGGTCCGCGTGTCACATGGCTCATTTTAAAGAGAAATTGTGTTTATCAGCTTCACACATTCCCCTCTTCAAAACGTTCTGCCGTTAATTATGCGACTGGCTTAGAAGAGATATAAATGGTTGGTTGCAGCTCGTTTGATATCGTCGATCACGAGTTCAGTGCATTGTTAACGCGTCTGGTGTCATTTGGTACCATTACACATTAGTATATAAACTGAACGGCGTTGTCTCCACTCCGTCTTCCGTTATGAGGTCGATCTTTTCAACCAGCCCTCACAGACTTCACCAACATTTACCCGGTACGGTATCGTGGAGCCTCGGTAGGACACCAAAATAATAAATTGGCTCAACTTGGCGACAACTCCTTACATTCGAAGCTTGGGGCGCGACGCCAATAGTGTACGTTTGTCTCACTCGAAACTGCTCAACGCGATCTTTGTCCCAAAGGATATCACTGTATCGAGATGTTCTGAATATTATCTCCCAAATGAATCTCGAAGTCACTAGATGGGCTGGAACTGAAACGAATTGACTGGACGATGCGCGGAAACTACTCCATCATGCTGCGGATAACTGTAAAAAATAAAAAATAAAAAATAACAACCTTTATTAAATTTCGAATTGCTACAAATATCGACGGAACCCACGCAGTCTGCTCATCCATATTGACACACACAATACATCCACGAAAGGTCCAGAATGCAAACGAAAGTGATAACAGTATCCATATCAATAACAATGGTTTGTTTGGAAATGTATATCAGTGTGCCGAATAAATAAACCATATACAAAGAGCTGTTTACATATAATGAGCACATATTTCATGACATCTTCACGATGTCGCCGGTGTGGAGGTGTAACAGACACAATATGTTTTATTTTATTTATATTTTTATTTACACAGAGACTCAAAACCCACCAACTATTTGTCAAAAATGACAAATAGCACGTGTGGTCTAGTGGGTATACAGCCCTGCTTGTGATCGAAGGGTTATGGGTTCGAGCCCCACTCGTGCCAACGTATTTGTGTCCGTTGGCAAGACACTTAATCTCAATTACCTCGTCAACCCGAGCGATATATGGGGAGCTGTTAGGGGGAAATACCACAATCTAACTGCTTATGGGTTGTGAGCCTTGGCCAGGTAGCCATCTAGTTGAAGCGAAATGGTTCTGGTGGTTTCCTGATGGCAGTGCTAATAATAGCAACAGCGCCAGGAGCACCCCTTGTGGGGCGGACATGTGCGCTATATAAGTATCTACCATTATTATTATTAAATAGCGCTGGTCGGTAATCAAAAATCTCATGAAGAAAACGGACTAGGTGTGCACTCAAAACAGCAGCATAATAGGACTTTAAAGAGAAAAGTCTAGAAGTATGTTATGGTTGATTTGGACTGATATACATAAAGCCGCGACTATAGACCGTGTAAGTTGACCTCAAGAACGTGCGAGACTCGTCGACTTCCGGAGACCTCGAATAGCAGCTTAACCATGGGCAGCGAGAAAAGTTAATTGAGCAAACATTTTAAATCTGACCTTTATTTTCGTCTCTGAGATAAACTGCATGGTAACCCTAAACGTAATATAAAAACCACCCAGCCATGACAGCGCGCGTCGCTGGTAGTCCGCAAGTGGCGCGAATATTTTGGCACGCGTGGGTTTTGGGCCTACAATAATGGTCCTGTACCATAAGCCCAATTTTCTCATTTTTCTTTAACACATTTAACACTCAGAACAAAGACTACAATTTTTGTCTCTGGCTCTTTCAAGCTTCTAACTACTTTATCTTTTAAAAACAAAGTAACGAGTATTGCACAAAATCTGTCACAAATGGGAATCGAACCAGGGACATTCATAACAGAAGTCAGTGTCACTCTAACCACTACACCAAGCGAACTCGCTGCAGGCTCATCACTTTGTAATGAATTCAACCATAACCCAAATCCTAACCCTAACCCCTGACACCTAACCCTTTACCCCTACCCTAGTCTCTTCTCAAGACGTTCCCATGGTCTGTAATTACAACGAATAATGGTCCAGGACCATAACTGTAGGCCAGAATCTCATACATGCAACATTTTGGCGGAGTGTAGTTGACGCGAATACGGTGCAATATGGCCGTTTTTAAAAGTTCTTGATTCGGCTTCAGACGGTCTTTGCGATTTCCGTCCTGACCATGTGTACTTTATTTGTTTGGGTTTGGGTGGTGGTTTTGTCTACTCTCAACAGAAAGGAAACGTTAAAGTTGTCGTTCAAAAAAGGTATTTGTTTAGCCACGTTGATATTTCGGAGATGTACCAAGCCTGAGCCTGCCTTTCGTAAAGGTACTTGGAAACAAAAGGTCAAACATTTTTATTTGTTTGTGACAAACTCGGACAACATTTTCTTCATTTTCTTTAATGAATCGATAGATTGCATGGTGTCTTTTCCATTTATTGGTGTTTGGGCGCTTACAAACGCGGCACGGTAAGGTGATAATTCAAAGAAGATCGCCACAACGTTAAAACCCCATTGCCATTCACCGACTGGTCTCCGAAAGTGTGACCCGAAACGAGACTTACACCGTGCACGGTCTATTTGCATCGCCCGTTGTGAACGTAGAGGGCATCTGATCTACATCAGATGAGATTTTGACAGCGTTCGTCTGTCCCGGGAAATTTGAAACAACCCAACTCCGTTGAAGCGAGCCAGGATTCAATGGTTAGATTGAATGGGGAAGTGGTATCGCATCCATTTGTTTACTATAATGCGGTAAGATTGTAAATGTTTGTCCATTTTTTCAGCAAAGATTGCAGTTTACAAGGAGTTTTGCAAGTGGTTTCGGCAAACCAAGGTTTATGCTATAGTCAATTGGTGTGGTTTTAAACGATATTTCAAGAAAGACAGTAAATCATGTTGTTTCCTTTCTCGATGGTAACATTAATCAAACGGTTGTTTCTTATCGAGTACTGTGCGTCTATTAAACATGCACGCCACGGTCTTTTAATTGTCTGGTGCGACAATGCATGCCCGTCATTGCATTGTGCAAACGTTGGGAATCTATCTACAAAAGAAGTTCTTGGACACTGGTAAAAGTTCAAATAATTTTTAAAAATAATTCATAAAAAGCACATTATTGTATATCAATATTACCACACAATAGTTCTCTACCAGCATGATATGGAGTTAACGCGTGAGCAATCATGCATGGCTGGTTACACGCATTGAACAATAGCAAGTACAGTAACAGAAAATTGCAAGAAATGGAGCATTCAAATGCTAATAATCATGTCCATCCTGCAGGCCTAAATTTTGTTAACAATTCCAGTGGAATAATGATGCATCCAAGATGGATAATTTCCTCTTCTTTTCAAAATGGCATTTAATTTTGACTTGACAATGTGCACGGGATTTGTTCAATAATGAACCCCCAGCAAAGAAACATACTGCTTTTTTCTTTCAATGGATCATTATGCCACATAAACTGTTTCACAATTGAATAACTGAATGCTCCATTTCTTGCAATTTTCTGTTACTGTACTTGCTAATGTTTAATGCGTGTAACCAGCCATGCATGATTGCTCACGCGTTAACTCCATATCATGCTGGTAGAGAACTATTGTGTGGTCATATTGATATACAATAATGTGCTTTTTATGAATTATTTTTAAAAATTATTTGAACTTTTACAAGTGTCCAAGAACTTCTTTTGCCGAGTGTATTTATCTGGTCGGCGGGTTCGGCTTGATCGACAGGTCGGAACTATGCATTGCTTTGCCAAACATAAAATGCAGGTGGCATAAAGGGCATTAGTTGCCGAAGATGCCATGAAATTAACAACAACATAAAATGCAGGTCAAGTGGACGAGACTGAGTTTGAATTGATTGTATCCTGGGTGGATATTGAAAATAAAGAAGCCGGAGTAATATTAATTGTTGGGACACTTTTCTCTTTTTTGTAAATTGAATCTTATTAGCACAGCCTTATTGTTTCTTTCAGATTAAAATTGGGTTTTGTAAATTTGTGTAAATTGAAAGTTGTACATTGAAAGCATTACATTTTACAATAAATAGGTGTACAGGAGTCGGGTTTTATTTGAGTTGACGACAGTCTGACATCTTCATCCGTTTGTGTTTGTGGATCATCGAGAAAACGAGCAAGCGGGGCTATTCTCGTGGTCAGATCGCCCGACACTTGCAGAGAAAGGTCGACTAGCTAAGGTACATCTCCCAATCAAAATCGGCGAAAACCTATTTTTGTTTCTTCATAAAATGCGTGCTACTCACTCTATTTTATCATCCTGCTGGATTCCTTAGTCGTCTGTCGTGAGTCCAGTAGTCGATCATGAAGAAGGAAGCGCGTCCAAATGACATTTTCGCACAAAATGGGGCACCACGCGATGAATATAGTATAGCAACAGTGTGAGGCCAAATTTGCATATGACGTCCGTCATCATTCACGTGAGTAGGTTATTAGCGCGGTCTGGTTCCACCCACAAATCTACAGAGTAGCACCATGGACTTCATCCATGGTAGCACAGACTAATATGCCAGTGGCAGACGAGTTTAAATTTCAAAAGGCTGCATTTAACAACCCAGTGCGCTTGGCTCAAATATGTTCCCTTAGAAATAGAAAGGAAGACTGCGACGCTCCCGCGATGTTCCAATGCAACAGAAGCATAGTACACATCATCAATCAGTCTGTTCGCATGTCAAAACAAACTATTTTATACAATGTATCGAGCTATGGAAATAAAGAATTTATGTTGTAAAAGAGGAAGCCAGCTCAAGGTGACAACGCTACGGCATCCTATAATTATTTTATGAGATGTGCTGCATAGAAACCGTAAAGAGTATTTTAAAACATAGCTAGCTATACGCAGTGAGCTTATGATCTGAAGATAGAATATAGGCAAGCATTGTTTTGGCGGCGTTTTGGCTCGGGGACCCAGGCGGAGGCCAGGTCGTTTACGTTGGAATGGGGAAACTTTCATATATAAAACCCTGACGTCCCACACGATATCTAGTCAAGGAGGCCGGACGACGGACAGTTCACTTTACGAGCAGCTTTATGGGTACCCAGTTGGGTTTATCCCTTCATCTTCACTCATCCCTTCGTCTTCACTTTATTTCAGGTACACACAACGTTTTTTTGTACCAAGATGGATAAATGCATAGGCAAAAGTTGCAACGTATTCAAAACGCAGCAGCTAGACTGGTTACGCATAGATTTTGCTTTATCACAGCCTGTTAAGTAACGTATCAACTTCAAAATACTGTTGCTGGTTTATAAATGTATTCATTCACAGGCACCAAGTTATCTGTCGGATCTTGTCATAGTTAGAACACAGTCGCATTATAACTTAAGATCATCTATAATCAGTTATTGTTGGAATATCCCAGTGGCAGATTTCTTGCTATACTCTTGGCAGCCGGTCATTTTTAGTTGCAGGAACAAAGCTTTGGAACGCGCTTCCTGCTGTCGATATCAGAAACACTGATTCTATGAATTCTTTCAAAGTTAAATTGAAGACTTACTTATTTAGGTCCGCTTTTTCTTAAAGGTGGGGTCGTGCTTACCTGAGTCTTGTTTTGTTAGTTGTCTCGCTGTTTTTATGTACACTGTCTAGTAATTTGTAGTACTAGTTTTTAGACAATTTTTAACGTGTATATTTTTATTGTATTTATTTTTTTTACTATGTAATGCGCTTTTGAAGATTTTTTTATGGAAAGGGCGCAATATAAATTTAGTATTATTATTTTATTATTAAGAGGAAAAAGCAAAAAAAAAAATAAAAATACATTTTTGAAAATAACATTAAATTCCATGGTATTTTAATGAAGAATTGTGGCTATTTGCACTATGTTCGAGTTATTTTATAGAGCGATAATTTTGTGGAGATTTGCTTTCGGCGGACAGCTTCTCTTTTATTCCGAATCCTTGGACTTGATGCGAAATAACAGCTGAAGAACTTCAATACATCATCACGGCTGCAATTAAAAGCTGGAGACATTAGTGGTAACTTCAGCAGTTCAGGCATATACGCGACCAAAGGTATGGTCTCCCGCACTTGCCATCGATTCAAATCAGAGGGGTGAGAACAGGGATGAGATATGGGGGTGGGGGGTTTTGGGATGTGTGTTTTGGTCTGGATCTGTATTCTGCGGTAGAGGGTGTAAGGAGGCGGAGAGCACAATAGTTTCCTCCCCGTATCTGAGATATACACTCAACCAAAAAAGTTCTGTCACCAGTAAGACATTTATAGATATTTATTATTAAATTGGATTTAATGTAGAAAAATAATATATCAAATTTTAGCTGAACATATCCCTCAAAGGAATAGAGCTCGAGAGAGATCATGATGGCAAGCTTCACTGAACAGGAATGCAACAAAGGAGTGTGGGGTCGGCATGAAAAACACCAAAGAACAACGATGTCAACTTTATTGCACTCAAGCAAGGGGAGTTACAGTTCAGTATTTTGCTTCCACCATACCTAATGCAATGGCACGATTCAGATTGGACAATTTAACCATTTTGATTTTTATGTTTTTGACAAGACATTGATAAATCCAAACTCACTTAAAAATTTCCTAATTGTCTACACACAAATTGCCCAAATCACAAGTGGCATTGTTCTTTGGTGTTTTTCATTCTGACCCCACACTCCTTTGTTGCATTCCTGTTCAGTGAAGCTTGTCAACATGATCTCTCTTGAGCTCTATTCCTTTGAGGGATATGTTCAGCTAACATTTGATATATTATTTTCCTACATTAAATCCAATTTCATAATAAATATCTACAAATGTCTTACTGGTGACAGAACTTTTTTGGTCAAGTGTACATGTAGAGACAGGAGCCCGAGACGTGAACAATGGAGCAATGCAAGTAGCTTCTATTTCCTTTGAGCAACCAGCGACGTATTTTGGATTCAGGTACATGCATTACAAATGGTATCAATTATTAACGAAATATGTTTGTTTCATACGTTAGCTTGTTGACCATTGACTGTCTTTTTGGATAACGTTCGGTAATATTGTGGTAGACCCTATTTAACTACAGTCATGCCTGCTACTGCGGCCACCTTTGTAAAAAGAAACAAAACGACTTCAACGTCTTGAAAAAGATCTGGGAGAGCGTACGTGGTACCCGGAGTTCATTGCGCGTGTAATGGTATACGAACCTCCGAAATACCCGTTTTTGTCAATTGACACATGCGCACTATTTATAATATCGTTAGTAGGGTGACGACGGTTATATACGCGATATGAACCCGTTGGAATGTATTGGTCACACTGAAAAGTCGTCTTGTTTCTAGGGAAATATCTGTGCATGTGGGTATTTGCATGAATGTTTTAATGTGAGTAATTACCCTACAGTTGAAATGGCACGATGCAGAATCTTACTATGCAAAAATACCATCCTATCTCCAATTTTGATGAGGTAGTGAGCTGACTTACAGGTTGGTTTCTAGCACAGGCATACATATCCTCAATCACACATGGAGATATTTGCACACTGTACCAGTTTCGAATCCTATAGACGGTGTGACCTCTGACGTCACCGGCATACCGTGCTTTTGTTGGCAATTTTTTTTTAAATGTTGAGACTTGTTTTTCAGGATTGATGGAAGAACTATCAGTGTTGAATTATTTTCACTTTGGCGTGCCATATGCGTGACGTCAACAACTATCATATCCGCCATTACTCTGTCCATACTATGGCACGCCAAAGCGGAAATAATTAAAGCACGATATGCCGGTTTCAAACAGTCTATCAACATTTAAAAGTCATGCCAACTTTTTTTTGTTGACTTGTTTTTCAGGGTTGACGTTAAATTATCAGTGTTGGATTATTTTCGCTTTGGCGTGCCATAGTATGGACACAGTAATGGCGGATAGCAACCGGTTGTCAAGAAAGCGAAACCCAAGTATAGATAAAGTATGGGCATACGATGTTTGTCCTGATGCCACTGCAAAGCTGCAATTTGTCTTGTTTACAGTTTGGCATCCAGCCAACAAAAGCAATCAATAACCGATCAATAGTCAGTCTGTTGCCTTATTAATTAAATGTTTATAAGATACATTATAATCGACTGACCTACTACTACTACCGCTCATAAATTTATACACAAGTGTCATTATACGAAAAGGCGTTAGGCGTGTATTGATGTCACACGAACATATTGGTCCGAGTCGTCTTAAGTATTTAAACTGAATAGAATTCCTAATTAGCTTGGGATTTCGCCTTCATTTATTGCACAATAATAAAATTTGACGAGGCTATTGAATTCTACTTTGCGTTGGATGACTGATCATTAGTCGTATTCCCTAAATGCCAACAGTCCAGTGACACAGTGAAAAATGGTCATAGAGTTATATATAGTAAACTAGAGTGCGCACTCCCAATACATGATGTGCCGATGTGGACGCCGCCATTTTGGCTTAACGCTATGGGTGCTAGGTGGGCAAAGCTGTGTTGCCCACTTTGCACTCATAGCGTTAAGCAAACATGGCGCCGCCCACATCGGCACGGTCCACAGACGTGGCTTGAATAGCCAGTGCACACTCTAGTTTACTATATAACTCTGTGAAAAATTGCCAACTATTTTTTTTAGTTTTTTTTTTAAATAGTTTGCAAACATTTTTGTGTAACCATTCATTCAAGACAAAGAAATGCGTGGATTTTTAAGGTTTTCTGAAATGTTAGAATGGTAGTGAGAAAAATATAACAAATGATATGGTATCAAAATCTCAACATCCAAGGGAAAAATTGTGGGGTCAAAAATGTGATCTAGTCACGCTCCTTTAAGCACAGTTAGTTCACGCAAAGGCGAACGCAAACGCGAATTTAACGTGACGGTGAAAATTTCGTTTCGCGATTTCGCAAAAAGTAAATCTACAGTAGTGTCAACTTTAGCGCAAAATGGTCGCCGCGAAATGTTGACGTCATATTTACATTCGCATGAGCCGGGCTTGACCATGATTGGTAAACCAGGCAGAACACATGATTGGTAAACCGTTGGAAAGGTTTAACCTCCCTGTGTGATTGAAGATATGCATGATTAAAACCAACCTGAGCAAAAAACCAGCTCCGTACGTCGTCAACATTTTAGAAAACGGTCAAAAAAGGCTTTACGGTCACTTCGCCCCCAACCCATTTCGCCCTGAACCACTTCGCCCTGAACCACGGCCTGTGCACGAAGTATTTTGGGGCGAAGCGGCATTCGGACGAAGTGGTGTAAGGACGAAGTGGTTTGGGGGCAAGGTGGCTTTTGGCGCGAAGTGGTTCAGGGCAAAGTGGTGCAGGGCGAAATGGTTTTGGGGCGAAATGAATTTACGTCTCATAAGATGAAAAATAATTGTTTTACTCATTTCTCAAAAACTATAGCACTTTGGACAAAACCATTTCAGGGGTAGTTTACTACCGTCATCGTGTTTATATTGTGTAAGTTATGAGTAAATCTGTGAACATTTCTGATTTTCGAGATTACCAATGAATGTGTTCTAACTTTAAACACTCTATAAGCCATCCAAACCATCTCAACGTTAGTCTTCAACGCAGACTGGCCCCAGATTGGGCGATTTTGAGCGTTAAAGGTATGTGGGTATAAGTCGTTTACGGCCCGAACTCATCCCCGGTTTCTGTGGCATGGAGTGATTAGGAGCATTGCTACTCCTCCTGGATGAGATGCCAGTCCATCGCGGGTCTATCCCCCAGCAATTAGTTGAGTTTCCCCAACCATATTTGCTTATACCATTTATATACACCTGGGTGGAGAGAGACAGCGTGGAGTGAAGTGTCTTGTCCAAGGACACAACGCGGTGCAATAACCAGGCTTTGAACCATGGACTTCTCGACCGAAAGTCCGACGCGCTATCCACTAGACCACCACGTCTCCTTTGGCGCCTTAATATATCAAAACGATGACCCAAAAGTAAGACGGTTCACACAAAATTTTCACAAAAAAATATAAAACAAAACATTCAGACATTTTTCCCTTTATAAGAGGATTCTTGCATGCAACCATTAATACGTGTGTTACAGTCTAATTCGGAGAAGCAAACACATCTTTAACGCTGTTTCTGTCGACAAATTACCTTTTGTGAAAAATGGTTGCACTATTAAAAGTGTCATTTCAATTCATAAACGTAAGGAAATCTTTGCTTCTGAGGAACATCTTCTGCATTACGTGACTTGACGCCAATTGGGACTTTATTACAAGAGTTCTCCGCCCTTCAAAGCTACGGAATAGCTGTAAAATACAACCACGGGGGCATTGTCGGAGACGTTCATGCTTAATTTGGTTTCCCCTAAGAAATTCACGATGTGGAGGTAAAATCACATTTAACAAAAATCAAGAACAGCCATCCGAAGGTGCAAATTTCCAGGCCATTTCAATCTCCTGTGACCGTGGGCAATGAAGCTCCATTGACGATAATTTGAGGAACTCGCATTTCTCGCAAACA
This sequence comes from Henricia sp. BOLD:AAB3569, assembly GCA_037783545.1. Lineage (NCBI taxonomy): Eukaryota > Metazoa > Echinodermata > Asteroidea > Spinulosida > Echinasteridae > Henricia > Henricia sp. BOLD:AAB3569. The sequence goes on along the minus strand of JBBELK010000469.1, from coordinate 437,405 downwards.
GGGGTTCATGGGATGAAAGAAAGGGGTCAAAAGAACCATAATTGGGATTTTCACGAGTGACTGAGATGAGGACAATTTGACCAAAAAGCCTTTGGAACACCCCCGGGTCCCAATCAAGACACGCAGAAGGACATCTTCCTGGTTTAGCAGTACTGTGCACCTATCGCATCCTTACAACCCCCGCTGCGCCCCCGCAGGCTTCTCGTGCCGCACGCTGCCCAAGTGTCAAAGCGAATTTCCTCCGGTGAACGATTCGGCAGGTGGTGGAGAATCCTCACTCCCCGCGAAATCGAACACTTCTAGACCCTTCGGTCTGGGGATATGTGTTTTCACGCGTGTAAATTGAGATGCCGGGTGATGCGGCGCGCTTATGGAGGATCCCGTTGGAAACTCGCCGGCACACTGCACGCGAACCACGCGCGGCTTGATTCGTGTGCCAGCACTCGGCCGTTTGTCTCGGAAATGAACTTCAACTTGTATTTTCCCTCTCAGCAATTGCGCAGATATCATCTTCTGGACTGCAACAGTCTGTTGTGTTACAAGTGTTCAAATAATATCTCCAGTACTTCCTTTTCCTCTCAAACCATATTCAAGAGTTCACCCAATATCTACTTTTCTTCGTCGTTGAGAAAATGCATTCAAATGAAGACACGTCGACATTCAACACCTCCTGAGGTAGCTGAAATAACCTAAGGTTTTTTTGTTTAGCTACAACCATTTCCTCTTGGCATTTTAAGAAATGTGAATTATCACCGAAGTAAATATATTTTTCACCTTTTGGAGATGAATTTAGAAACACGAGAAAATTGCAGTGCCCCGACTGGGATTCGAACCCAGGTCCTTGGCATGCATGGCATAGGCGTAGCAAGCTCTTCAAAAGTAGGGGGGCACAGCGGGTCGCTCCGGTGTCGCTCAGCTGGGGGGGAGGACATTGCCATTGCCGTGGCGTTTTATCAGCGGTGTTATATTAGTTTCATTAAAGTTGCATTGCCCGTGTTTCGGTGAAAGGATTAAAAAAATTAATTTACACAAGCGAACGAATTTAGAAAGCTTACGTGTCTCTGTAACGAAAAATATCAAAAACTTAAATTTCCGACGTCGGGAATTGGAGATACAAGCCTTTTTCTTGAAACGTGCTTCACATGTTGTACATGTGCGCGTACGCTCATATGTACATAGTATGTGTACAATGTACACATGTACGCGCACATGTACATTTACGTCATAACCCTGTCGATTAAATGACCTGCCAGCCTTTTAATCATTTCTTGTTTTTAATCGACTGGCATTAATCCTTGACGGATTTTTACGTTCTTGGTACCAAATGAAAGCTGATAACTTTTTCTATTCTAGAAAAATACCTATTTAACTTTTTAAAAAAATTGTACGCCCAAATCGGCCCAAACACGGGCAGTGCAACTTTAACTTTTTTATTTCTGCCGACAATACCATGATTTTGCCGACAAACTATGAATTACATCATAATGAGGCAAAGGGGGGTGGGGGGAATTGACATCTTTGCCCCCCCCCCCCCCCCCCCCCCCCCCACCCCCCCCCCCCCCCCCCCCCCACCCCCCCCCCCCCCCCCCCCCCACTTCGCCCAAATGTCACTTCGCCCAAAATCCACTTCGTGTGCAGGCCGTGGTTCAAGGCGAAGTGGTTCTAGGGTGAAGTGGTAATGCACCTATCAATTGTTTCCCCCACCCCTTCCCCCCCCCCCCCACCCCCCCCCCCCCCCAGGGTGGGGCATTTGGCCCATTATCTGTGCATGTTTTGTGCATTTTTGCGCATGTTTTGCACCCGAGGGTGGGGATTTTTGTCACCTAAATGTTGCCCCAGGGGTAGGGATTTTGTCACGCAAAAAGTGACAATCCCCACCTCTTAGGTGGGGTAGCCCGGGGGGGAGGGGTGGGGGAAACAATTGATAGGTGCATAACGACACAGTTTATGACTGTTTTCTCAGAAGTTAGACGAAGTACGGAGATGACTTTTACTCAGGTTGGTTTAATCATGCATATATTCAATCACACAGGAAGATGTGTAACGGTTTACCAATCATGTGTTCTACCTTTAAGTATAAACAAAAGGTGCCCCACAATGTGGCAGCTCTACATGTATTCGAAACCTTCTATAGATTCTTTGCACCGGCGGCCATGACAGGGGGCAGTCACATATTGGGTGACGTCACAATTCTGTGTGTTACGTGTTAGTGTTACAGATATGTTAACAGATCTGTTATCTTAATCGGAATTGTGACCTCAGAACAAACACCGTGTTAACAGGACGTGTTATAAGTGCACAGAACCGCAAATTGCAGCGAGTGAGAACGCAATTCCGTGTTGCGTGTTAGTGTTAGTTGACAGATCTTTTAAATCGGCGTCTCAGGAAACAGTGTTAGTGTTAGTGTTAACAGATCTGTCAAACTAACACTAACACGTAACACACACACCTAGGTGTGAATCCACATATATATACAATCGCGGACGTCCCTTTGTTCCTCTTTTGTTTGGACATAGTCTATTTTTCCGTACTCTCGTTGGTTTTGTACAGGAGCGAATCGCGGACGTTCGCTTGCCAATCGCGGACGATATTGTTCTCTTTGTTAGACCTCCCTCAAACGTCCACGATTGTTTGGGAGAACAAGCGCAGAATTGTGACCTAACCCAATGTCACCGTGCGTCATGTCATCTAATTGCCATAAATTGTGAAAGAGCCTGCCCCCGTGATGGTCGCTGGTGCAAAAGCCCGTGCAAAAGGTCTATACTTGTTCATATCATCCTACTCTATACGTTTGACCCATAACCCTCTTCATATACCTTGCATCAATTTTGATCGCTTTTATCGTGGGCATAATTACATTTAATGACATTTATCCATGCGTTTTGATGGACAAGCTCGCAAATTGATGAGTTCACAGATTCGCCCCACATTTCATGCTCCTTAATATCACACACGGCTTTGTTTGTGTAAGGCTTAAAGCGATCCATAATTATATCGCAACGTTAATAAATCTTCCTGACAGTAATGAGGTCAATAATGCAAGAGTAATTAAGGAACGCATACATAATAAAACTCATGGTTATTAAAAGTAATGATAGATTTTTGGCTTTTGCCATCATTTTGATTCGGGGGAAACAACTAAATATGTTACAATTAAATGGTCGTGTCCACACCACGTTTTAACCCCTCCAACCCCCGTTTTTCCACTGGTGTTGAGTGTTTTTATACCGTATCATTTGTCATATTTTTTCTCAATTACCATTCTGAAATTTCGCGTTCTCATTCCGTATATTTTTCAAGGATATCGTAAAAACACCACCAATGTTCTGTAAACTAATTTATCTGGTTCCATAAAGCAGTGCAGTAATTACACCAACCTTTTTGCTTCCACCCAAATTGGAGATTGCAAATGTCATGTTTTCTTCCCAGCATGGATAGTATTTTAGGGAGGTATTTTATATGATTCTTAGCTTAAAACGGAATACATTTTCTAGAAAAATCCGAACACGCTCCTTTAAACAATGCATGGCTTGTTTAAAGTCTTATGTTTAAAAATGCCGGGAAAATTAAGAACTACGAAGACCCAGAGGGGACATTTAAGTATTTTCCTTTTTTGTTTTTTTTAATACGTACGTACGTGATAATTTAATACGTACGTACGTGATAATTTATCACGACGCACGTGATAACTTAAAACGTACGTACGTGATAGTACTACGTACGTACATGTACGTATTATTATCACGTACGTACGTACTATTATTACGTATACGTACGTAATAAATGATCACGTACGTACGTATTATTATCACGTACGTATACGTATTGTTATCACGTACGTACGTGATAATAATACGTACGTACTTATTATTATTACGTACGTATTATTATTACGTACGTATTAAAAAACAAAAAAAGCACAATACTTCAATGTCCCCTCTGAGTCTTTGTAGGTTTTTTTATTTTTTATTTTTGTCTTATTTTTTTTTAATTTTTTTTTTTTGTGTCTGTTCCCCAACTCTCCTCCATGTAAAACTATAAACTATAGACGATGTGCTCTTTGTTTATATCTAAAGCGCCCTCTGTTGGAAATTGGTCGCCGTTATGCGCGCGCATCCTGTTTTGCATAAAGTTGGTTTGGTAATGAGGCCAAAGGTCACAAAATTCAAAGACGATCTGACTTACGACCTCATTCTGATCTGACTTGCGACCTCATTCTTAAACTAAAAGAATGCATACCGCAGGGCATGTTTTGGTTTGTTGTGACGTCAGATGGCACATCATCTATAACCAGTCTTGGCATATCTTGCGGTTGCTTCAAGTGAGGCGTTTTTAGCGATTGTTGAAAGAATTTCACTTTTCGTGAAGGTGACAGTACACCGTGCACTTTTACAAAATAGTTCAGTAGAGAGGTATACACACCGTTCATATCAGGGATATCGCTTCATTCGATGAAGATTAGAGCCCCAATACACCATTTGCTGTTACCCAAAATTTTACTTCACGAGTTGACAAGTAAAACCCGACTCGACTAAGTGTTGATTGCAATGGTAACAAACATCACGTGGGCAATTCCATGAATTAGTGGACATGACCCTAAATGTTAAAATTGTAAAATGCAACTGTTAAAACCCCTCCTTAAATGTATGAGGGTTAAGCGAGTTGCGATGGATTTAAGCAATTCAACATTTCAAGTCTTTACACACTGTATTTCAGCACAAATAGAGGGTTAATATATTGCTTGAAAATGTATAGAAAATGGTATGGCTATCCTAACTTGGACTATATACAGATGTTCTTTACTGTGTTTGGAAAGCAATGGAGACTATGTGAGCACAACAGCACCAGGCACAATTTGTATGGATGGAGTGTACCGTAACTAACCATGGTTTTGTTGTTGTAGTTGAAATTATTAATTTATTGTTACAAATCATATATCAAATAACTTGTCACGACACCAGCAATGATATAATTGTCACACTTTGTCTCAGATTAACCCGTTTTAAGGAAACTTTTGGGGCAAAGACTTGTTTTTTTTCCATGTCGTTTTCATGTAACGTGACTAACCCAAGTTAAAGTTCTTGATATCACTAACAGAAATGCGTCTCATGATTTTTATTTGATAGTGTGAAGTAGGTCTGGTCTAGATGTATTGACACCATCAAATTGAAAAGATAATATTAATGCATCTTCATATAGCGACCAAACATATTGTTAAGGCATCTAAAAATTGAACTAATCATGGAATAGAGCCTTTGCACGGCAGCCATGACGGGGGGCAGTCACATTGTCACCGTGTGTCATGCATGAGTAGGTGCTTTGTGGTTCTTTTGTTACATCATTTAAATAAGAAAACCTGCCCCTGTCATGGCCGCTGGTGCAGAAGCTCTATTGCCCATATACGTTGTCTGCAGAGAACTATTCTACCATTTATTCACACACCAAAATAGAAAACACATGCTTGGATTTTCAGGTTTTCCTAAGTATTACTGCATCTATGTGGTTGAAATTTCTACAAGGCAGTTTTCTCGACATAGGTTTTTAATTACGGAAATAACGCCGTTATTAACAGCTTACCAATCATGTACTCTATCTTTATTCATCGTTAGTTATAAATGAAACATGTGTACACATACTATTCACATCAATTTTATTAGCAACTGCTAACGAAGACTAAAATAAGCTTATATCTCGTTACGTGTCAAATCACCTCGCTACTAAACGAAGGGATCGTACACATTGCACATTTTGCGTTGTCTAATTAAGTAATCTCCTCGTCGAAAGAACTAAATATTTAGCTGCATCGAACAAAGCGATTCTAATCTGACTAAGGATCCGTGTATTTTGTAAAACAAGCAATTTCTCTGATGTGAATTACAGGGTCACGTAAAGCAATAATTTCGTGCTTTTCACGTTGATGTTTGCGAGTGTTGTGCGGTATACCGGCTACAAAAACGGCATGCACAAACGCAGTTTCCATTGCACAAGGATACAATAATTTAGACAATATGACAGACCATGGTGTTAGAAAGAAAATATAGCCCAAAATTTGACGTAAAATCAATAGGAAAATTAATAAAGCAGCGAAAGGCCGACCGCATTAAGCTGTCACATCGATTAGGATCGGCAGAATTAGGACAAAGTCCGCGGTGTCTCAATGCCTGGCTCCTTGCAGAGCGTGCATGGAATGTAACATGTTAATTTATACACTGAAGACTTTAGGCTATAAAAATGACCTAATTTTGACTTCGTTCCCGTGGGCGTCGCCTGGATTACGCAAAAGCTCTTTTTGCTTAGAGCGGGGGTGAAGAGGGTGAGGGGGTTGGGAGCCATACTTTTAACAGTGAATCGAAGCTAAAGGTCATTTATATTTTTGTTTGTTTATTCGTTTGTTTGTTGTTTTTTTAAACGAAATCGCGCATTTTGATTTCCTTAAAGATATTTTTCTAAAAACATAAAGGTTAGGCCTATTCACTTTCAAATATGAGATAAACGGGGGAAATATCGACCAACATTGAGTTATCGAACAATTACAATATTTCGAACTATTGGCAGTCCGCAAATAATTCAACTTACGGTAAGGCGTAGACTTGCCCAAGTCTGACTTACCGTGTTTGGTCTGTAATGCGCAGTGTTCAGCGCACCCTCTGGATTAGTGGCCTGTCTAATATATTTTCTTCTTTCTGAGACAGAAGAAAAGAGATTAGACAGGCCACTAGTCCAGAGGGTGCGCTGTACGCTGCGCATTACAGACCAAACACGGGAAGTCATGCTTGGGCAAGTCTATAGGTAAGGCGCAAAAACGGCCGTGTATAAAAACGGCGTTTTTTTTTTACAGGGTTGTCGATATCTAAAATACAAAGTATGATTTTTTTCCCGTTAAAATAAAGGTAAATTCTTTATAAATTTCTGAGAAACACGGATAACTTTAACCCTTTCTCTATGTTAACTTCTTTATCTGTTTATTTCTTCATTTTATACCCATTTTGTGTGTTCGTGGGTGGCTTTCGTTCGTCAAAACGGGGAAATAGAACGCCGCAGAGCAAATATAGTTTTTGGAAATCGAATGTGGTGCAAATATTGACCTTTTTTGTGGAGTGTACATATTGACCTGTCTGCGTGTCAAGATAAACTTTGCATAGTGATAGTGCTTGAAAAGACTTCAAATGCTGCATTTAAAATAAAATAAAAACGTGTCCACTTTTTTGGCGCAATACGTGTCCCAGTCGGTCAAAATTTAATTTCGCTTTTATCGTTAATTGTGATAATATTTGTATCACAATGCTACAGCAATAGCGTGCGTCAAATACCGAGGCAGTGTTTGCATAACTATATATTTTAGCATTTAGATCATTTAACTAGATATAAAAATCCTGACAATGCCTATTACTTCTCACCGTGCAAGTATTCTTGGGTTTCACTTTCTTGACAACCGGTTGTTATCCGCCATTACTGTGTCCATACTATGGCACGCCAAAGCGAAAATAATTGAACACTGATAATTTAATGTTGACGCATATTTTAGCAACTGTTGCGCAAGAAAAACAATTGGCATGACTTTTAAATGTTGATAGACTGTTTGAAACTGGCATACCGTGCTTTTGTTGGCAAGTTTTTCAAAATGTTGAGACTTGTTTTTCAGGGTTGATGGCAACATTATCAGTGTTTAATTATTTCCGCTTTGGCGTGCCATACGCGTGACGTCAACAACTATCATATCTGCCATTACTGTGTCCATACTATGGCACGCCAAAGCAGAAATAATTCAACACCGATAATTTGCCATCAACCCTGAACAACAAGTCTCAACATTATTAAAAACTTGCCAACAAAAGCACGGTATGCCAGTTTCAAACAGTCTATCAACATTTAAAAGTCATGCCAACCTTTTTTTTCTTGCGCAACATTTGCGAAAATATGCGTCAACATTAAATTATCAGTGTGGAATTATTTTCGCTTTGGCTTGCCATAGTATGGACACAGTAATGGCGGATAGCAACAGGTCAAGCCAAGTGAAACCCAAGAATATAGTGCCCCAGTTTACCCAAATTGATGGTTTAACTGGAATTTGAATTTTAATTGGAATTTATAGAAGTCAAACGTGGTTTTAATTTGGGCAGAATATCCGAGATAATTTTTCTCCCTTCGTTTGAAAGTCGTTGACTTAATCAAGGCATTTGAAAACACTCGAGTTTTATCTCAGTGTCCACCGACGTTATCTCGCTTACGTAAATGTAATTATCTTTATAGTCACAGGACGGAGACCGACCTGTTTCCCAAATATAATTAGGCTATGGCTTATATGACGGCATGGGATATAGACCCACATGGGTGAAATTGTCAATAACGTCCATGTGAGGCTGGACGGGCGATGCGATCGTGCATGCCTCGTCTATTGCGTCGGCGCCCGGCGCCAATTCGCTTTTATTCTCGGTAAAAGCGATCGCTCGTTGTCGGAGTCGGAGCTCGAGTTTTTTTCTCCTGCACGTACTTTAAAGCCCGGTATAAATAAAGGATTTGTAATGTCCCAACATTTTAATGAACCATTTGACCAGAAAAACCTCACTCAAATGGAAGGTCGAATTGATGTGTCCAATGCAATGATCCCGCCCAAAATGATATCTCTTTGTAAGAAAACGAAAATTGAAGATGAAATTATTTAAATGTGTATGCTCACACATTTTGTTTTACAAGGGCGCCCTCTTGTGGAAGAAAATTGGCCCCTAACTACCATGGTGTTATGGCGTTACCCTCGGTCCCATATCGTGCTGCATATGACGAATGTCGTGTATGTTGTATGCACAATGAACCTGAGTACCGCGCTCTACCTGAAAGTCCTTAAAAAGGTTGGGATTTTTGACACCCCGAAGCTCAACAAAGTCGTCTTGTTTCTTGAGAAGTATTTTATCGTATGTACAGGGATATTTGCTTCAAAGTTTCAATGTGAATTACCCTAAAGTTAAAATGGCGCGTCATGGAACCTTGCGGATACACAAAATACAATTCAATCTTTATTTTTGATGTGGAAGAAGCAGAGCACCCAGCCTCATTCTCTGGATAAATTGGCTCATACCAAACATTGACATTGTAGTGTGACTAGGTGATTTTTTTTATAGGGATAATGACACAGGGACCGCCGCGGTGAATTAATACAAATGTGGACAATTAATGTCCATTTTTTTAAATACAATATCCTAGAAAATAGCATGACATTTCAGAATGCTCATGAGAAAAATATAACATATGACATGGCATAAATTATCAACATCAATTAGGTATGTGGGGGTGACAATTTGTGTAATCTGAACACGCCCCTTTAACTAAAACATGTGTTACTCAGCTACACAATGCATACGTGCATGTACAATATAATTTAAAATTCGCCAGGTGGAATTTTACAATGTCTGCATGTTCCTAACAGGGAAACATTACCGTACTCAAAAACGAGGAACTGAAACTTATACCCATATTTGTGAAAAAAAGGAACTCGCACTCGCACTCGCACTCGTGAAAATGCCGCTTACTCGTACTCGTACTCATGAAAAGGTACTCGTCGTACTAGTACTCGTACTCGTCGTACTAGTACTCGTACTCGTCGTACTAGTACTCGTACTCGTCGTACTAGTACTCGTACTCGTCGTACTAGTACTAGTACTCGTCGTACTAGTACTCGTACTAGTCGTACTAGTACTCGTACTCGTCGTACTATACTCGTACTCGTCGTACTAGTACTCGTACTCGTCGTACTAGTACTCGTACTCGTCGTACTAGTACTCGTACTCGTCGTACTAGTACTCGTACTCGTCGTACTAGTACTCGTACTCGTCGTACTAGTACTCGTACTCGTCGTACTAGTACTCGTACTCGTCGTACTAGTACTCGTACTCGTCGTACTAGTACTCGTACTCGTCGTACTAGTACTCGTACTCGTCGTACTAGTACTCGTACTCGTCGTACTCGTACTCGTACTCGTCGCACTAGTACTCGTACTCGTCGCACTAGTACTCGTACTCGTCGTACTAGTACTCGTACTCGTCGTACTCGTACTCTTACTCGTCGTACTAGTACTCGTACTCGTCGTACTAGTACTCGTACTCGTCGTACTAGTACTCGTACTCGTCGTACTAGTACTCGTACTCGTCGTACTAGTACTCGTACTCGTCGTACTCGTACTCGTCGTACTAGTACTCGTACTCGTCGTACTAGTACTAGTACTCGTCGTACTAGTACTCGTACTAGTCGTACTAGTACTCGTACTCGTCGTACTAGTACTCGTACTCGTCGTACTAGTACTCGTACTCGTCGTACTAGTACTCGTACTCGTCGTACTCGTACTCGTCGTACTAGTACTCGTACTCGTCGTACTAGTACTAGTACTCGTCGTACTAGTACTCGTACTAGTCGTACTAGTACTCGTACTCGTCGTACTAGTACTCGTACTCGTCGTACTAGTACTCGTACTCGTCGTACTAGTACTCGTACTCGTCGTACTCGTACTCGTCGTACTAGTACTCGTACTCGTCGTACTAGTACTCGTACTCGTCGTACTAGTACTCGTAAAATGTTGTCCGAGTTTGTCACAAACGAATACAAATATCTGACCTTTTGTTTCCGGTTTGCAAGTACCTTTACGAAAAGCAGGCTCAGGTTTGGTGCATCTCATAAATATTAACGTGGCTAAACAATACCTGGTTTGAACGACAACTTGAACGTTCACTTCTGTTGAGTGTAGATAAAACCACCACCAAAAACCCAAACAAATACAATATACACATAGTCAGGATTGCAAAGACCGTCTGAAACCCAATCGAGAACGTTTAAAAACGGCCACAATGCACCGTATTCGCGCCAACTATACTGCGCCATAATTTTCGCGCCACTTGCGGACTACCAGCGATGCGCTATCATTGCTATGTGGTTTTTATATTACGTGTAGGGTTACCAGTTTATCTTATAGTAAGGTTACCAGTTTATCACAAGTAATAAATGGGATTTTAAGAATGTTTACATAGCGGTGGACCGAATCGGTAGGCGAACCTGCTAATTTTGACGTGGTGTCAAAATGGTACCGAAAAAAACGGTCGCTGCCCGTGGTTAAGCTGCTATAGGAGGTCTCCGGAAGTCGACGAGTCTCGCATCGTCCCGCACGTGTTCGAGGTCAACTTACCCGGTCTTTCGCGACAATGTTCTTTCCTGAAACGAACATTTATCCCACGGATCTCTCTTGATATTAAAAGCCAAAATCAAGCCACAAACGAAGCCTCACTTTCGCTTTCGTTTCTCATAATTTTCAAATCCGAACGATAAATGTTTTAAAAATAAAGTTCACACTTACCTCTTTAATTCACTCTTTTTTTGTTGTAAGAATTAACGAACAAATAATCACAGTAATCTCGATGTCGTTTCCGAAACTTATCTTCCACTGATCAAGTTTCCATTTAAAATGCAATACGCAGTATCCATACACCGTTCCAGAAATTAAAACACACTGTTTCCCAACTGAAGCACGTTTGCAGTGCACGCTGATCCTTCTCATTACACACGGGATTTTGTATCATGGTTTTTAATTGGCTTCAACCTATCACCGCACAGTAATGAATATCGACCGTTTGGCCAATGTCGCGACTGTTGGCTCCAATGGAATTATGGTGGTCGATTCGTGAAACTTTGTAACATACAATATACTACGGCGCTCTGTGAGTGCCATTCACTTGTTTAGATACCGAGATAATTTATCTCTCCAAGTTGACTTATAACGTGGATTATGTCGACCTGAGATCTCAGGGAATTTCCACTCTGCTAAGCGACGTTACAATACCCTGAGGAAATCCACCCAAATCTATGGAGAAAGCCGGCTGTTGCGTTCAGCTAACACACGCCCGAGTCATTTTGATGTAATTTAATCAATTTGGTCATGTTATGCCGAAAAGAAACGATTTCTATACGTTCCAGAAATTGTAATGGGTACTGTTCCTTATAACTGTCCCATTCCTACCAAAATTTCCGGCGACGATCTTATTTACTCCGCAGTTTTAATAACAGGGATGCATGCTGACCAACGTGAATGGAACGGATTCCCCGTATGCTTTAAATAGTAGCCAATCGCCAACGCGGACAACAGCCAGCATTACCGAGTACATGTATCACATGCATGCACGGTGTTTACCAGGGCAGGGGCGTGGGGGTCGCACGCCCTCCCCCCCCCCCGCCCCCCCCCCCCCCCCCTTTTCAAAAAAATATAATATAAGTGGTTAAATATTGCCCCAGATCGAGCATCTATAGAATCCAGAAGCCGTTAGGGCTTCGCGCTACGCGCTCGCTATTTCATTGTCATCAGAATTTCATGCTTAGAAAGTCCTTTTGGCAACATAAATTATCTCGGCAAGTCGACTAATTAAATCTTGGAACTCGATTTCGCAACACAAATTATCTCGCCAAGTCGTTATAAGTCAACTTAGTGAGATAAATTATCTCGGTATCTAAACAAGTGGAATGGCACTCACAGAGCGCCGTAAATTCACATGCACCCATAATGAACGTAATATTTGTAACATGTATATGGTAACATAATCGCCATTGAAATGAAATAACCAAATAGGGGATGAGAGTCATTGAACTCTTTGCACTGGCGCCATATTTGCGACAGATTTTCTTATTTTAATGATGCGCCGATGGCTGATACGTAGGAAAAGCGTTTGCCTCAAGTTGGCCGCCGCGAAATTTCTATACACATGTAGTAGAATTACATTTTTATTTGAAAAATGCTGATTTTTGTGCATTAAAAAGTATTTCAATTGTTTTTACGTCCTCGTCTTCTCTTTTACAAAATATACATTGTGATAATGTGATACCCAATGAATCGGGATTCCCAATAAAGCGAGATTCCCAATCGGAGGTTGTGGGTTCAAGCCCCACTATGACCAACGTGTCTGTGTCCTAATCCCAGTCTCCTCGTCAACCCAAAGCGATATTTGGGGAGCTGTTACGGGGAATGCCACAATCTAAGTGCTGATAGGTTTTAAGCGCCTGCCAGCAGCCACTAGCTAGTTGAAGCAAAATGGTTCTGGTGATTTCCTGATGGCAGCGGTAATAATGGCAACAGCCAGGTGAATACCGCAGGGTAGACAGTGCGCTATGTAAGAGTCCACCATTATTATCATTAATTTGTTAAAGCAATAACCGTTGATATAGGTGGCAAATCTAAATAGCGCTTTTGGACAATATGCTTTGAAGATAGTGATGATGATTATCAGTATTCTTTTTCCAAGTTAAAACCCAGATGTACACGAAATGATACAGCAACCAATTAAAGTTGCACTGCCCGTGTTTGGGCGATTTGGGCGTACAATATTTTTAAAAAAGTTAAATAGGTATTTTCTAGAATAGAAAAAGTTATCAGCTTTCATTTGGTACCAAGAACGTAAAAATCCGTCAAGGATTAATGCCAGTCGATTAAAAACAAGAAATGATTAAAAGGCTGGCAGGTCATTTAATCGACAGGGTTATGACGTAAATGTACATGTGCGCGTACATGTGTACATTGTACACATACTATGTACATATGAGCGTACGCGCACATGTACAACATGTGAAGCATCGTTTCAAGAAAAATGCTTGTATCTCCAATTCCCGACGTCGGAAATTTAAGTTTTTGATATTTTCGTTACAGAGACACGTAAGCTTTCTAAATTCGTTCGCTTGTGTAAATTAATTTTTTTAATCCTTTCACCGAAACACGGGCAATGCAACTTTAATGTCATCAAAATGTTTGTACGTGTACAGGGTGTCCATAAAAAAGGAAACCCGTCTTTAAATGCAAATTGTCAGAAATCTGAGCAATATTTTAAAAAGAGGTGTGTATGTAGGGAAAGTCCAGACTGTCCTCTGTCCAATGGTACCAGGGTCATTATGTAACTGTCATGCATGACTGAGTAAACATGGCCATTATGAAAGGTGGTGAAATCATCACTGTGACAAGTTAGCACTTCACTTGAAAGTGGATAAGGGCAATGAAGTGATAAAAGAACACATTTCTTTTAAACCTTACCTTACAGATAAATTCAGGGTATGTGTCCTCGACATGCCCACCATTTCCTCTCAATGCACAGCTCACATCGTCTCATGTCTCCGACTGCTCCGTCTTATCATTCATGGTAAAGTTTGAAAGAAATGTTGTGTCTTTCATCACTCATTGCCCTTATCCCACTTTCAAGTAAAGTGCTAACTTGTCACAGTGATGATTTCACCACCTTTCATAATGCCATGTTGCTCAGTCATGCAGACAGTTACATAATGACCCTGGTTACCATTGACAGAGGACAGTCTGAACTTTCCCTACATACACCCTTTTTAAAATTTGCACAGATTTCTGATAATTTGCATTTCAAGATGGGTTTTCTTTTTTTATGGACACCCTGTATTTGAGGGCGAACGAATGGTCAGCTCTTCTTGGTTAAATAAATATAATAAAAACAAATGGTTTACTCGCACGTTGGAAAACAAACAAAACCACTTGATAATGTTATTAACAATTTCAAGAGGCAATATTTTTATTCATACAGGGTGTCCCTGAAAAAAACGAAACCGAGACTTATCGATGTTTAATCATACTTTAATCTCAATCTTGTAATAAATAATACATAATTTGGAAAGCTTAGTTCCTCATCTTTCATTTGATACCACTCATTATGATACATCATGAATGAATAAAGACAATATGAAGCAGGGCTACCAAAAAGTCGTTTGCACAACGATACCTGAATTTCAAAGAAGTAATCACATTTCTAAAAAGTTCATTTCCTGCCCTATTGTATGATACCTCAGTCAGGAAAAATGAGCCATGGATGACAGAGATATCCTGCATTTAAACATGGATTGAATTTCCATGTTTTTTTTTTTAATCATTCGTTTTTTCACACCTGACCGATTTTCGCATGAATGGATTCGGAGATGGTCACTCTGTGCATTAAAAACGTGCGTGCTGAAATTCAGGTATCGTTGTGCAAACGACTTTTTGGTAGCCCAGCTCATATTGTCTTTATTCATTTATGCGTGAAGTATGTAACATATGAGTTGTATCAATGAAAGATGAGGAACTAGCTTTCAAATATGTGTCATTTATTATTCAAAATCGAGATTAAACTATGATTAAACATCGATAAATCTCGGTTTCGTTTTTTCTGGACACCCTGAATAAGTAAATAAATCACAACAAATATATTTACCCGATGTTTCGGTCAGCACCTTTTTTTGTAAATTGTATCAGATCCCTTCCACACTCCGTGTTTTGGCACCCTTCTTGAACTGCACTGCTCTGCGAAAATTAAGGTTCTTCCATTATATAGACATACACATGGGAAATCAATCTTTAGAAGATGTTTTCTTGGTATAGCTACATCTAGCTTATTCCCGAGATTGCTGTTAGTTAGAAACATCTAACCAACCAAATGGTGTATGGGAACTCCACCTACATCGTACCGTAAACGTGCGTTGATGCACCCATGGGACCTGTGTTTTCCACTTTCCAGCAATGGCAGAACCACTCACTTCTAAAAAGAAATCTTATAATGATTGGGTGTAAATTAACCTCTCAAATAGACCCTAGAACTGTTTCGGGTCGAACTTTCCCGGAAATGGGTCATAAGGCCTATGATCCCAAAATGGTATTAATGATTTTCAAGTTATTTTAGCACTTATCAAATTATCTAGAACGATACTTAATTTCGTCCCCGAACAGCGACAAGCTCACTTCTCGATTTGAATTTTAATAATAGACAAATCATCAATGGATTTCATTTGCTGTGCAGTATATACATTGTAATTCAAAATTGACGGCGTTCTAATTCTTATAAAAAAGACGATATCATCTCGGGTGCAATCATTGCGTTGGACATGCAGTTGGGAACCACTTCTATCTTTCAAGTTGAGTAACTTTTTTTCCTGATCAAATGGTTTATTAACATTTTCGGGACATTGAAACTCCTGTATTATACGGGTTTTAAATGCTCAATTCTTACTTTTAAAGATGTCGCAAAAATATCTGAACATCGTGGCTAAATATTTACATTGTATTAAAAATAGTAGCGGCTAGCCCTATGGGCAAATCTATATAGCAGTTTTAATTTTGGTATTTGAAAAGAAAGGGACAAAAATAACATTTAACAATACTACGAAGATTGTCGCCGATGAAACAATAAGGTCACAAGTTAGAAAGGGCATTTTCTGGAAATTGAGGATATTTATTCATTATAATAATTTCCAAGAAAATTGCCGTCGGTATTTTTCCGCTCGTTCTTAGTGCCTAAACAGTTTGGCGGTGGGTTATGAGCGAATCGGTATTTCGACCGCAGTTTGTAAAGCACGCCCTCACTTGGAAACGTTTGTCAATGAATTGTAGACTGATCCCTCATCTTGTATTGCTTGATGTTGGCAATACAGTGCAATCGGGTACCAATCCGCTAGGTGATATGCACACGCGGGGCATACGAAAACAGCGTGAAGTTGATGAACAGTTTATCGTTTCCGAGCAACAGTGAAAACGTCCGCACAGGGACACAGAAACCTGAATAATATTGTGGTTTCGTTGGTAAGAAAAGGGTGCTAAAGAATTGTAGTTTACAGATTTGTGCGGGGGGAAAAGTGTTGAATTACAGTGACAAAATGCAGGTTGACACCTGACCTGCTGACCATGCTGACACTGTGACAGCATCTTCGCCCATCATGTTGCCCAGTATTCGGGGGGGGGGGGGGGGGGGGGGGGGGGGGGGGCGCGTGGGGGGGGGGGGGGGGGGGGGGGGGGGGGGGGGGGGGGTGGGTGTGGGGGGGGTATTGTTGACATTGCGTACATTCGTAAAGGGGGTTAGGGGGTTTCAAGCAATGCCGTATGTACACAAACTGAAGTGAAAATTTGCTTTTAATAATGGGAAAGGATGGACAAGTGACCGGGCCATGGGCTTCAGACAGTGGCTATGTACACCCTAGAACTATGGGGGTACTTTATCCCCCATAGGTCATGTGGTGTTTTTTTCCAATCTGGCAGCGCCTGAAGTTTAAGATCGGACTAGAAAAAACTTTCTTGCTAGCGCAATAATCCGCTGCCCAATCCGCCACAACCTCCGTCTGATAGTTCTTGAGACACTCACCTTGCGTGTGTCTACGAATTTCAGTACTATTTGTCCATTATATTGTCCAGAAAATTATGTTTCCAAAATCAACGGGTACATGTGCGATCCATCCACATGTGCGTGTTTCAGTGCGCTCTGAACCACGCTATGTGGATTGATCGCACATGTACCCGTTGATTTGAAACATAATTTTTGGACAATTTAATGGACAACTAGTACTGAAATTCCCGTAGATACACGCAAGGTGAGTGTCTCAAGAACTAACAAGACGCAAGTTTGGTGGCGATTGGGCAGCGGATTATTGCGCTAGCAAGAAAAGTTTCCTGTCCGATCTAACTTCAGGCCATTGCCCATATTGGAAAAAAACCACATGACCTATGGGGGATAAGTATCCCCCAGTTCTTAGGGGTAGGTGACGCCTGACCTGCTCGGACTGCTGACACTCCTGACAGCATCTTCGACTTCGCCCTCATGTTGCCCAGTATTCGGGGGTGGGGAAGGGGGTGGGGGGGTCGGGGCGGTGTGAAAAGTGAAAATTTGTTTTACTAAATCGGGGAAAGATGGCTTCAGACAGTGTCTATGTACAAAACGTATAGACAGGCCACACATTTTTTTCACTCCTCAATTTAGGTTTTCCCCATTAAACTGCAGTTTCTGAGGCTTGATGTCATTTTTTGTAAACAAATAAAAATGCTAGTACTATATAGCATCATACAAATGTAGTACTGGAACCATTTACCAATCTTACCAATGCTGAGGTATATATGGAATGCGTATGCATACATGGGGAGGGGGGGAGGGGGGTTGGAGCCTACTGCGTACAGGGGGGAGGGATGGTCCTTAAAAGTCGGCATTTCATGCGTATGTACTTTATGGACGGCCCCAAATTGCTGTGTTGCCCTAAAAATGTTCTAACACAAATTTTCCATTTCTATTCAGTGCCCTTTACTAAGGTAAAATTGCTTGTGCCCTTTGAAAATGAATTTCGAGGCTGCACGCAGCACCTACATGTAGTGGGTCCCTTCCACGGTAAAGGGGGCATTTTGGCAACACAGACCATTTCCAGAAAATACCTTTGTCTGGTCTCAAAATAAAAGAAATAAGTTTGTTGTCTGAAGAGATAACTTAGGCCCAATAAGAGGTTAAAAAATAGTGTGACAATTTGCCTTTCCTAAAAACCCTGTGTACAAATTTCCAATACATCGCGCGTAACGGACGGACACTTGTTACATTTTAGGCATGTCCCTGTTACGAGCTTATATTGGGAATTTATACACATGGGTTTTAGAAAGGCATGTTATCACACTATTTGCAACCCTTTTGGCCTAAGTATCTCTCAGAACAAACTGAAACATATTTTTTTATTTGAGACAGACAAAGGTACTTTTAGAAGGCTAAAAGTGTTTATTGACGTTTTATTGGACGTTATCATTTTTTTTATAACACTTTAGCCCCTTAACATTTTAACCCCCTTCGTCATGTGGAACATCCTGCACGCCCTTTCTGGTCCAAATACCCGTGTGAAAAATCTTACCTGTACATTCCAAATCCGACATTTAAAAAGCACACCATTGAGGTCCTTGTATCACAAGACTTATGTACGCACCTTGTCGTTTCTTTTTCCATGATGACTCAAACATCAAAAAGGAGTAAACGGGAGCAAAATTTGGAGGAAAATCGACAAATCTGGAACAGACGGGGACTTGACTTCACTACTATCGCGTCAAAAGGAAGTAGTCCCACCAACGCGGATGGATTTTGTTTACACTATGTAATGCCTCCATGGTGTGCTTTTAATGTTTGATTTGGAATGTACGGTAAATTTTTCACACGGGTATTTGGACAGAAAGGGCGTGCAGGAATGTTCCACACGACAAAGGGGATTAAAATGATATGGGCTAAAATGTGTTATATAAAAATTGATTAACGTCCCAATATAACGTCAAATAAGCACTTTTAGCCTTCTAAAAGTAAGACAAAGGTAATTTCTGGAAAATATGGTCTGTGTTGCCAAAATGCCCCCTTTACCGCTGGAAAGACCCACATGTATTTCATCCAATATTTATGCCATCTATGTATTTCCACTCCAGCTTGCTACAACACTAAACATGGAGAGTTCACTAGCAGATGTGGACCAGTCGGTAGTCATTGCCTATGTATGCTCAGGAGATCCGCAAATCACGTCTGCATTTTCAACTAAAGAGGGGCAGCCCAGGTAAGAAAGATTTGTTCTTTCCGACATTCAACTACAAGATGCCAAGATCTGAGGGCAAAATGTTTAAGTGGTTGTCCTGTAAAGCTAATTTTTCTCTCTGCATTCTTGGAAAAAGTTGGTATCAACACTGCGTAAGGGGCAGTTGTCAACATTTTCACGGAACATCAAATCCTACGAAGGGGGAGGGGTGTCGAGGGCTGCGTACGACTTCATGCACTGTAAAATGTTGACATTTGACGATAGTGACAACAAAATATATGGTCTGTCCACAGTAATGGGGTACATTTGAAAAATAAGTCAATAATTCCTTTCAGATGTCTTTAGTTTATCTCAGAATTAAAGAAATGTCCTTGTTTTGTTCTCAGGAGATAACTTTTGCCCAAAAAAGTTACAAATTGCTACCACAACATACATTTTTGAAAAGCTAGTGCACAAATTTTCCTATTACGCATGTAATGTGGACAGACAATTTTGTGACATTTTTTTCCGTCTTTGTTACATGCGTAATAGGAAAATTTGTGCACGGGGTTTTCACAAATGTATGTTGTAGGACTATTTTTCTTCCTCCTTGGTGAAAAAGTTATTTGCGCAGTTTAGCTTGATAATTTAAAGATAAAATTAAGACATTTGATGTGAACTGGGACCTAAGATCTTGAATGTTACAGAAATGTACCCCATTACCGTGGACAGACCCGGTAGTATTTCGAGGGAGGGAGGGGGTCTTGAAAAATACTACGCCCTGTAGAACTGTGAAAATGTTGACAACTTTGGACGGCCCCAATTGTGTGTGTGGTCCATTACCCATGCACCATAAAGTGCCCCAAAATGGCTTCCATGGATTGAATAAGCAAAGAGTAGATTTTGTTGTTTGAGAAACTTAGTGGTTAAAGGTAGAATACATGATTGGTACCTTGAGGAATCGGAAATGTCCACAGATGTCCACACATAACTTGCACAATATAAACACGATGATGGTAGAAAACTTCCTCAAAAATGGTTTTGTCTGAAGTGCTATAGACTTTGAGAAATGACCAAAACAATAATATTTTGTCTCGCGAGACGTAAATTAATTTTGCCCCAAAACCACCTCGTCCTAGACCACTGCACCCTGAAGCACTTCACCCAAAGGCTGTTTCGCCCCAAAACCACTTCGTCCAAACACTACCTCACCCAAATGCCACTTCGTGCACAGGCTGTGGTTCAGGCTGAAGTGGTTTTGGGGTGAAGTGACTGTAAACCATTTTATGACTGTTTTCTCAAACGTTAGACGAAGTACGGAGCTGATTTTTGCTCAGGTTGGTTTTAATCAAGCATACGTGGTCAGTACCTTCAATCACACGGGGATGAAACTATTTGTATCGGTTTACCAATCATGTACATTGTATAATACCTTACAGAAACCAATGTATTATTTGCAGTAATCAAAGCTTCACAAATTGTTGGGGAAAAATATTACTCAAGTGATCAGAGCATATGGTACCAAATACACTCGACCAAAAAAGTTCTGTCACCAGTAAGACATTTGTAAATATTTATTATGAAATTGGATTTAATGTAGGAAAATAATATATCAAATTTTAGCTAAACATATCCCTCAAAGGAATAGAGCTCAACGGAGTCCATGATGGCAAGCTTCACGGAACAGGAATGCAACCAAGGAGTATAGGGTCAGAATGAAAAACACCAAAAAACAACGATGTCAACTTTATTGCACTCAAGCAAGGGGAGTTACAGTTCAGTATTTTGCTTCCACTATACCTAATGCAATGGCACGATTCAGATTGGACAATTTAACCATTTTGATTTTGATGTTTTTGACAAGACATTGATAAATCCAAACTCACTTAAAAATGTCCTAATTGTCTACACACAAATTGCCCAAATCACAAGTTGCATTGTTCTTTGGTGTTTTTCATTCTGACCCCACACTCCTTGCCATCATGATTTCTCTTGAGCTCTATTCCTTTGAGGGATATGTTCAGCTAAAATTTGATATATTATTTTCCTACATTAAATCCAATTTAATAATAAATATCTATAAATGTCTTACTGGTGACAGAACCTTTTTGGTCGAGTGTAGAAAGCAGAGATGCCAACATACACGATTTGGGCGTAGCATTTCCGAAATCGAGCCGAGAATACGATTCTACGCTTTAACCTCATAAAACTACGCTAAACAAGCTGCCCCAGTATAATTGTATAATTGTTACAGTGAACTGAAGTTAAAATATAAAAATGATGAACAAATAAAAATGAAATAAAAAACCCGGGACAACTCGGGTACGAGATGTCCCGAGTACGAGTCGTCCTGGGTACGAGTTGATCAGGGTGTCTTTTTGGGGGTTCGAGTTGTCCCGGGTACGAGTTGACGGCCGGCTGGCCGCGTTTCCATGTGGCTGCATTCAGTCTGTGAGCTCACGTATAGTACAGACTGACAATGGAAACGTACGTGCGTACATGTCTCCGAAAATGCGTTATTTCTTGAGACTAGTGCCGCGACAAAGTCAAAGAAGGCGCCTTTCTAAACAGAAATACCTTCCACAGTTCTCTGTACGAATGAGTGGCCTGTTATTATAATGTGCGATCTAAGCTTGACAGTTTCCATGCATTTTGCGTTCTTTGCAAGTGCTACTTCAGCGTCAGACATGCAGGCAAGAAATTGTCAGTTTTATTACCACGACAATGCACGGAACTACGGCGGGTACATGTAGTAGGCTTGGGGATTGCCAACATTTTTAAAATTGATTTTGATTGCCTTCAAGAAATGTGATTCCATTCTGATTTGATTCCATTTTAAAAACAAAATTTTACACTAAAATATTCACAAATCTTGGAAACCTGATACACAACACTGCCAATGTTCTGGTATTTTGTTACCCCTAGTATTAGCCCTAAAATTAGGGCTGTAAATTGCTCGCTTTTCAAATCTGACTTATTACAGTCGCAAATTGAGGCTACCCTAGTATATGATGGGGGATGCATCCCCCATAGTTCTAGGGGTAGTATTTTGTAACTTCTGCGTCCATTAACATTTGGAATCGCCGCGTACGACCTGAAATCGGCAAAATACTTTTGGCAATGCTAGTGCTACTCTTTTTTGGAATACAATGTTGGCATCTCTGAGAAAGTTATTTGATTCGTGATGCTATCAAATTTCTTTTTCATTGGTGAAAAAACTAGAGCTTCCAGGAGTCAAAATTAACCTGAATTTCATGCTGGTCAGAAGGACCACTAGATTAGAGAACTCTACTGGTCCTGCTGAAAATTTGGTGGTCCGCTGGTGCTTTTCTGGTTTAAGGTCATTGAGTGCAGGATGGATGGGATTGCTTTTTGATCCAACACTGGGCATGTCTGGAGAGATCGGAGAAAGAAATAAAGTTATCTGAAAATGTCTAAAGCGATCAGAAATTGTTTGTGGTAACCAGGAATTATTTTGTCGCATTGAGTAAGAAATGTTATTGTTGACTGTGGATTAGGCATCGGGGAATGTTTCCATGAGTCAGGAAATGTTTTCACTGGTCCATCGGACCAGCAATTTTTGACAGATCTAGTGGTCCTTCTGATTCTGTACTGGTCTCGGACCACAGGACCAGTGCTAATTTCGGCCCCTGGCTTTTCAAGAGGAGTGATTCAGATTTGACGGGTGCAGTCCCACCCTATGCTATCGTATGCCTATTGAAAGTTTCCCCGATAGTGCAAGAAATCATACCCATGTTATACTTTGTGGAGCCAAGTAAAATCACACTCCTAAGCAAATACAGCAGTGACTTATGATTTTCAAGTCAAAAGGACTGCAAAAGAAGGAATTTGCTTGTTTTAATAATTAATGTTACCACAGTGGAATTTCACACCTACTGTATCCCTACATGTAACTCCCTTAGGTGTATGTAAAATTGTATTGATTTCGGAGGATTAAGGAGCATTAGGGTTAAGGTGGCACCAAGACTGTGAACTCTCAACCGAGTCCTTCACGGTAAAGGGGGCATTTTGGCAACACAGACCATATTTTTCAGAAAATACCTTTGTCTGGTCTCAAAATAAAAGTTGTTCTGAAGAGATAACTTAGTCCCAAAAAGGGTTACAAATAGTGTGACAACATGCCTTTCTAAAAACCCTGTGTACAAATTTCCAATATGCGCTCGTAACAGGGACGGCCTAAAATGTAGCACAAGTGTCCGTCCCGGTTACGAGCGTATATTGGAAATTTGTACACAGGTTTTTTTAGAAAGGCATGTTGTCACACTATTTGTAACCCTTTTTTGGCCTATTACCGGTAAGTTATCTCTTCAGAAAAACTTAAAGCTGGGCTGAAAGCTTGAAGCTACTTGGCGAGGAAGAAAATCATTTTATAAAACGGATGTTACTTAATAAAGTTGCGTTTTTCTCATCTTTATTGCTGACTTTATACATATTAGAGAGAAAAATGAAAAACTAGACCATGTTCGTCAACCCGCAACAGACCAAAATGAAAAACGGGGTGATGACGTCGTAATGCATTGACCCCGCTACGTCATAGCGAGGAGACAGTCACTATTTTGCAAAGCAAGTTGCATGCTTTCCGCATAGCATAAACCCCAAGTTTTCGGTGTATTTTCTCAGTAGTTGTTACACTGAATTCATTTTTGATATCAATAAAATGTCAGCTTTGGGCCTTGTTAGTGGTAACATTTAAAACTCTGTGTTTGCTGCGAGGACCTAGGTACACAACCACAGTCAGTGAAGCAGCTCTGTGTCTCCTCGCTATGACGTCACACACATAGCTCAAGTTGACTGATGTGACCTTTCATTTTCAATTTCGCGTGAAAAGAGTCTCGGAAAAAGACTGAAATATTCCAGGATTAAATTCTGAATAAAATGTTCTTAGTACATAAAGGAATATATATAGAAAGGAATAATGTTAAAAACCATGAAAGTGAAGGGAGATTTCCACCCAGCTTTAAACTTATTATTTTATTTTGAGACCAGACAAAGGTATTTTCTTTGAAAATATGGTCTGTGTTGCCAAAATATCCCCTTTACTGTGGAAAGACCCAACTATTAAAGAAACGGTGATGACTGAACAACATCCAAACCCTAATATTCACAAAAAACCTGTCTAAATTGAAAAACAAAAACTCAAACATTTGCTGAAACAAAACAGTCCTTTTGCCACATTAGGTCTTCTGCACTTCCCTAGCTTTGACTTAATCTGTATACATGCACTGCATGCACGCTGCGACAAGTTCACGTCACTCTGTGTTTAATTGTGTTTGAATTGCGCAGGCAATCGCCATTATTGATGTTAAACACCACGTGTGTCTAATCAATAAACTGTTGTCATTCTATTTGATGAATTGATTGTTCGTTCCGTCAGACGCAAGCTGCAAAGCCTGGTGTTGTTATAGCGAGTTTGCAAGATCAAGTCTGTCGAGCTCTGAGGGAAACAGGTGAGAAACGAGTGAAGATTTTAGTTAAAAAAGTGTTGTCTGAAATAGAGTCTTTGCATGACGGCCATCTTGGGGGCAATTACATGCATCAGTAAGCACTTTTTGGATTATTTTTATCAATTCTTGAAACCAAGGATTCCTCAAAAGTGCCCGAGACACTGTAGCTCGTAAGCCTGAAGAAACCAGTGAAGAGAAGACGATGAAGAAATGCTCCGTTTTAGAGGTGGGAGAAAAACCCCAACACAATTCTTAATAGGGGGAAACCCACGGAATCAAGCAGGGACTGAGAACCCAATCCACATACTGACCCGGACAGGATTCGAACCAGGGCTACAGAGGTGGAAGGCGAGGAAAGCACCACTATTGCCACATCATTGAAATAAGAAAACGTCCCCAACATGACCACCGGTGCAAAGTGTCTATATCATTTGATGCAAATGGTTCAGAAATCAATGTTTTGTCATGTTTCTGTTTTGAGATACAACGTTCATTGAGTCAGAGCATAGAATAGCGATAGTTTGACCCTCTGAGTCTCAAAGCTCTGATAAATTGAGAAAATTTATAATTTGTTGTTCATTATGTTTTCTGAAATAAATCTTAAAATCTGGTGGAAATAGTGTTTAAATCCCCAATACATTATTTGCAGTGACCCAAAATTTTACTTCACGAGTTGACAAGAAAAACCAGACTAAAAGTGTTGATAGCAGTAGGGCAGTTGTTTGACCACTAATAACTATAATAGCAAATCCCCGAAATGTGAAAAAACATGTCTGTTTCGTTTATAATGCCTCATCTTTAGCAGACGACAGGAAATAATGTCTGCTACGAGTAGTCGTATTTCCCGAAGATTGTTACACAATGTGCTTGGATTCCTGATAGGTAACGGACGAAATAGCGCCCTCAGTGTAATGATTAAAAAACTTACAAAATTTGCCCCGAATTGGCGTGAGAAAAATCACATTTCCACTCATTAGAAAATATTAGATTTTCAGTATGTTAATGAGTGATTTTTAAAATACCAGCCAGTGTTGGAATGCATTTTATTGCAATTAGTTCTAGGTTGGGCACAATTTTCTCGTAAATTGACTAGACTATATACATGTACATGTACGTCACAATTGTGCATTTCAGTGAGGAAATTTTTGCATTTTTGGCGTGTGGTGGTTTGTACCAACTCCAACATGTCCCACTTTGATCTTGTGTAGGTTGGGAACGAAAGCTCCACAATGCAGTATATAGGCACCTCCTACAGTACCCAAAGACACCACACCCCAATATCCCACAAGACCAGACTAAGGAACCCCTAGCCTACATCAGAAGGGCGCAGGTAAGCACTTATTGCTACTCTTTGTATCGTTTGCATGAACCAACAATTTTACTTCATGACTTGATAAAAAAAAATCTGCTTATTTCTTCAGGAAACAATTGGTGGGCCAGTGGTTAGGACGTCTGCCTAGTATGCAGGAGGTTGTGGCTTCGAGTCCCACCCGAGCACGCTAAGTTTTTCTCATAGTGTCTCGGAGAAGCACTGCTAATCAAGTTATATTGGGTATTAGGGCAAAACAAACCTTAACATCCATTCTCTCCGATGGATGCTAAATCGCCTTCTCTCATGCATAAAATTTGCGAATATTCAAATCCTTAAAGGTCACTGTAAATGACCCCAAAAGTTAATTAACGAGTTGACAGGGAAAACCTTACTCAAATTAAAGATTGAACTGGTAGCAACTATCCAATGAAATGTTTCCGTCCGAGATGGTATAATTTTACCAGAAAATAATCCATGAAGATGAAATTATGTAGATCGTTTGCAAATTTACTTCTCATCTGGGCGGTTCGAAATGGGTGCTGTGTAATGCGATGCATTTTTTAATGCATTGTGTGGGTCGCGCAAAGAGTTACATACCGGTATTAGTATCACGAGTTCAATGGGGTCGCGCACACACGCAGTATGATGTGCGCCACAGAGTGCATGATGCGAGTCACACAGTTTGCTACCGACTGAGAACGAATATTTGAAACACTGGTAAAATGCATATGTATTTTCATGTTTTTAGAAGACGTGTACCAGCTGAAATTTCTTCGTATGAGTTTGTTGATGTCTTTCTTTTGATTTATAATGGTTTTATTCCCAGAATCGTTCATAAACAGATCATCTATAGGGCCTTTAAAGTCCTGAGCGTTACCAGATCACATTTTTGACCACCCCATTTTTGTCAAGGGTTTTGAGATTTTGATACCCTATCATGTTTCGTATTTTTCTCATTATTCTGAATTTTTGCATTCCCAATCTGTATTTATTTCCAGGGATATCATCAAAAATCTACCCAAGTTTAGTAAAATAATTTATCCGGTTACATAAAGCAGTACAGTCATATACCAACTGTTTTTGCCTCCACATCCAAATAAGGGATTGCAAATTTCCTGTTTTCTTTTCATTGATAGTATTTTGAGCAGGTATTTTATATGATTGTTAGGTTCAAACAAAATCCATTTTCTGGAAAAATCTGGTCACACTCCTTTAAAGCTGGGTGGAAATCTCCCTTCACTTTCATGGTTTTCAACAGTATTCCTTTCTATATAGTCCTTTATGTACTAAGAACATTTTATTCAGAATTTCATCCTGGAAAAGTCAGAAAATTTCAGTCTTTTCCGAGACTCTTTTCACGCAAACTGAAAACGAAAGGTCACGTCAAAAAACTCGAGCTACATGTATGTGTATGACGTCATAGCGAGGAGACACAAGAGCTGCTTTATTGACTATGGTCGTGTACCTAGCTCCTCGCAGCAAACACGTACATGTCGTATGCATGCATGGAACCGCGGATTTTCACAGAGTTGCAAGTGTTACCACCAGCAAGGCTCGAAGCGGGCATTTTATTGATATCAAAAATGAATTCAGTGTAATAACCACTGAGAAAATACACTTTGAAAACTTTTACAGAAAAATAACGACTGGTGGTTTATGCTATGCGGAAAGCATGCAACTTGATTTGCAAAATAGTGACTTTCTCCTCGCTATGACGTAGCGGGGTCAATGCATATCATTATGATGTCATCGCTCCGATTTTCATTTTTGCCTGTTGCCGGTTGACGAACATGGTCTAGTTTTTCATTTTTCTCTCTAATATAAAGTCGGCAATAAAGATAAGAAAAACGCAACTTTATCAAGTAACATCCGTTTTATAAAATAACTTTCTTCCTCGCCAAGTAGCTGCAAGCTTTCAGCCCGGCTTTAAAGTATTTTTCAAATAGTCATTATCAATCTAATATTCATGTAAGTAGACTTGAAAATCTGAAACAGGTCGATGTCAATTAAATATTATTTGGTTTATATTTGCAGTCAACGTGGGAGAAACGAATTCTCAAGAGTTTAAACAGCATGTGCACCGAGCTATCCGTCCCGCTCGCTCGTAAGGTAAATGACTTTCCTTAATGAATCCTAATGGCCTATTACTCCTGTGCCATTCAATCAGCACGAGAGGATTTCCAGCTTAATTGTCTGCTCTTGAATTCCGACCTAGACCTTACATAGAAAACTACCCTTTTGCGCAGCGACTAGGAATTACGTGCCTGCACATGGCCTACGTGGCCAATTACATGGACGCAAATGACGACTGACATTTTCAAAATGGCAGATGATGGGAATGTTTAAAATATAGTTATGTTGTTTACATTATTGTCTTTATTGGTTTCATAAACAGCAGGTTTCACATTCTGGGTAAACATCCACGTAATGGGTGAGATGTACTTGTTTCAAGGCCATTATCTCGCAGGCCAATTTCACGGCGCCGTTTAACACAAAAATTTGCTTAGCACAGAATTTCTTTGCTTTGTAAAATGTGTTACAAGCCAAAATTGTATGTCAAACTCTGTTTTTAGAAAAAGTAGCATAATATACATCACCTACAGTCTTAAAAAGTCTTAAATTAATTTTCTAAATTTAAGGCCTTAAAAAGTATTAAAAAGTATTAGAAAGCATTAAAAAGTATCAAATTGTTAGCTAGATTTTGCGCCTGTGGTGGCTGAGTGTGGAATTCTTTCCAGTTTTGGGGGTTTAATTGGTCTTAAAAAGGTAATAAAAAGTCTTAAAATAAGACTTGCTGAAACCCGCGGACACCCTGACATATGTCTTGCAATACAAGACAAATAAATTCTGTGCTAAGCAGTTTTTTTGTGCTAAACAGTGCCATGAAATTGACCACTTGTCAAAATAATGAATAATCACCCACAAAATTCAGTCACATGGGTTATGCAGTTTAAAACAAAAATCAAATATTGTAGTATTACTATACATGTAGTATGATTACGAGATTTTGTGCGTGTGACCCCAAATTTATTGTAATCGTGTCATAATCTGTCAACGATTACAATAAATTGGCAAAACATGCGTGTGACCCATCTCGTAATCGTATCATAAGTCCCTGATGTAACCTTGCATGCGCGTACGTGCGCATACTTTCTGCTTCACCACATGCGCGCCTGGCCCGCTTGGAGCGGTGAGGCAGCAAGTGTGCACAGGGCAAGACGGGAACAGCCACCGCATGCGACGATGGGATGGATTACAATATGACAACGAGATTGTGTGTGCATGTGACCCCACTTTATTATAATACGAAAAGTATGTTGTGTGACCCCGGTCGTCGTTGGAAATATTACAATTGTATCATAAACGTATCACTATCGAGTAATGACAAATTTCTCGTGTGACCCAGTTCTAGACTCTGAAATATTTTACTTGTGACTTGACTTCAGAAATAAAAATGACTTGGTTATAACCCTGTGTTCCAATATATTAACGTTTGTTGGATTACTGTATAGTGAATGTGATATCATGTCTATTTACAGAGGCCACTAGCTGAACAGAAAGAACTCCAAGGACGATGGAATGAACTAGGAGCTGAAGAACCTGGTAAGATACATGAAGATTTAGGCATGGACTGTGTCATCAGATACATGTACACTGCATTATTGAAATGATATTCGTTGGCAGAGTCTTAATAAGGGAATAAAAGTGGGTTTGGCCAGTATTAAACATACGTTTAAAACCGGCTTAGGGCCTGGACGAGTGGTAATGGCCCAAGCCACCCTAGCCAGTTTTAAACGTATTGTTTAAGACTGGCCAAACAGACTTTTATTCCCATTCATAAATACCTTTTTGTGTCAGTCAGTAAAACTCGTCAAAATTTCCTTGCCATTTTGCCATATTTTACATTGTATATATTTTTTACGATCGCGTGTTGTACATGTATGCACAAATGCGTTCCAAATGCGCTGACTTGGGCGCGGGCACAAATGTTTGTTTATACACGAATCAGAAGATCAAAGTGTTGCAGACAAGGGGCAAACTGAAATTTGTTTTCATTTCAGAAAGAAGTGACCTTTTCTCTACTACAAAATTTTCTTGACAGACGAGGGCGCTGTTTATTGCTACATGTAGTCATGGAGGGAACCCACAGTTTAAAAACAAAGAAAGAACATTACATTTCAAACAGGAGCAGTAGCCCACTGATCCATTTCTGACCCAAACAAACTTAATTGTTGCAAATGACATACTAAACAAACTCAGTAAAGTGTTACAGATCATAACACCAAGAAGTCACTGAAAATGACAACAACATTTGTACACAAGTCAATGGAGATTTCCTCTGTTGTCCTGAGATGACATCACTGATTTGCTCATGAATATGGAAATTTCATTAGCATGAAAATAGAAAACTTGCAATTACACCAAAACGGAACAATCAAATGTGCTGAAATTGACCGAAATGTGTAAAACACACCCTCTACTATTATTATATTTAATAAAAACCCTATTTCACACTTCCTTTAAAATGTTTATCTTGCAAACGATATGTTGGCCTTTAAGAGCAAGCCTTGATTCAAGTCTGAGATACATGTAGTTAAGAGCAAAATTGGATTCAAATTTCAAAAGACCGAGTCTTGACTGAGGAACTTTTTACAAAATTAAGTTCAGCATAGGGCTGTCACGCAAAAGGTCCTAAAGCAATGTCAGACAGCAAGAGATGCCGTCGGTCAGAAATAAATTCACGGCCAGCTATCTATACATGATAAATGATTAACAAACTGAAGCGTTCAGTGTCTGGCAAGACACGAATTGACTGGTGCCCACTGAATGAGTAATATGTCCACGATGTCTACTGTCAAGTGGATTGTACAGTGTCTGATGTTAAACGCCGTGCATGTACAGGAAATAAGGTTACTTTGTCACGAGAGGTGTCAAGCCAGTTAGCTGTTAGTGAAGCTTGGTACATGATGGGAATTGTAATATCAGTTTGTCACAGTGACATCTGCATCCCTATCGCACAGGGCATTGAAAAGGATTTGCAGTGTCCCAAAATCGTAATCAACCATTTGACCAGTATACATTTCGCCCCAAATTACTTCGTCCAAACACTACATCGCCCAAATGCCACTTCGCCTCAAAACCACGTCATGCACAGACCGTGGTTCAGGGCGAAATGGTTCGGGCGAAGTGGTTTTGGGGCGAAGAAATGACTGCAAACCCTTTTTTGACCTTTTGTTTTCTCAAAAGTTAGATGAAGTACAGAGCTGGTTTTTGCTCAGGTTGGTTTTAATCATGCATATCTTAAAGGCCCTGTAGATGATCTGTTATTGAGCGATTCTGCGAATAAAACCATTATAAATCAAAAGAAAGACATCAACAAACTCATCCGAAGAAATTTCAGCTTTGTCAAATGTACCACGTTTAAAAAACCCATGAAAATTCATATGCATTTTCCTGGTCTTGGCGGGGTGTTTCAAATATTCGTTCTCTGTTGATCGGGTACTATGTGGCTTGCCTCATGCACTCTGTGGCGCACATACTGCGTGTGCGCGCGATCCATAAAAATGCATCGCGTTGGAACACGCACACGGAGTACACAGCACCCATGCATTTTGGACCGCGTAGATGCGAGCCAAAAATAAGTAAAATAATTTCATCTTTACAAATTATTTTCTGGTAAAATTATATCATTTTGAGCGAAAACCTTTCAATGGATAGTTGCTATTAATTCAATCTTTACTTTCAGAACTTTTCCCCTGTAAACTCGTCGATTACTTTTTGGGGTCATTGCAAATGATACACTGGGCCTTTAAATCACACAGGGGGATAAAACTATTTGTAACAGTTTACCAATCATGTATACTATCTTTAAATATTAGCATTTTTCAAGGGGGAAAAAAGAAGGAAATTGGGAGTACATGTACAGTTGCCAGTGGTGTCTAAACTGCGAAGTCATACACAAGATTTTACTTCTTATTTCCAAGTTTGGTCCTCGGAAGCAATATAACAGGTGCTTGTATGGTATCAGTTGCATATATCGATTAATGTCAATTTATCAACCAGACAGGTCCAGCTGAAGTACAGCTGACAGAAATTTCATCAATGCGATCCGGTACACTCGTGCAGACGCTTTCATGTTCCGCAGATCAAAATGATTTATTGCGTCGCTGCCGTCAAGCTTGTTATGAGGAGAAAACGGAAGAATAAATGACATGTAACGTCGTGGGTTGGGCACGACTCATATGATGGATTGAACAATATATATTGCTGGGGGAAGGGGGAGGGGGGGGGGGGGGGGGGGGGGGTGGTGGGTGCGGCGGAAAGGGTAGTAATATGAAGAAAGAATTTCTGGTAATTTTTATGTCCACACCGAGTTATTACATATCGGTTGGGGATTTGGAAATTGGGTTTGCTATATTTAAACCTTTCAAACAAAAGATGTTTTGTGGTCATTTACATAGAGACACAATGGTCGGGCTGATGTCTAGACAGCTACCGGTATATTAGATTGGTTCCCGATCCCTATAGATTGGTTCGCTTATTGCGAAAATATAGGGATCGGTAAAGGGCAGCCATGACGGGCAGAATTCTGCCCGTCACGTGGTTATTATAAAAAAAATTATTTTAGTAAGTGCGCAGATTTTGCATTGACATTTGTAACTTGGCCGTGCATGTCGAACATATCCAATTATGTAAATAAAGTACATTGCCTAAAGCAAAGGGCCTGGCCAATTTTTGAATATAAAAAACACAATGCGCACGCGCAAAGACGACCAATTACAGATCAAGATGAAACGCCCTTTACCTGTCCTTATTTTCTATGTGGACGGGAACCAGTCTACCAGTATATCTGGGCCGAGTTAAAAAAAAAAAAAAAAAGGATTTAGCAGACAGACCTTTGGTAAATGTTATTGCTTTCCAAAAAAAAACTTACGTTGAACAAACAGATTTAAAAATGGGATTTCAGACAGTTACATGAACGTGTACCTGGCCTGCAAAATTCTTGAGCTGAGTATATTGCTGAACTTTCAGCAACCCTCAAATTGCGAACTGTAGTCCACAGGTTACATCTTAAGGCCTGTCCGCATTGGACTTTTTTGGGGGAAACTTACGGAGACGATGGGTACTTTTCCCATTTTAAGTCCAATGCGGACAGTCTGGGATGTGTCTACAATGTATGTACGAAAAAAGAAAGCATGACAACGCAAAAAAATTGACAGCTCGGTTTAAACCTCTTCCGTGGTCTTGGTAAAATTTCCTCATGTCATAAAAGTCAAAATCGGACAGTGGTCAAATTTGACAATTTGTTTATTTTACCATCGTCTTGGTAAAACCTTTAAAAAAATAAGTCCAATAAGTGCATTTCTTTTGTGACATCAACATCAAACACTTTTTAGCAATGCGTTGGGGAATGCGTTAGCCGTTAACTAGTGGCTGTTTCGACTGCAAACAAAATGTCAGTGTTTGGTGCGCTATATGCACAGCAGTTGAAACAGTTGAAACAGCAGTTGGGAACTCTTGGTACAAACGATACAACAACACACACAACCCAGCGCGTGCACATGATAGCTTAGTGACGCATAAACACACTGTGGCGAGCTCGCATAAATAATGAGCCTCCACTCTGGGATTGTAAGTGCTGCTGCTGCCCTACTCGGGCAAGGTATGGAGCGCAGTGAAATTCGTGGCACGAATTTGTTCGTGGTGTATTGATGAGCCTGCGTCTTTAAAGGTTTAGTGAAGTGAAAATTGTCAACCATTTGTTTTTATACACGAATCAAAAGATCAAAGTGTTGCAGACAAAGGGGCAAACTCAAATTTGTTTTCATTTCAGAAAGAAGTGACCTTTTCTCTACTTCAAAATCTTCTTAAAAGACGAGGGCGCTGCTTATTGCTAGTCATGGAGGGAACCCACAGTTGAAAAACAAAGAAAGAACATTACATTTTTAAAAACAGTAACAGTAGCCCACTGATCCGTTTCTGACCCAAACAAACTTGTTGGGATTGTTGCAAATGACATACTAAACAAACTCAGTAAACTGTTACATATCATAACACCAAGAAGTCACTGAAAATGACAACAACTTTTGTACACAAGTCAATGGAGATTTCCTCTGTTGTCCTGAGATGACATCACGGATTTGCTCATGAATATGGAAATTTCATTAGCATAAAAATAGAAAACTTGCAAGTACACCAAAACGGAACAATACAATTTTCTGAAATTTACCAAAATGTGTAAAACACACCCTCTACTATTATTATATTTAATAAAAACCCTATTTCACACGTTCTTTAAGGCTATTTCTACTGGATGGATAACGGTACCAAAACGTTTATGAAACGGTCCTCCTGCTCAGTAGAAGCACGCTCTATGGCTAGTCATTGACAGATTAAGAAATAGTGTTTAGAAAGTTCACCTCCGAGGAAAGTGCAAGTTGGGGCAAATTGAACAAGCCTGCGTTGATTTACAGTGTATGTGAAGAGTGTGTTTACTTGTGAGGGCTATTTGGTAATGGGACATGGTATTAGGGTCTCAGATGTCAGCACAAACAAATTGTGTTTGATCATTGAATCCATTCTCATTTCACTCTGTACATATTGTATTGCTAATTGCTTCTGTATTGAAGAAGTTTGTCTTGAATTTTTACATAATAAGCAAGGGTGTTGGGGCATTGGGGAGAGCGCAGCCTGTTCTGAAAAAAAATTACATAATTTGTTTCTTGTTTATGAGTGTGGGGGTATTTTGGTGGTTTTTAAAATCTTACGATGCCACTCATTCCCCTCCCCCCCTCCACCCTGCCCCTGCCCTGCCCAAGTGATCTTTCTGTTATTTATTCTATAGACAATATTAAAACCTTACAAGAACTTTAGATACCGTAACATGCAGGGCGAATTAAGTTCTTAAAGGTACATGTACATGTACCAGAACACATGATTGGTATCTCGAAAATCAGAAATGTTCACAGATTTACACATACATGTAAAGGCCCTGTCTATGACGTATAGCAGAAACGTATGCCTAGCGTTTAAACAATTTTGATCAAATTTTGGCAAATTCCAAACACGGTCGAACACGTCTAACTTTGCATCGAAAATCTACATCGGAGATGGAGCAGACGTATGCATAACGTATACATAACAAATTGAACGTATAACGTATGATTGACCTATTGACCTATTGAAAGCGTATCATTTACTCTATATAACTTATTAGAGCGTATGCCCATCGTATGCCTGGCATATCGTATGAGTAACGTATGAGTAACGTATGCCCAGCTTTCATTAGACGGTCACGTGACGTACACAGGCTTCTAGTATAAATACGGCGCCAATCTCGACGTATCGGCATCCTCCATCCTCTTTGAGCTGCTCAAGAGCTCTTTACCCTCCGGACTACTACGAAGAAGCGACGACGAGCTACTCATCACGGAATCCTATATATATACCCAGCCCGTAAAACGCTCGCAATATGCCAACTTAATGCTAGCTGTACTGTAGAAACACGTTCAATAAGTTACTCCGTCGCCAGGGATACGTCTAATACGTCTGAATAGGTCAAGACTCGTGGTAGACACATCAGACATAGGTTACACATAGGTTAGAAGAAAGTTAATCATTAATTATCAATAAGTTGGCTGTACGGTTCACCTTCAACCGACGTATCTCGACGTACAACTAACGTACCTATAACCTATTTCAACGTATGTTTAACGTACCTCTAACGTACGTCTAACATGGTCAACATTTTTGGACGGCCTCTGCGTGCAACAACGTATGACAGAGTGCTGTAAACGAAT
Organism: Henricia sp. BOLD:AAB3569; assembly: GCA_037783545.1. NCBI lineage: Eukaryota > Metazoa > Echinodermata > Asteroidea > Spinulosida > Echinasteridae > Henricia > Henricia sp. BOLD:AAB3569. The sequence continues at coordinate 401,532 of JBBELK010000469.1, read as the reverse complement.
ACTACTTATTCCCAACGTACCCCTAACTTGTCTCAACGTACACCACCGTGTTGGAGAAAATTATCATACGTCGGCATACGTTTTTGCTATATTTCATAGTGAAATGAGTAAAACAACTAATTTTCGTCTCGCAAGACGAAAATTCACTTCACCCCAAAACCACTTTGCCCTTGACCACTTCGCCCTGGACCAATTTGCCCTAGACCACTTTGCCCTAGACCACTTTGCCCAAACACCAAATTGCCCCAAAACCTCTTCGTGCACAGGCCGTGGTTCAGGGCGAAGGGGTTTTTGGGCGAAGTGACTGTAAAGCTTATTTTGACTGTTTTCTCAAAAGTTAGACGAAGTACAGAGCTGACCTTTACTCGGGTTGGTTTTAATCATGCATATCTTCAATCACACAGGGAGACAAACTATTTGTAACGGTTTACCAATCATGTGTTCTACCTTTAAAGGCATACTTGAAATGTAATTTAATCAATAGTTTTCGTCTGCAGCGCATTGAATTGTTTATACAAGTCCTATTCCTTGCTGTTAATCTGAGTTCATAAGGTGTCGGCTGTAAGCAGATTGCCAATTGTCCAAGCCAGAACTTGCAATTAAGACTGTTCGCACTCCTCGAGCAATTTGAGATTTTTATCATACACGTAGTCATGCGTGTAATTTGTGGTACCGTAGCTGTGCATATTTTGTAAGCCATCGTATAGTTCAGGCTCTGTACTGCCAAGCAGTTGTTGTAAAGTGAGAGACTTTTTTTTCCAAATGTCAAAATCTTAGTGTTGCATTGAAAATGGACCCTCAGGGGTTTCAACGCTGTTTTTTAACTTGCACAATATCAGGTATGGTGCCTAATCACCATTGAAATGAAACAACCTGGGAATGAGAGAAAAATCGTAAAGGCCTTTATTCAGGGATTCATCCGAGACTTCTGACTTAGTGGGCAGTCGTCCAGGTAGAGCGTACGTGTCTCGTGTTCAAATCCCGTTAATGCCCTTACGATTTTTCTCTCATCTCAGCTTCCAGTAATTGACCTTTACCAATCCACATGGTGTGCATGCTCACATGGTGTGCAGGCTCACATGGTGTGCAGGCTCACATGGTGTGCAGGCTCACATGGTACGTGTGCATGCTCACATGGTACGTGTGCATGCTCACATGGTACGTGTGCATGCTCACATGGTACGTGTGCATGCTCACATGGTACGTGTGCATGCTCACATGGTACGTGTGCATGCTCACATGGTACGTGTGCATGCTCACATGGTACGTGTGCATGCTCACATGGTACGTGTGCATGCTCACATGGTACGTGTGCATGCTCACATGGTTTTGTGTCATTACACACAGCCCTAGCCTACCATGGCAACTTCGACCCCATTCACATTAAGAACATGACTTAAATTTGTTCGATGAAGAATTGACGATTGTTTGAAGAGATTTTTTAATGTGAACGCATGCTACATGTAGCTCTTCTTTCGACAAAGAATAGAATCTGTTCATTCAACGGAGGTCACTTCATTCAACAAAACACTATTATAACGTGAACATTTCCTACGTTTGTTAAAGCGGCCGGGGGCCGATTTCACTAACAAAATCCAATCCATCGCTGTTGCGATGGCAATGAAACTTGTCATTAAACCCATCACAATAGCGATGAGCATTTAATTAGCACTGAATATAATCGCAATGGGCGAAGATGATCGCTAAAAGGGTTGTGTTGCTTGAACATGAATCGCAGATCAGCACAGTTGTAGCACAGAGGTGGAAAATTCATTGAAAGGGTGCAGAAACGGGCTTTACGTATAATTACCTTTTCAACCACTTTGTCTTATTGTGAATTATTGGGTTTTTTTAAAAATTGACTCATTACGTCAACGTAGGAAGCAATTGGTTCTGAAATTTGCAAAATCTTTACTTTTTGCTGACAGGCATCGTCATCTCTTGCCACCTGAGCGTAACTCATCTTATTTCTCACAGCATACTCTCAGGAATGCACACCAACTTGAAAAGTTGAAAATAAGGACTCAAAGATTCCAAAATTCACCAATTCCGTCCATGATTCCCCAACTAAATCAGTCTTGTCATAACTATGAACTTTTTAATATTTTAATTGTCTCATGTTGAGTGTTATTTTATGTAAACCAAAGTGTTTAAGTCCTTGGACTTCTTCTTTGGTGGTGTTTAAATAAACCTGAATTGAATTGAATTGAATTGATTTGAATTGAATTGAATTGAAATACCGGCCGTTTCATCTCTAAAGATGACTCCTTCGTGAACGGAGAACGAAATGTAAAATGCCAGTAAATTAGGTTTACAAATGAAACTGACAAGTAGTAACCCCAAATTAAACATATTTTTAGCCAATCTGTGAAAATTTTTTAAAGAAGCTGATTTCAACTGATTTTGGTAGGTGTGGGTGTGAACATTTACCAAAAAAAAGTGAGCTGGGATTGGGGGTGGGGAAATTGCGTTTTCGGGGGTCAAAGGTCATTGACCCCAAATTTTGCTCAAAGTATATCGTGTTTGGTCTCAAATTAAAGGAAATTTAATTTCAAACACTGAAAGTGATATTAATTTTACCATTTAATACTTCTGTAAAATGTTAAGCGTGATTGAAGATGTGGGCCTAGTGTTGGTGATCAATTCTCGTATGGCACCATGAAAAAAAGCGACTTCGGCTCTATTTGAGAAGCACTGGTACTAGTCAGGAAATATTGCCGAAATCTGGGAACTAAATCCTTACCAAATTATTTCTTCACCAAATTGTTGTACCAAAGAGTTCTACACAGTGGTACATGAGTTATGTCTTTTAATTTAGTAAGTAGGTCAATTTTAAAGGGAGTTTGGCTAAATTTGGTAATCCTCGCCATCAAACAAAAATGTACACGTACGTGCACCCTCTCTAGAAATGACTAAACAAAATTTTTCTAGTAGGTTTGCATCTGTACTTCATTTTAAGACATGTTAACATGAGATTAGCTGAGACTCACTAGTTGATTTTGGATGTTACATGAACCCTCAAGCCCAAGACTTGACGTCCATTTTAGGGTTAGGGGAAATTCAAATATCCATTGTTCCGTAAAAAATTGTCGTAGAGATACAAGTTACCACTCAAAATGTAGGTCTTGGTGAGTTCTACACAGTGGTACATGAGTTATGTCTTTTAATTTAGTAAGGAGGTCAACAGAGGTCAAAAGGTCAATTTTAAATGGAGTTTCGCTAAATTTGATAATCCTCGCCATCAAACAAAACTGTACGTGTAAATTAATAAAGTTTTACTATAACATGATATTATTCTGTCTCAACGTATTTTATTCGCCATATAAATACAGGTTAATTTGATTATATTGGTAGAAAGGCTTTCTGCCACAACGTGGGAAATATGTGGGTCAATATAGCACCAAAATACTCCAACATAAAAAAAACCCTTACAGGCATGGAAGGGAATGACTTCTCTAATATAACTGCTGATGTCAGATATAGCTAATTTTATTATTCATTAATGTGTATAACTGTGGCAAGACTGGCTGCACCAGTCACCATATGAGCCGCTGAGGCAGGGTGGGCCACCCTGCCAGAATTGCCTCCCTGACAACCTGCACTTCTAGGGCTGTTTTTGAGACATGGGGTTCAAAAAGTCTGGTCAGGCCCATGCATGTTTAATCAGGATAAAAAACCTAACAAACTTGGCCATCTCGGTTCAGCCCGAAGCCATCCCGGTTCAGCCCGAAGCCATCTAAGCCAAGCTCAATGCCCTCCCAGTTATGCCCAAACACCAAAACCCCAGCCCGAAGCCATCCCGGCCCACCCCGAAGTCATCCAGCCCCAGCCCAATGCCCTCCCAGCAAAAACCTGAAGTCCAAAAGCCCAGCCTAAAGCCCAAAAGCCCAGCACGAAGCAACCCCGGCCCAGCCCAAAGCTACCCCGGCTCGGCCCAAAGCCCTCAGGCCAAGTCTGAAGGCCACCCTAGTCCAGCCTGAAGCTGTGGGATGACTTCGGGCTGGGCCAGGATGGCTTTGGGCTGAACTTAACTGGGATGGCTTCGGGCAGAGCTGAGAATTAAGGCTTTGGACAAGGTTGGGAGGGTTCCGGGCTGCACTGGGAAGTCTTTACGTTGGGTCAGGGTGCAGTGGCTTTGGGCTGGGCCTGGGGTGGCTTTAGGCTGGGCCGGAATGGCTTCGGGCTGGGCTCGGGGTATCTTCGGTTTGGGCTGGGATTGATTTAGGCTGGGCCGGGATGGCTTCGGGCTGGGCTGGGATGGCATATGGCTGGGGTTTTGGGGTTTAGGCTGAGCTGGGAGGGCATTAGACTTGGCTGAGATGGCTTTGGGCTTGGCTGGAATGGCTTCAGGTTGGGCCGGGATGGCTTTAGACTGGGCCGGGATGGCTTCGGGCCGAGGTTTTGTGGTTTTTGGCTGAGCTGGGAGGGCATTGGGCTTGGCTAAGATGGCTTCAGGTTGGGCCGGGATGGCTTCAGACTGGGCCGGGATGGCTTCAGACTGGGCCGGGATGGCTTCAGACTGGCCCGGGATGGCTTCGGGCTGGCCCGGGATGGCTTCGGGCCGGCTGGGCTGGCATGGTTTCGGGCTAGACAGGGATGGCTTAGAGCTGGGCTGGGATGGCTTAGAGCTGGGGTTTGGGGGCTTGAGCTAAGCTGGGAGGGCATTGGGCTTGGCTGAGAGGTCTTCGTGCTGGGCCAGGATGGCTTCAGGTTGGGCCGGGATTTAGGTGACAAAAATCCCTACCCTCGGGTGCAAAACATGCGCAAAAATGCACAGATAATGGGCCAAATGCCCCACCCTGGGGCATGAAAAATGTGACCAAACCCCCACCTATGAGGTGGGGTAGTGCGGGGGGCGGGGGGAGGGGTGGGGGAAACAATTGATAGGTGCATTACTGTAAGTTTTGAGCTGTAATTTGTATTTCTTAGTGCATATTTGTACTTTACGTGCACTGAACTGTTCGACAGCAGCCTCAGAATAATGTGGTATATCTTCAAAGATACATATTCATGTGTCATGATAGAGTTCAAAGGTTTCCTAAATTGTGAATAGCGGGAAATACCCTGTTAACCAGCGCCACATCATCAATCACGCTTAACTTTTTACAGACGTATTAAATGATGAAATGAATATCACTTTCAGTGTTTAAAATTAAATTTCCTTTCATTTGAGACCAAACACGATATACTTTGAGCAAAATTTGGGGTCAATGACCTTTGACCCCCGAAAACGCAATTTCCCCACCCCCTATCCCAGCTCACTTTTTTTTGGTAAATGTTGACACCCACACCTACCAAAATCAGTTGAAATCAGCTTCTTTAAAATTTTTTCACAGATGAACCTTACTTTAGGGATACTAAAGAAAGTCACCGTGATTTGATTTTACGATGTCAGGTCTGTGCTTACTGATCTCTTAAAGATTGCATTTTAGTCATCGCAAATAATCCATCGCAAAACAGATGGTTTGTGATGAGAACATATTTGTGAACTGATCTTTAAAATCCATCGCTAACTATCGATATGATGGTTTTTGAGTTTAGCAATTAATAGCTTTCGACCACGTGTTTGGGTGTCACCGGCCACGCGCGCACGCAAATAGACGCACATTAACATGCGTAAAAAATACCCACCAGCATTTTTTCAATCGAAAATACCACAAGTGCGCGTTGCGATACGTTCAAATTGTTCAGCATGTACTCGGTTTGTAAAAAACGAAATTGTTTTTACTTGAGCACGATTTAGCCTGAAGAAAGACAGTTTTATCTTTCTCGATACAACAGCCGTGGCGCAACAACATAAAGTAAGGTTAAGCAACAGGTACATGTACACGTACCAGTGCAACCAATGCGCTTTTCTTGCTCTTTTTTGCTGGTTAGCACTCGGGCCACAAGGGTCATGATTGTCAACTGACACCCAAAATGGTAGAAGGCCTGACGTCACGGTAAAGCTATCAATTGGTTTGGGGATTTGCGATGATTGCAATGCGATAGTGAAATACGCCCTTGGTCACACATGCACATCAAGCGCCAAACACCTGAGAAGCGTTGCTTTTTGATGTGCCGCTCATGTGTGAACGACATCAATGAAAATCACACCGCATTTGACGCATGATGCTTGACACTCGACACACATGTTCGACCAGACTGTCGTAGCATTGCACATCTTAATTTCGATTTCGTCAGCATGCAGTTGCCTATATAATGTAAATGGTTCAACTTTTTTGTTCAATTTTTGTTTAGTGAGGTGTGAATTCACAATGTATCAACTAACAATGATTAACTGTGTCAAATTAATCTTTTGTTAAGAACACACCAGTTTAACATGTTTTTTTACAAATTTTCGGCTAACATGGTACACTACCCATCAAAACTTTAGAAACACCTTGAAAGTTTCAGGTTTTTGAGAAGAAAACGTATAATTTTGTGAAAACAAATGTAGTGTATTCTAACAAAAAGCAATATACATGTATAAATGTTAATTTTAGTGTCATCTTCGGCTTCAGCAGTGGGCTTTATCAACAAATTGGAGAGCATGCAAAAAGAAACAGATAAACTTGATGTTCATCAAATAATCCCCCTCCCCTATGCCTCCCCTTAGCAGCTATGACAGCTACACACATCTCTGCATCCTGATTGTCATTTTCTCTAAACACTCAGTGGAAATACGCCTCTTTTAAGACTCTCCAGAGGTTTTCTTTGCTGATTAGGCATTTCTTTCTGACCTTACGATCCAACTCCTCCTAGAGCAGCTCAATGGGATTGAGATCAGGTGACTGGGCAGGCCATTCCATGATGGACAGCACTCCAGATGTTGACTGCTTTTTCTCCAGATACCCCTTACATCTCCGTTTGCTTTAATAGCTTGGTTTATTACATCCTCTTGCAACAGTGCCCCTTTAACGCACTCCCTAACTCCTGCGTACAGTGGCCCTGTTGAAAAAGGCCCCATTTCGCGGTGGGACTAGCGACAGAAATCTTGTCGCCTCTGCTGGACCAATCAGGCCGTTGTCCGCGTCGACGATTGGCTGCTATTTAAAGCATACTGAGGAATCCGTTTCATTACATTGGTCAGCATGCATCCCTGTTATTAATTTGAAAAACTGCAGAGTAAATTAAGATCGTCGTTTGGAAGTTTGGTAGGAATGGGACAGTCATAAGGAACGGAACCCAATACAATTTCTGGAAAGTATAGAAATCGTTTCTTTTCGGCATAACATGACTGAATTGATTAAATTACATCAAAATGACTCGGGCGTGAGTTGGCTCAAGACAACAGCCGGCTCACTCCACTGATTTGCGTGTGTTTCCTCAGGGTATTGTTACGTCGCTTTGCAGAGTGGAAATTCCCTGATATCTCAGGATGGGTTTATTATGAATAAACAAAATAATACTTCCTTCTTAAAAACCTAAAACTTTCAAGGTGTTTCCAAAGTTTTGATGGGTAGTGTTATACATATGCGTGGTTTTAAAGTGTTTCGGCTAAAGCCCTGTCTGCATTGGACTTTTTTTTTGGGAAGGATTACCTATACGATGGGTACTTTTCCCATTTTAAGGGGTCGTCCATAAAGTACGTACGCATGAAATGCCGACTTTTTAGACCCTCCCTCACCCCCTGTACGCATGGCGTACGCAGTGGCTCCAACTCCCCCTCCCCCCCTGTACGCATTTCATATATACCTCAGCATTGGTAAAAATGGTTCAGTACTACATGTATAGTGCTATATACTACTACGTGTAGTACGATTTGCATGTCGCCACCTAAGTCTGAAATAAATGTTAAAACTCTAGATTTCTTTTGCATTTTGTTTTGTTTAATTTACTTAAAATGACACATCGAGCATCATTCAACTGGGGATTTAATGAGAAAACCTAATTTGAGGAGTAAGAAAAATGTGAGATGTGTGAGAAAAATGTGTGGCCTGTCTAATATATTTCGTACATAAGGTCTGAAGCCATGGTCAACTTGTCCATCCTTTCCCGATTTACTAAAAAGACATTTTCGGTTTGCGTACATACGCATTGGCTTGGACCCCCCCTCCCCCCTGTACGCATGGTGTACGCAATGTCAACAACCCCCCTCCGTGCGTACGTACTTTATGGATGGCCCCTAAGGCCAATGCGGACAGCCTGGGATGTTTTCTTTTCAGTAATTTGTCCTGAGTCCAGCGGTTTCTTTTCCTGGCGAACTGCTGCCCAGGAAAATCGACCAGGTAACTTTTCCCGAGATATGTCCAATGCGGACACAGCGAGTCGGTAAAAGCGCCTCGGGAATGCGTCCATAGATCTGGGCACCGGTGAATACACACCACGCATGCATGCGCTCGCGCTAAATGCATGTTTCGGGGTGTGGCGCATACATGTACCGGTATGTGACAAGTTTCCAGTGTGCTTGTTGTTTTTTGGTCGTCAATCATGGCATATTTTATGGCAGATATTATTATTGATAGTCGGAAGTTTGATTGGTGCTACCAATGCAATATTCCCAGATAATGTTAAGGACGTCTGTGTCGTGTCTCACGACAAAAGAAAGCACGGCAATGCATTATATTGGTGGCTCGGTTACCTCTCCCGAAGTCTCGGTATAAGTTTCATGTGTCAAAAAAGTCCAAATTTGGACAGTGGTCAAATTTGACAATTTTTCATTTTACTTTCCTCTTGGTAAAACCTTCCAAAAAGGAAGACCACTGCGGACACGGCTTAAAGGTAGTATACATGATTGGTAAATCGTTACAAATAGTTTCATCCCCCTGTGTGATTGAAGGTATGCGTGATTAAAACCAACCTGAGCAAAAATCAGCTCCGTACTTTGTCAAACTTTTGAGAAAACAGTCAAATTGTTTACAGTCACTTCGCCCTGAACCACTTCGCCCTGAACCACGGCCTGTGCACAAAGTTGTTTTGGGGAAAAGTAGCATTTGGGCAAGGTAGTGCTTGGATGAAGTGGTTTAGGGGCGAAATGGCCTTTGGGTAAAGTGCTTCAGGGCGAAGTGGTCCAGGGCGAGGTGGTTTTGGGGCAAAATGAATTTACGTCTCGCGAGACGAAAAATAATTGTTTTACTCATTTCTCAAAGACTATAGCACTTCAGACAAAACCATTTCAGGGGAAGTTTTCTACCGTCATCGTGTTTATATTGTGTTATATTGAGTTATGTGTAAATCTGTCAACATTTCTGATTCCTGGAGATACCAATCATGTATTCTACCTTTAAGTTAGAGTTGCACTGTCCGATTTTAGGCCGATTTGAGCGTCAAAATTGTTTTAAAAGCTAAATTGCTGTTTAGTGAAAAAAGTTATCAGCTTTCATTTGGTACCAAGAACGTAAAATTAAGTCAAGGATTAATGCCAGTCGATTAAAAACAAGAAATAATAAAAGACAGGCCCTGTCTTTTATTCGACAGGGTTATGATGTAAATTTGCATGTGTGCGTACATTTGTACACATACTATGTACATATTAAAGCGTACGCGCACATGTACAACATGTGAAGCCCGTTTCAAGAAAAAGGCTTGTATCTCCAATTCCCGACGTCGGAAATTGAAGTTTTTATATTTTTCATTACAGAGACATGTCAGCTTTCTAAATTCGTTCGCTTGTGTGAATTAATATTTTTAATCCTTTTACCCAAACCAGACAGTGCAACGTTAACATTATTTTTTTATTGTTTTCCCCCAGACTTGAGCACCTTCCGCCCCGTCTATGCCCCTAAAGACTTCCTAGATGTGCTAACTACCCTTAAGAACCCTAACGTGACCCCTGGGGTGCAGCCTGCAGGCGCCAGTGGATGGGGGATGATCCTACTTCCCTTTAGAGTGCCCACGTTAGAGAGGCTGGTATGTACCGTACAAATCCATATGGGAGAGATGTCTTGTAAGGGTTTTTACAAAAATGTTCCGTTGCTGTATCATAAACGCAATATTTGACATGGTGCCCAATCACAATTGAAATTAAACAGCCAAACCTAGGATGAGAGAAAAATCCTATTTAAATTTGAGGGAGTATACTACAGTGCCTTATTATAGCTCAGCTGGTAGAGCATCTACACAGAGAGTCAGAGGTCTTGGGTTCGAATCCTGATGGGGCCATATGATTTTTCTCTCATGCGTTGGGGGAACTGAATGTTAATAAAGGTTCGTTTTGCCCTTACCTGACGTACTTGTAATTATTAACACTGTATACTCAGTGCTTTCCCGAGACACTATGAAAAACGTCATAGCATGCTCGGGTGGGACTCGAACCCACGACCTCCTGCAGACATCTGCCTTGTTTGAAAAATTTACGACATTAAGTGAAAGCTGTTTCTGCTTCAAAACCTGCTAAATCCCACAATTAAGCTATCGGAAAACTTGGTTTTCTGAATAAAAAAAATGCTCCATCCACACTAGCGCCAATCAGAAGAGGCGCATTTAAAATGGCAGCCCCCCATGATCGCCCATTCTTCACACGGAGACGCGGGATTTTTGCCAATTTCTGGCCGAATTAGATGGAAAATGTTGATGAAATTGACGAACCTGTAAAAGTTTATCCATCAGCCAAACGAAAATGCCGTTAGCCACGTACACATGTATTTCTGCACGTTATACGACCAAAGAGGCTTGTTACAGTTGCAACGAAAAGATGGACATTTAGCGGATTTTGCAGGAAAAGGCAGTCAAATTTCATAACAAATTATTAATTGGAGAAAGTTACATTTTGGAAAATTTTATTCAGTGATGAATAACCTTTTCATTGCACTAAAAGGCCCAGTGTATCATTTGCAATGACACCAAAAAGTAATCGACGAGTTTACAGGGGAAAAGTTCTGAAAGTAAAGATTGAATTAATAGCAACTACCCAATGAAAGGTTTCCGCTCAAAATGATATACATTGTAATTTTACCAGAAAATAATCCGTAAAGATGAAATAACGATTTACTTATTTTTGGTTCGCATCTACGCAGTCCAAAATGCATGGGCGCTGTGTACTGCGTGTGCGTGTTTCAACGCGATGCATTTTTATGGATCGCGCGCACACGCAGTATATGATGTGCACCACAGAGTGCATGACGCAAGCCACATAGTACCCGATCAACTGAGAACGAATATTTAAAACACCTCGCCAAGACCAGGAAAACGCATTTGGATTTTCATGTTTTTTTAAACGTGGTACATTTGACAAAGCTGAAATGTCTTTCTTTTGATTTATAATGGTTTTATTCGCAGAATCGCTCAGAAACAGATCATCTACAGGGCCTTTAAGGTGAAATCACCAAACTTGAACATAGAAAACGTAGTAAAAATTGCTGTTTTAAAAGACCTCAGACGGACTTAGAGGCTTTTGCATCTGAGCTCTTCATATAGACGTTGTTGTTAAATCGAACACCACGCATCCATGACGCGCGCAACGCGCTCTTCGCACACACACATTTACACTGAGCCCTCCTTTGCGCATGATTGCCACGCGCGTCGCTTTGAGAAAAAGCGATGTGGAGAAATTTTGAATAAAACGATGCACTGAAAATTACTGAATTTTTAAAATTCTTTATATCAAGTTTATTCTGTGGAGGGAATTTGACGTGAAACAATGCACAGAAAACCACAGAATTAGCTTGAATTACACATGTAGCTTGACGGAAAGTGTTTTCATAATTAAGTGATTTTCAAAATTCCCTTCAGATCGCTTTTTCTCAAAGCGACGTGCGTCGCAATTACGTGCGTGCGAAAGACTTAGTGCAAATTCACCATTACAACAAACGCGCAAATTGTTCGAAGTGACGGCACAATAAGTATCATCACATAACGCATATGTACATTGCAGTTCATGCAAGGTTTCCATGGTAATGCAAAAGGTCTATACTTTATCATGAATCATAGCTTGTCCCTGATAGGTTGAAATCAAATATTTAATGTACCGGTAGTATTTCCAGCTGTTTGATCCATTCAATGCAACAGACGTGACTTGGTTCAAACTGACATAACTCTAAAACTACACAACCAATTAGGCTGGTTGGCACCTGCTTTTAAAGCTTATTATCCAAAAATTTACGTGGTATACTTTTACAGCATTTTAAGCCTAGAGTACATCGACATTGCAACTGGAAGCAACTTAACTGATCAGTTGCTGTCGATGTGTGCATAGCGTGCACATCGACAGAAACTGATTAGTTGCGCACCCAGCGGCAACTTGGAGCATCCAGCCATGTCTACATTTCCAGAGAGCGCACATCGACACGGCAACTCAGTAAAGCGCAGAGTGCATTGCCATTGCAACTGGAAGCAACTGTTGCTTGCAGTTGCTGTTAAAGTGTGTGCACGTGATCAGATGCACGCGAGCAACTGGCAGCAGCTAGTTGCAAGTACGCATACATCGACGCAACTGACTGCAACTGGGTACAACTAGTTGCCAGAAAGTAGAGCATGAGCAGGCAACTGGGATTTTCCAGTTGCCAGTAGTTGCAAGTGCGCGTACATCGACCTTTTTAAGCAACTGATCAGTTGCTCCCAGTTGCCGCGAGTTGCTTCCAGTTGCCGGAAACACCAGTTGCCACTAGTTGCTTCCAGTTGCCACTAGTTGCTTCCAGTTGCAATGTACGCTAGGTTTTATAGTTATGGGTCAATATTAATGTCTATGCAACTGGAAGTGGAATAACAGAATTTGTGCCGAGCCAAAAATATTAAACAAAAAATGTTTTTACTCACCAACACAATTTTCGTTCGGCCAGTCAGAGTCGTTTCTGTGACACGTCCAACAAATTCTGTCAAAGAAATGAATAAAGCCATGCTTACTTGTTACTACCAGGTGTTTAATTGTTGATTTGACATATCTGGAATGGACGTCATTAAATAGTCACATGTTCCACAAATAGAATGGAAAATTAACTTAATGCCAATATTGACCGGAAATGCCAAGATTGTGGTGAAAAAAAGACAGGTTTATAACAGTTGGGTTTCAAAGTCCACGAAAATGTGCATCAAATTAACTTATTTTTATGGCATAATTTCGCAGCAGTTGTATGACTTTTATTTTCAACTTTTTTTTGTTTTTGTTTTTTCCAGCGAGACCAGTATAAGGAATTTTCCACGCCGACTCAACAAACGGGTATCGATGACCAAGTGGATACCTCAGCAGGTACGTAGTTTCTTAGATTTTGACTAAATCAGCTTGCGTCGTCCACAATACACTTGAGCTAAAGTCTGCATGCTCAAGGCACTCAACCACACTTGCTCCATCCTTCGGAAGGGATGTAAAGCCATTGGTCCAGTGTGTTAGGTAATGGTAACGCACTCTAAAGATCCCAGAGCCTTCTTTCGTGAAGAGCAAGGGGATTCCCCGGTGTCTCTGACCATTTCTAATTCTAATTCTTCATGGGTTTCCTCACGCTTGCGAGTGACAGTGCAATGAGCACTATTGAGGAATCCTTGGTATGAATACCAGAAAGAAATAATAATAATAACAATAATAATAATAATAATAAACAATGGAAAAGAACCGGTTTGTGTGCTGCCACCACACATTTCAAAAGTGTTCCATTACAAATTGGCAATTAAAGTTGCATTGCCCGTGTTTCGGTAAAAGGATTAAAAAAATTAATTTACACAAGCGAACGAATTTAGAAAGCTTACGTGTCTCTGTAACGAAAAATATCAAAAACTTAAATTTCCGACGTCGGGAATTGGAGATACAAGCCTTTTTCTTGAAACGTGCTTCACATGTTGTACATGTGCGCATACGCTCATATGTACATAGTATGTGTACAATGTACACATGTACGCGCACATGTACGCGCACATGTACATTTACGTCATAACCCTGTCGATTAAATGACCTACCAGCCATTTAATCATTTCTTGTTTTTAATCGACTGGCATTAATCCTTGACGGATTTTTACGTTCGTGGTACCAAATGAAAGCTGATAACTTTTTCTATTCTAGAAAAATACCTATTTAACTTTAAAAAAAAAATTGTACGCCCAAATCGGCCCAAACACGGGCAGTGCAACTTTAAGTTTAAGCCGCCCTCGGGTTAGCCTTTTGACACGGCTTCGTGAATTTTGTCGATTTGGTGACTTGAGTAGAGTCTACACACGGCGATTTGGTGACTTGAGTACAGTCTACACACGCCGAGTGTCTCATTGACTTGGCCTTTTTCGAACTACGAGGATTTTATGTTTTTCTTTATCGCTACCAAAGTTGGTAGTGAAATCAGCCAGTCACGTGCAGGTCACCCTATGCAAATTACGTCGTGAGCTCCTACAAACAAGGGAGGTAGGCTTACGCTTTTGAATTCACTGGGTAAATTAAACGGCAAATAAATCAAATCAAATGGAAATTATATTCGTTCCGTATAAAACTTGGATGTAATAAACAATTTGTCAAATTTAAACGCATTTACATTAATAATGAACAAGTCCACAACACCGCAGGCGATGTGATTGGTCGGATTGTCCTGTGGGAACTGTACATGACCTGCATCACACGCGCGCCTGCAAAACAGGTATCTAGCACTCATTGGCTCAGTTGACAGTTTGTTTTCGATCTGTTTTCAAAATGTCTATAGAGTGGGCGCGGGTAATGATGTTGTGACGTTGCACGTTCGAGTCAACTACTTGCATGTAATGAATAGCAGTAGCCAGTTCAAAAAGGGCTTTATGGCAAGGCAGAAGGCATAACGTTCGCCCAGCCTTTATATACTCTGCTCAAGACGCCCAATTATCCCACATTTTACCAAACAATATAATTATTTTCTTTGTTATTACCAAGAGAGAGAAAAATGAGTCGCTCGTTCTTACTTGTACCGGCCGATGTGCATAACGTGTTGTCCCAATTTCAAACACGTGGGAAGTATGGCTCGCAGGGACCGTTCCCACTGCTATACACGGACTGCTGTGTATGTCGTTCGTTCCGTGACAAAACCACCGGTCGCAATGCACCAGTATTTACTTCAAAAGAGCTTTATGTGGGCCACAATTTCACCGTTTTTTCACACAAAAGGTAATAGTAGATTGTTGTCATATTACATCGTGTTTTTCACGTTTGTATTTTGAATTACAAGGACAAAACAGGCATGATGAACATTCACTCCGTATATTTTCCATTCAATACTGCACAGGCCGTTTTGTGTTCTCAGGATGACGTCAAAACCCTGTTTATCAACAAACCAAGTGACCTCGAGCGTTTCAGAATTTCGGGTGAAGAGGGTCGGAACTGCTTTGCATTTTAAACAAGAGGCTGTCGAATTTTGGTGGAAAACAAGTTGTGATGGTGTTGTAGACACATACACCTCCATGATAAACAGGAAAACTTTAAAAATGTGGACGGGGGGGTTGGGGGGATTCTAGCTGTTTAAGACAATCGGCATAAGACTGTCCTACATGTAAATAAAATTAACAATCACAAAAATAAAACAAGTTCAACTTGTGCAATCTGTTCCCAACCTGTTTAAAGTTGCACATCGCACCTACATTTAGTTTTCTTTTAGCCAATCAGCATGCAGCACAATTACGTCATGCAATCCTCGTCATACGGTTGCAATTATTGCGTCGATATTCCGCTTGTTCCGCAGTACTCACGCAATTTTTAAAAAAATCAGTTTTGTGACTTGAACATTTTACTTCCAGTAGAAAATAGACATCATTTTTTTTGTAATCGTTCGGTTTTGGATATTCGTATTCCAAATATGAAATTGTGTATTACAGTCAAAATCCAAACTGAATTTCGAAAATTTCCCATTCCTATGTGAGTCTTTCCACGGTAAAGGGGGCGTTTTGGCAACACAGACCATATTTTTGAGGAGATTTGTCTGTTCTCAAAATAAAAGAAATAAGTTTCAGAGATAACTTAGGCCCAAAAAGTGTTACAAATAGTGTGACAACATGCCTTTCTAAAAACCCTGTGTACAAATTTCCAATATACGCTCGTAACCGGGACAGACACTTGTTTTACTTTTTAGGCTGTCCTGGTTACGAGCGTATATTGGAAATTTGTAAACTAGGGTTTTTAGAAAGGCATGTTCTCACACTATTTGTAACCCTTTTTGGGCCTAAGTTATCTCTTCAGAACAACTGAAACTTATTTCTTTTATTTTAAGACCAGACAAAGGTATTTTCTGGAAAATATGGTCTGTGTTGCCAAAATGCCCCCTTTACTGTGGAAAGACCCATGTGGGTCTTTCTATAAATTAGGGTCCAAAAGTGTGACATTTGGTTTCCCCCGTTACACCTGATACCGGTATGTGTTATTTTTCGTACAAAATCATTATAATGGCTTTTAAACCATTTTGTATGAATTGTACTTTATGTACTCACTCTTTGAGATGGAAAGTATTTAAAGAATGTGTCCTGAATTTACAAAAACGAGATGTAAAATATAACGGAGGACACCAACATTGGACCCCTAATTTATAGAAAGACCCATGTACATGTAGCTTCCACTCGGTTATCTTCCTCCTTACGAACAGCATGGTAACACTGATTACATTGCCCGTTTTCAACAAGTACACCATGTGGCGCGCGTCTCTCCTCCCAAGAAACCCAATAATCCTCACAATGAACAAGGTCTGGCCAATATTTGCCCGTCCTGCGGCTAATATTGCAGTGACCATCTCCCGAGGGTCCTCGTCGCTTAGATACACATCTTCAAGTGCCTCTGCGGATCTGCGCGGGCTACTCGCGTCATAAATCATGACGCAGTTATGAAGTTTCCAGGTCAGCCAAACATGTTTCCATACCATCTTGGAAGCGCGGTCTAATTTATTAAATTCACGGCACCGAGGAATTCTCACAAATCCTCCCATCTCCAGCCAACTGGTTTTAGTCACCGATAACCTGTCAAATTTGTTAATTACCGAGAGTAAAATGATAATAGTTGCACTGATGCAGTGGGATGATTAAAGCTTTAACCTGCTTCACTGACTTCACTGGTTTGATATTAAACAGTTCCCTTTAACAAATCTTTTCTTTAATGAATTTTTGGATCTCAATTTTTTGTTTTACATTCCTGATGTGTCTGGTCCGAGTCCTGGACTCGAGTACTACAACACTGTTGGATGGATAACTACCGGTATGAAGCCCTGTTAGTGCCATAGGTGGTACATATGTATGTATTTCACGAAGTGGTACATGTCTTTTATTACAAAATAATATCCTGCGGCCACAAGATAATAACTTATGGCACTAATGGGGCTTTATCGATAACAGCATCAAAGCATTTTAAAAATGATAGGCCCTAATCATCATGCTTTATAGAAACATACACGCTCGGAGAACATTTTCACATGCGTAGCAGCAAACACTGCATCAGCCAGCCCCAAACTCAATTACCGCACTCCAAATTGACAAGGTGTGGTTTTGTCTCGGCACTTATCTGAAAAACTTGACATTTAATAAGACTGGCTGTGTACATTAAGATATCAGATGACAGGCTTTAAGCAATCATGTATCGGTGTATTCGTTCATTATTCATTTATTCAGCACTGCATGAGGTATCTCGCGGAAAACCCAAGTAAATATGTCATTACCGTACATGGGCTAGGTTCAAGAGTTTATAAAATGAGTTTTTGTTTAGTTGTTATGACCGGCCAAGCTCACTCATTCTCACCCCCCCCCCTCCACCCCCCAAAAAAGGAGCCAGAATGTACCACAAAAGCATAATAAATTAAAAAAATAAATATGACAAATGCTTCCTCGGTTGCAGGAGCCAAGCTTACAGTGCAATGCACCTTCTTAATGGCCCGGTCACACATAGACAACGCACGGCCCGCGCACTGAAAATTCAGCAAAAAATGGAAAATAGGATCAGTGCGTCGTTGTGCGCCCAACTTTTGTCAGGATTTGGGAGAGGCTAGCGAGTTGACACTGAATGCATAGCGTGTTGCTGACGCGCTGCGCGTATACTGGGCGCATACAAAGCGCATACAGACCGTATACAGAGCGCACATTTCAAAAACCCCAACGAATGCATCACGTATTACTACCGTGTGGGACGAACGGCCAGCGCATGCACCGCGCTTAACGCACAGCCCGCGAATGGCAGCGGTCACGTGACTGTGCCTATAAAAAGCGTCGGCTCGTAGATCGTATTTCATCTTCTGAGGTGGTTCTTCTAGACACGATCAGTAGGAACCTCTGTCATCACCCATGAGGGTCGGAGGAGAAGTGATGAGACGGTGGTGCCGGACCCGCTTATTTACCCTACATGTATAACTACACGCTACGTACACGCCAGGTATACGCTAGGAACACGCAAGAAGAACGTTGGGTGCGTTAGGAGACCCGTTCAGCACGCTCATATTCGCCGCCTGTTCGCTGGGCATGCGTTTGAAGCACGCTAGGTGTGCGCTAGGTGTGCACTAGGCGTTCGCTAGACCTCAGCCGCCGAACTTACAACGAATACACAGCGTGCGCTCCGCGTATGTCTGGCGTTGGTCTAGCGCGCTCTGCGCGTGTCTGGCGTCCTTTTGACTTGTACATTCATGCGTCGAGCTCCGCGCACATATTTGTGCATGCACAAAAAATCCCGACGCACACAGCGAATGACGTCGAATGCATAACGTTGGTCCAATGCGCTCTACGAACGAGTAACGCATAATGATGCACACCTAGCGAACGACAACGCACTGGCCAAAATTGCGAATTTTCAATGCGCGGGCAGTGCGTCCCCCGTGCGTCGTCTATGTGTGACCGGGCCATTAAGGAGATGTCCAAATCACATTTTTGGTCTGCATGGATTTGCCCCACTGCATTGTTGGAAAAAGAGTGGAAAGCACAAGATTGTTGGGGAGCTCCGGCGGGATGCCCAGATAGCTCAGTTGGTAGAGCATTTGGCCATGTACATGCCAAGGACCTGGGTTCGAATCCCAGTCGGGGCATTGCAGTTTTCTTGTGTTTCTAAAATTCATCTCAAAAAATGTATAGCCAAACTCACTTGTATGCTCTCCCAGTGCTCGAGGTAGGCAAGTCTGCATTTTTTTTTATCCAGCTGCATGAGCCAGTATAGGCTTGTGAAATGACTTATTTTTTTTCTTCTACCGGGGTCACACGACATACTTGTTGTAATTGGATTGTAATCGTATAGTAAATAAAGTCGGGTCACACGCACACACAATCGCATTGTTGTTATACATCCCATCGTCCCCTGCAGTGGCTTTCCCATCTTGCATGTGCATACTTGTCGCCTCACTGCACCGCCCGCGCTTGCTGCCCTGCGAATGGAAAAGTCACCCGATGTACATGTGGGAAGCCAGGCATGCACAGTGAAGCAGAAAGTACACTGTACACGCATGCGCATGGGGAAGGTTACTACAGTGGCTTATTATGGGATGGAACATAACACGATTGCGAGATGGGGTCACACATGTTTTTTTTGCAAATTTATTTCAATCCGATAACCATAAGAATTCTCGTCGTTCACCTACATGTATTTAACTAGAGAAATGATTAGACGAAGAGTTTTCCTGATGTGAACGCACGCCTCTTCACTCGACGATGATTAGAATTTCCACTCTGCAAAGCGACGTTACAATACCCTGAGGAAATCCACGCAAATCTGTGGAGTGAGCAGGCTGTTGTCTTGAGCCAACTCACGTCCGAGTCATTTTGATGTAATTTAATCAATTCGGTCATGTTATGCCGAAAAGAAAAGATTTCTATACTTTCCAGAAATTGTATTGGTTCCGTTCCTTATGACTGTCCCATTCCTACCAAACTTTCAAACGACGATCTTAATTTACTCCGCAGTTTTTCAAATTAATAACAGGGATGCATGCTGACGAATGTAATGGAACGGATTCCCCAGTATGCTTTAAATAGCAGCCAATCGCCGATGCGGACAACGGCCAGCAATACCGAGTACATGTATCACATGCATGCACGGTGTTTACAATCTTTGCGCGTTACATTTGAATGCCTGCAATCATGCTGCAATGCACTGCCAAGCGTCCTGATTGGTCCAGCAGAGGCGACAAGATTTTTGTCGCTTGTTCCACTGCGAAATGGGGCCGGTTTCAACAGGGCCACTGTACGCAGGAGTTAGGGAGTGCGTTAAAGGGGCACTGTTGCAAGAGGATGGGTTGCACAAGCGCGTTGTGTGTCAAGCGCCTAGTTGTTTTTGACGCGTCACTGGAAAACCACACGGCGCAACTAGACACACGACGCGCATGACAGACCTCCCACAGCTTCATTCGATCTTAGTTAGCGGTCGCTTATAATGTGTATGGTACCGCTCTAATTCATTCGATCTTCATTCGATCTTCAATAAGTGATATGTGAACGCACGCTTCATTAACTAACGATGATTAACTAATCTTCGTCGAACGAAGCGATTTCTCTAGTGAGAACGGGGTCGTTGTCTCAAAATGTGTAAACTATAATTCCTCACAATACGATATTGACACTTTCCGGACACAACTTGTTATTATTATTATTATTTCTTTCTGGTATTCATACCAAGGATTCCTCAATAGTGCTCATTGCACTGTCACTGGCAAGCGTGATGAAACCCATGAAGAATTGGTATTATAAATAGCCAGAGACACCGGGGAATCCCCTTGCTCTTCACGAAAGAATGCTCCGGGATCTTTAGCGTGCGTTACCATTACCTAACACACTAGACCAATGGCTTTACTTCCCTTCCGAAGGATGGAGCAAGTGTGATTGAGTGGCTTGCCCAAGGGCAAGGCTGGATTCGAACCTGCAACCCCAAGTTTTCACCTATGGTTGCGAGTCAATGACCCAAACCGTTCGGCCACGGTACCCCACCGACATGACATGTTACATTCAATTACATAATTGCTCGTTAAGTGAATATACACAAGTGAGGCTGTGAGATGATTGAATTAAGCTCGAGTCGCCTTTAACATAAACACAGCTGTGGACTTCAGTGTTTGCCAAAAATGCAACCAAGAATATTTAGGAGATTAAAGATGTCATATTTCTCACTTTAGTAATTCCTTGTCACTTGTAAATCATACTTGTATCCAGAATTGAATTTTTGTTTCCATTTGGAGCCTTGCACAATAAACGTGACCAAGCAGAAGTCTGGCGTAGTGGTTGAGGTGTTAAGCCTGTCTCAGTATTCTCCCAAGTCTCACACCCCGGAGGATAAATCGGATATCCTTAAAACCTTTCCCATCTTCGAATGACACTCACACCTGGCAGACAATCAAGTTAACTTGGATTAAACCACGTTTGTTCATGTTATAACACTTTGCTTGTCAGACATAGATGTTATTGAGTGACAATGCGAACGTGATCAGTTAAATATTCTCCAGATCACGAAAGCAAAAAGCTTCCCAGTAACTCGGTTGGGCAATGTTTCAAATATGGAAGTACATGTAGGTATAACCTGTCAGTTTTCAGCCGCTTGGATGCTTGTCGTTATTAATACAAAATGGCAATTGTAATATTTTAAATCCTAAAGCCGTGTTCGCATTGGACTAATTTTTGTAAAACGTTTAAGCGGGTAACTGTTAACATTCCATCGTGGTGATTTATTTCCGGCCCACAGAATTTCCTCCGCCACGTACATGTAAAACCGAAGTTACATGTACATGACCCCAACACGTATTCTATTGGTTTTACATTAATAATAATAATAATAATCACAAGCATTTGTAAAGCGCCATCTATCTATGTAGACATATTCCGAGGCGGCTGTTGCCATTATTACCGCTGCCATCAGGAAATCACCAGAACCATTTCGCTTCAACTAGGTGGCAACCCGGCCAAGGCGCACAACCCCATACATTACAGTACCTGTCTGCACGGGACTTTGCAGCGGTGTAAAATCTACAAAATAATTCTTCCGTGACCCAGCTCGTTACAGTGACGGAGCGTCAAAATTACAATCGACAGTCGACACTTTACAATTTCGGGTGTTTTCCGGCCATCCGCATTGGACTAAATTTGGTAAAATTTACGAAGATCTCTGTAAGTTTTACCAAAATTAGTCCAATGCGGACACGGCTAAAGTCCACAGAAGCCAAGCAGTGAAAAAATTGTCAAGAAAATGTTTACTGCGGTTTTGAATTACTGACAAATTGCAAAGTGAACTTCCGTTCTCGCGATCCGTGAGACAGTCACACCATGGTTGTCTCAATTTGAAATGGATACTGCAGCCTTTCAAGTCATTTTTATCCACAAAGCATGTGATATGAACTTTCCTGTCTAGACGGAACAAACAAATGGATTTAGCGATTGGAACATAAAAGGATTTTTTTGCGGTGATATAAAACCTGAATAAAATGATTTGAAGATAAAACTTTTTAACGAATTCCAGGAACAACAGCATATTTATAAAAACTAAAGAATAATGTTGATAAACTGCCTTGTTGATAAAATGCCTTGTAGAAATTTCAGTTAAAAACCCATGCATGGTTTTTGTGTTGAATGAATAAAAAAAAAATTGTTTAGGCTTTTGTCTTTAAAGGCAGTATAGATCATTGGTAATCTCGAAAATCAGAAATGTTCACAGATTTACGCCTTACTTACACAATATAAACATGATGACCGTAGAAAACTTCCCCTGAAATAGTTTTGTCTGAAGTGCTATAGTCTTTGAGAAATGAGTAAAACAATTAGTTTTCGTCTCATGAGACGAAAATTCATTTCGCCTCAAAACCATTTTGCCCGAGTGCCATTTCGCCCCAAACCACTTCGCCCGAGTGCCATTTCGCCCCAAATTACTTCGTCCAAACACTACATCGCCCAAATGCCACTTCGCCCCAAACCACTTTGTGCACAGGCCGTGGTTCAGGGCGAAATGGTTCCGGTAAATGATTTCTGCTACCAAAATTGGTAGCAGATTATAAAGAAAAACATAAGAATTCCCTGCAGTTCGAAAAAAGCCATGTAAATGAGCCACTCGGCCAGACTCCGCATGTGTAGACTCTACTCAAGTCACAAAATCGCCCAAAGTCACGAGGCCTTGTCAAAAGGCTACAAGTCAAACGGTGCACGGCACAAACCGATTCACAGAAAGCAAATCAAACTTCAACTTATTACTTTCTCAAAACACATTTATTTATCCCAGGAATTCGTGAATTAAATCTCCGTCCAGAAAATTGTTTCCGCATCTTCCAAATTGGCAACACAAGAGTTGCTCCATCAGATCATTTGATCCTGAACGTGATTTCTCGTTGCGAAGACCGACACAGAACGTAAAGATCCACAATCTCGATCAAGTTGAGTGAAGGGCAAACACGCGGCATCCAATTCAACAAACAAATGTAGACTTTATACAAACACGTGTGACCATTACTACATCTGCAGCAATAACGTGTGTGACGTGAAGACCAATTTGTCAATCTTAATTCCCTGCGATACGATGCAATGTGCGTTAGTCTGCTGTGAGTTTTGCCTTTGTTATGCCGACACTAATTTAAAGTTTCACACAAGAAACGCAAGGCAGCCAGTGATACTTCGCAGATCACAACATGTGATAAACGCCAAATCAGATAAACTCGCCGAAATCTAAGTTTTTGCCAGGTTGAATAATAATAATAATAATAATAATAATAACTTGTATAGCGCCATCTATCTAGATAAATCTATTCCGAGGCGCTTGAGAAAATAAAGAGCAAATACAATGTACGGAAATAATGAGTAATTAATAAGATGAAGCTGGGAATGCATTGTTGGTGTAACAGTTCTTAAAAAGAAAAGTCTTCAAATGTGATTTAAAAGTGTCCAGACTGCTAAGTGATCTAAGTTCTAGTGGTAGATTGTTCCAGAGTGTCGGTGCGCAGGAGGAGAAAGCTCTATTTCCATACGTCTTGTAGGTTCGGGGAATTTCTAAGAGGTGCTTGTTGGAAGGATCGTAGACTGCGTTGAGGGATGTAAGGGGTATAATGAGGTCCTGTAGATAGGTTGGTGCCAGGCCGTGTACTGCCTTCCATGTTAACAAGAGGATTTTGAATTAAATACGTTCCCAAACAGGCAACCAGTGGAGTGACTGTAGTACCGGTGAGATGTGATCGAACTTTGTTGTATCCTACTTAAGCCCATCGCACGTGTGAGGTAATTTGCTAAGCAAACGGTCATTCGTGGCCATTTGCTCAGCACTTGGCTCACCGTGTGCGGTGAAATTTTGCTGCGTTTTTTGCCTCATGAAGCCGTGAGACAAAAATGTTTGATTTCTTTTGCCTCGCATGGCCAAAATCTCAGCGTGTGTGGGGGAGCTGAGCCAAGTGCTTATAGCTGAAATTAATGTAGCTAGCCAATGCATAGTTCCAACCTGTCAATCAAGCAGAACCCGCCGACCAATCACAACAGAGCTAGCAGACGGCGCCCACAAAGGTCAAAGTGATGCGATCATTACACAATCACGCGATTTTCTGCCCATACAGTTTGTATGTTGTATGCGCCAGTGACCGGGTGAATTTTGGTTTCAATGTCGGGCGATTCACTGTTCAAAGGTAGGAAAGCACATTTTTATGAATATATGTCATCCCTGCATTACTAGCCCTTCGCTCAGTGTGTGCTACGGTAACATAAATACCTTTGAGTTTTCTCCAATGAATCTGTGCTTTCCATGCCGAGTCCCGTTGCTTTGTACGTTGTGTCGCCATTTTTTTGCGATGGCTTGTGAGCACATAGCAACAATATCTAAGGGGCGGGGTTAACTGGGCAATCTCGGAACTATGCATTAAAACCATCCCCATTTCAAGTGATATTAATACAGCGCGTGCAAGGGCCCCGCCAAGGTCACCACACTTTTGCTGTGCCCCCTTTTTAAAAGTGAAAGTGTGGTGACCTTGGCGAGATTTTGGCCATGCGAGGCAAAATAACTTAAACACGGCTTCCTGAGGCAAAAAACGCAGCAAAATTTCACCGCACACAGTGAGCTAAGTGCTAAGCAAATGACCACGAATGACCATTTGCTCAGCAAAATACCTCACGTGTGCGGCGGGCTTTAGAATCAGATATGGTTTATTTCATTGACAATGGGTGAGGTCACAATTCCGTGTGTGTTACGTGTTACCGGTAGTGTTAGTTTAACAGATCTGTTAACACGGCATTAATCTCGACCTCTAATTGAATATCCAGGTTAACACCATGTTACTAGATCCGTTAACACCATGTTGATTCTCTACACTGTACACAGTACAGGTGTTTTTGTATTAGATATGTTAACTTTATCAGAATTGTGACCTCAGAACAAACACCATGTTAACTCAGTAAGGATGGAGTACCATGGTGGAGCAGTCTATTTGATCGTATTCAAGACCTTTGTTGGTTCGAAGGTTGTGGGTTCGAACCCCAGTCTGCTCCGACCATGATACACATGCCCTTGAGCAAGGCACTTTGCCATGCATTGCTTCTCTCCATATCCCTACGAGTAAATGGGTACCTGAGAGGGTAGTAAATGTTGAGTTTGATTAGCCATGGGCACCTGGTGGGCCACCAGGGCTGTATACTCCCCAGGGAGCTGAGATGTATGTATGTAGGTCTTTCCACAGTAAAGGGGCCATTTTGGCAACACAGACCATATTTTTGAGGAAATACCTTTGTCTGGTCTCAAAATAAAAGAAATAAATTTCAGTTGTTCTGAAGAGATAACCTGGGTCCAAAAAGGGTTACAAATAGTGTGACAACATGCCTTTCTAAAAACCCTGTGTACATATTTCCAATATACGCTCGTAACGGGGACGGCCTAGAATGTAACTCAAGTGTCCGTCTCGGTTATGAGCGTATATTTGAAATTGGTACGCAGGGTTTTTAGGAAGGCATGTTGTCACACTATTTGTAACCTTTTTTTGGCTTAAGTTATCTCTTCAAAACAACTTAAACTTATTTCTTTTTTTTGAGACCAACGGGTATTTTCTGCAAAAATATGGTCTGTGTTGCCAAAATGCCCCCTTTACCGTGGAAAGACTCATATAGAGTACTTGGTATTGTTACTGGAGTGATTTAATGGAGCCCTGTGATCAGGGGTAATAATAATGTAGACATGGTAGGCGCCTTGAGTGGGTTTCCTGGATACGTGCGTGATTATTATTAGTTCTGCTTGATTTTTCTCCCACCCTACATTTACACCACCTCCAGTGGCATCTATTTTGTAAGTCTTTGATCTGAAATTATCTTCGTCATCGTAAGATTTCTGAGAACAAAATTTAACATATGCTAGACTGAACAAGAACTATTCACCTAGAAAAATCCCTATCACTTACTTCGCAAGAAATAACTACAAGGTGATGAAACTCGCACGCTGCAAATTGCTCGTGTTGATCAAACGAGGAAGTAGAATTTAGACCAGTAGTGCAGCCAATGAATAAATGACGACGTGTCGGCACGCTCGCTGCGATCGCGCCTCATTTCTCTTCAGATTACCACTGTCCGTCTGCGATGAAAGATCTCTGAATCCAAAGGATTTACACTGTTTTCACTGCTCTGCCGGTAAAGATGACGGCTTTATTGAAGCGCGAGAGTGTGACTGATACATATCACCCATTGGCCGGCTCTTTTTAGAACAAGCAGAAGTCGAGCATTGCAGGCATTAATTTGGGTTTATGATTTCTAAATGAGTTTAATTTTTTGACGCTTGGATGGTCCACATGGTGTGTGTTAGTTTTTCTGCATGTGTTATCGTTCGATAGCCCAAGGCTTAAACAAATTTGTTTGTAATGTGGTGGAGAGTCACTATAACAGACATCATAAAGTGTCTGTTAAAGGCCAGTGTATCATTTGCAATGACCCCAAAAAGTAATCGACGAGTTTACAGGGGAAAAGTTCTGAAAGTAAAGATTGAATTAATAGCAACTACCCAATGAAAGGTTTCTGCTCAAAATAATATAATTTTACCAGAAAATAATCCGTAAAGATGAAATTATTTAGATCGTTTGCGAACGATTTACTTATTTTTGGTTTGCATCTACGCGGTCCAAAATGCATGGGCGCTGTGTACTGTGTCCGCGTGTTCCAACGCGATGCATTTTTATGGATCGCGCGCACACGCAGTATATGATGTGCGCCACAGAGTGCATGACGCAAGCCACATAGTACCCAATCAACTGAGAACAAATATTTGAAACACCCCGCCAAGACCAGGAAAACGCGCATATGGATTTTCATGTTTTTTTTAAAACGTGGTACATTTGACAAAGCTGAAATTTCTTTGGATGAGTTTGTTGATGTCTTTCTTTTGATTTATAATGGTTTTATTCGCAGAATCGCTCAAAAACAGATCATCTACAGGGCCTTTAAAGGGCAATTCCGGAAATTCAAATTTACACTTCAGAGACTTTGAGGGCTTGTAATGCTTCACGTATTCAAGTTGTTTGATTTTAAACACATGTTCTTCAAGCATCATTGATGGAAGTGTAATTCCTGAAAAACTGATTATTACTATTCTCAATATGCGTGGTACATCCAAAAATATCTCGGTTTCGGACGTACTCATTGAGTACGTCCGAAACTGAGGGTTTTGGGGACCCTACACACTTACTGAGAATGGCATTGCAATCAGTTTTAAGGAATTACACTTCCATCAATGATGCTTGAAGAACATGTGTTTAAAATCAAACAACTTGAATACGTGAAGCATTACAAGCCCTTAAAGTCTCTGACGTGTAAATTTGAATTTCCAGAATTGCCCTAAAGTTAACTAAGAGATGCATTGTAATTCATAGTTGGAAGCCATGAGTGAGATTTTTCAGTTTTCACACAAGCTAGGGGTTACAAATAAAGCAATTTACAAGATCATGATTAGATAGCTTAATATTATTAATTTGTGATTAAAGATAGTCTACATGCTTGGTAATTACCCCTTCATAAAAAAAATCTGAATTATTTAATCTAATCTAATCATTTATTGTTTAAATTTATTGTGTAAATATCTCTGCACACTTTACCAAAAAAATCATTATAAATACAATAACACCACGAAACTCGCTAACAAAACAAACAATCCCAAAAAAGATAAGTTTTGTGCAAAGACTTAAATCACTCATAAGTGGAGGCATCTCGAATATTCATAGGAAGCCCATTCCATAATATTGGAGCCACAACTGAAAATGCACGATTTGCATAGTATTTCGTTCTAGACAAATTGCACTGCTTTGCCTTGTTACTCTCTTTGGCACACGAAGGTTTAACAATTCAGTAAGATAAATTGGTGCGTTCATATTTTTGATTACTTTGTAAGAAATGGCAAGAATTTTGAAACGAATCCTCCGCTCGACCGGCAGCCAGTGAAGGTCTCTAAGAATAGGGGTAATGCTCTCATGAATGCCAGTCCTGGCAACCAGTCGAGCAGCGGAATTCTGAATGAGTTGCAACTTTCTAATTTGAGTTGACTAAAGGCCAAACAAAAGACTATTACAATAGTCTAAGCGGGAGCTAATACAAGCGTGAACTAATTTTTCTGTAGCAGCCTTATCCAAAATATTGCGGACTTCCCTAATTTTCCAAAGGGCATGTCATGCCGATCGACAAACATTAGTTACATGAGCGTTCATACTTATACACTCTAAAAAAAAATCTGGTTAAATTTCACCAGAGTCTGGTTGAAATTTCACCAGATTCCTGGTCCGTATACCACCCACTCTTTCCTGGTTAATTTCACCAGGATTTCCTGGTGAATGTACGTCAACCAAAATCCTGGTAAAAAATACCAGGACACATTGGTGAAATTTCCTGGTTAAAGTTATCATGATTCCCTGGTGAATTTCACCAGGATTATGGTACATTGTGTTTACATTTTACAAAAGCTTCCTTTCACACGGTGTATTGTGAGGCCCTCTCAAGATCCTCTTCCGGCAATGGCACCAGACTCCTGACTGCCATGAACCCTGGCGGTAAGACTACTTGCGATTTCACCATAAGCTACTATCGCTTCGTCCGTTCCGCAAACAGAAACAGATATGTCTCAAGATTCAACCTAGGACCCAAGAGTCGCTTCTAGGGAATCAGATCTTACCCAAAAAGAGCCTTCCAAAAACACCGACGATAAGTGCTTTTGGCCTTGGTGTAATCTCAACTAAGCAACGTAACAGCCATGGTTAGCACGCCGTAGAAACAGGACTTTCTACGTCCCCGAAGCGCATGCGTAATAATGCAGATTTGTTTTCACCAGCAGATTTATGTTGAAATAATTTACCTAAAACCAGCATGATAATACACCTGGTTTGATCATAACCAGTATCATGTTAATATGTTTGGTGATAACCAGAATAATGTTAATATATGGTTCACCAGGAAATTTTCACCAGATATTTTTTAGAGTGTACTAAAAACTTACTTGTTATCAAGATGGTAAGGGTAGTATAATCATCCTGTGAGAAAAATCCAAAAACTGAATCTCCAAAGATCGCCTGTAGGCATTTATTTTTAGCCATTCATCCATGCAAAAAACCATGCATGTATTTTTATTATTATTATTATTATTATTATTATTTCTTTCTGGTATTCATACCAAGGATTCCTCAATAGTGCTCATTGCACTGTCACTCGTAAGCGTGAGGAAACCCATGAAGAATTAGAATTATAAATGGCCAGAGACACCGGGGAATCCCCTTGCTCTTTACGAAAGAATGCTCTGGGATCTTTAGAGTGCGTTTAATACCAATTACCTAACACACTGGACCAACTGCTTAACATCCCTTCCGAAGGATGGAGCAAGTGTGGTTGAGTGCCTTGCCCAAGGGCACAGGTTTTCTGAAGTATTACTGCATCTATGTGGCTAAAATTTCTACAAAGTAATTTTCTCAACATAGGCTTTCAATTACCAGTGAAAATCACAATTTTTTTTATCAGTTTACCAATCATGTATACTAATCATGTAAATAGTTGTACATTTGTAAAAGGGTTGGCATTATCGTTAATTAGCAAATCTATTTAATTTTGGAAGCTACCATAGACTTGGAGTTCAAGAACATGTTGAATACTTCATCTCACAACATTTTCAAGTGGT
Organism: Henricia sp. BOLD:AAB3569; assembly: GCA_037783545.1. Taxonomy (NCBI): domain Eukaryota; kingdom Metazoa; phylum Echinodermata; class Asteroidea; order Spinulosida; family Echinasteridae; genus Henricia; species Henricia sp. BOLD:AAB3569. Next base: position 371,651 of record JBBELK010000469.1, on the reverse strand, counting down.
TATAAAGTATTTCAAGTATTCAGATTTTTAAAATGTTACAAGGCATAAATATCTAGTAGTGCTCGGCACAAGAAAGAACCACAACATTTTGATTATGTATGAGCTCTACAGGACACTTGTGAGCAAGCCATCACAAGTCAAGTCGCAAGTTATGACTTTCTATGTTGCAATTTTGAGGTAAACTCTTCAAAAAAAGTTCAGAAAGTCAAGTTTGACTGACGATTTCTCTCTTGTTGCAAACTAATTTTCCTTGAATTTGATATCATTGGAAAGCCCTGTTATTCCTCTTTACGATGATGTGTCATTTGTTATGATTAAGCAATTGGGGGATGTGCAGCACAGCTGAATACTGTGGCGGGTGTAAATTGAAATGTCACAAAATGCATTACTATTGTCAAAAAGTGCATTGACCCATTCCCATCCTCCAAGCAAAAGGGGAATGCACTGCATGACAATAGCAGTGAATTTTGTGACATTTTACTTTCCACCCACCCCTGTATTCCGCTATACTGCACATCCCCCAATTGATTAATCATAACAAATGACACATCACTGTAAAGAGGAATAACATGGCTTTCCAATGATACCAAATTCAAGGGAAATGATTTAGTAACGAGAGAAATCGTCAGTCAAACTTGACTTTCCAAACTTTTTTTTAAGGGTGTTTAGATCCCGGACGTGCATCTCGGGCAGCGATTTGTGTCATGACTTGTCAATTGTAACATGTTTTGTGTGCCTTAATTGTATTGCATTATGTTCTTGCTCTGTGTCACTGATTTTGCCATTGGACAACACCCGTCCACTTCCGTCGGAAGAGAGAGAGAGACAGAGAACTGTCCGTAATATTAAACTTGAATTCTGACACTCTGTTCAATGTTTAACACACAGAGCTATTTCAAGCGGAGGGACTTCGACTCGGCCGACGAGTGTTACAAGCCAATCATTCAGCACTAGCTCAGCAGTATGCTAAGACAGGTTGTCCCGGGGGTCTGAGAGCTGAAATGTGGGCTAACATGCTTGGTGTGGATGCGGATGACATAGTGAGTACCACAAATCAAATATTCTGTTTTAATACGGCCAGTTTGTTTCACAAAGGGTTATTTTCATGAAGAGTGTGACACAGATGCCAAAATTTCAAATTGCCATTTGGGCACGTTGGGTCAAATCCACCCCTCAATAATATTTGATCTTCCAATATTGATCTCCCCCGATCTCCCCCGGTCCCTCCACCCGCCTTCCATCCAGTCCACCCTCTCCCCAGTCCACCCTCTCCCCCTGCCCCTCTCCTCCACCTGTCCTCCCATTTGAGTCCTTCCTGCACCAAGATATTTTGGTGTCCTTTTTGCGTAACGTCAGTTACCGACAAGTTTTTACTCGCTGTTAAAAAATAAATTTACAGCTACGGTGAAAAACTTGACACCTATTCCTTCAATATACATGGCTTTTATAACCATACTAGGGAGATACCGTACCCCAATCATTCTTAATTACTTATATGTGGGTCTGTCCACAGTAATGGGGTACATTTCTGTAACATTCAAGATCTTAGGTCCCAGTTCACTTCAAATGTCTTAATTTTATCTTTAAATTATCAAGCTAAACTGAGCAAATAACTTTTACCCCAAGGAGTAAGAAAAATAGTCCTACAACATACATTTGTGAAAACCCCGTGCACAAATTTTCCTATTACGCATGTAACAAAGACGGAAAAAAATGTCACAACATTGTCTGTCCATGTTACCTACGTAATAGGAAAATTTGTACACTTGCTTTTCAAAAATGTATGTTGTGGCAGCAATTTCTTACCTTTTTAGGCAAAAGTTATCTCCTGAGAACAAAACAAGGACATTTCTTTAATTCTGAGATAAACTAAAGACATCTGAAAGGAATTATTGACGTATTTTTCAAATGTACCCCATTTCTGTGGACAGACCCACATACATGTATAACAGAATTAAGAAGGCAAATAGTGTGCAATTGTACATGTAACATCGGTTACCGTGATAATGCCGTGAATTTACAAATCCATGCTGAGTAACAGGCTGCTCGGCAATAACTATCGGTTATTTAACATGTTTTATGAAATGTCTTGTGTGTTGGGCATCACCAAACTTGTTTCTGTAATGGTTGTTTCAGTACATGTGTGTCCCATGAGTAATGCTTTTTGTAGTGATTTTTGCTGACAACGCTGATTGCTTAGAGCATAAACCGCTCTCCTGATGATTGTAGATTGTAAAGCAATACGAGCAATGTTGTGATTTCTCACAGATTGGAATATGATACATCAGCTTTATATCTGTGCAGTTTTAAGCCTACTTGTTGGACCTCCAAGCAAATCCTAATTGGGTGATTTTTCAGCTTTAGATTTGAAATTTTAGAAATTCCTCGTGGGAAATAACATACACACCTCCGATCTGGGCCCAGTTTTTGCCAGTCCGCAGAGAATCGCTTTCCATTTAATAATTAATTTTACGTATACAAAAAAGATACATTTTTACATGTCCTATTATTTGTGCTGTTGGCTTTTGTGGTCTTGTATCTAAATTAGCATGTTGTTTAGTAGTTGCCACGGTGTAACATAAATTGGTTTCTATCTGCAAGAGACTTGAGTGCCCCAGGACATTTCAATAAATATTTATGGTACATGTGTTGTATAGGACTAGCTTGTTTGCCAACAAGAGAGGTGACATTTTGTCCTAACATTCGGTAGTCTAACTCCCCCAACTCACCCACAGTCAGTTTTTTTTGCACGGCCATTCCAAGTCATCATCAATAAAACATGACTTCCTGGTGATATTTTTCTTGGAATGTGCAGTCACAAAAGTATCCTCCACAATTCAACATTCTCCAAAACCGGTTTTGTCCCGGTGTGCCGTCCGGACAAAAATCAACAGAGGGTACGTTAGCACCCCGACAAAAATGTGCCGCCTGGACCAAACAAATTGGCTTCCCGAACAAAAATATTCCATTTCCCCTCTAAAACACCTCAAAAGTACATGTACAGCCAATCCATTCCAAAATTAGGTGTTAAAGTCATTGAACACAATTCGCTACCTGTCAACTAGTCCAATTTTGTTCGTATTTGTGTTAAAAGTGTTGACAATTTGGAACAATCGGAACGGTCGACTTGACCTTTCCCCCCCCGTGCGCGCCGCGTGTGTTGTGTACATGGAAATGGGTGCATTACTAGGTCAGCTTGACAGTTGTACCAACTCGACCGTTGCAAGTTTCACTACAGTCCGATTTTTGTACTTGGCAATGTTGGCAGGTACATGTATGCTAAGCCACTGGTGTTATTATCGTTCACTTATCACGCATCTATGGGCGTGTATGTTTCGGACGGATCCAGATTAAGATCTGCGCAGATCCAATTCACATGACTTGAATTCCTAGTCGAGAGCAGTTACGTTTGTTTCTGCGTGTAAAATAACTCGGGATCAGGGGCCGTATTCATAAAACACACTTAAGTGCAACTTGGCTAAGGGATTCCCTTAAATGTGGGAAATTTTCAGGATTACACTTAAGTGTTTTTTAAATATCACTTAAAGGATATCACTTAGTTAAGGGAATCCCTTAAAAGTTAAGTGTAAGTATTGCACTTAAGTTAAGTGTGTTTTATGAATACGGCCCCTGGATTCAGATCTGTCGTAAAACAAACACGTCCTATCACATCGGCGACCCATAAAAATCCGCGGTCTATAACGGCCATGGCAATTACATGCATCTGTTTTGAACAGCGCCCTCACTCGGCGAAGTAATGTTGCCGCGTGAGGGTGCTGCTCGGCGCGCCCGGACAAAATATTTAGCTGTGGAGAACACTGCCATTACCTCAAAATTGTACCGGTAATTTCAGTTATAAAAAATCAGCACTGTTGTTTTTAGTAAAAGAGCACATCGTGTTCAGAATGCCTCATTTAGATAAATAATTACATCGATTTCTTTCCCAACAATATTGTTAGAGAAAGCCTGCTTGGAAAACATTGCTCTGAATATTCCATACTGAAAAGAAAATATTTGCAAACCAAATTGAATTTGTCTTGGAATTTAATCCTGCACATTGGAGTAATTTCAATCCCCATGGCACTTGCGCACAAAGCCGCCACATATTGCCACTTCCAAGCATACCTGGCCGTCACTCGGATCTCACTTCAGTACCTTTCGTTCTAGATGTTTAAATTTAATTACTGGACAGCGGTGCCTCACGGAATCCTCCCGAGGCCTGTTCCAAATCACATCAAGCCATAAGTTTAAGGCAGTTGTCGGAGGTTTGTCATTGCAGAGGTTTGTTCTGATGTTACGATAATTGGAAGTGAAGTACAGGCAATAAAAATACCAAGGGCTTCTTGAGGGGATAAATCCTATTATTATCTGATTTCATTAAAGAAATGTGATGTGTGGGAAATTACACAAAGACTAAAATGCTTAGTACATATGCTACAAATAACGCCTACGTGTGTATCCTTGTTGAAACACAATGGTGCGCCTTACATCTGGGTCTTTCAACAGTAAAGGGGGCATTTTGGCAACACAGACCATATTTATATTAGCAGTTCATACGGGTGTAGGAAAGTGAATGCAAAACATGACAAAACTACAAGCTAATTTTGGTGAGTTTTACCGATTTACACATAAAGGTATATATTAAAAGTAGGTTTGCCCAGTCTTAAACAATCCGTTTAAAACCGGCTAGGGTCCTGGGCGCATTATCAGTGCCCAGGACCCTAACCGGTTTTAAACGTATGTTTAAGACTGGCCAAACATACTTTTAATTCCTAAATTTATTTTGTTTAGTTGGACATTATTTTAACTGCTACACATCGTTTGCCAAATAGTGGTATTTTGTCTGCAGTAAAAACGGCCAAGATAAAGGCAATTGCCAATTACATTGAATGTTGATACTCGCAGTACTAAGAGTGTGTCAACATGCCTTTCTAAAAAACCTGTGTACTAATTTCCAATATGCTCGTAACCGGGACGGACACTTGTATTACATTTTAGGCTGTCCCGGTTACGAGCGTATATTGGAAATTCTTACACAGCGCAACATCAATGGCCGCACATCTTTTTAATTATATCTGATCCATGCTACAGGCTAGTACATACGCTGGCGCATGGCATAACGTTATCAACACGTGCGATTGTGATATTTCATGTCTTTGGAGTCCCATTGCCCAGTATAAATATCACTTTTATCAGCTTATACATCAGCTTTGTCGCAGGAAAAGAAGTCAGCTGAATGGCAAATCTGGGGATGAGGAAATTCAAAAATTAATTGCCATTTGTAGGGAGTACGACGAAACGTATAAAGCAATTAAAACTGGACATAATGACGAGAAATTCTTCTTGATAAGCGCTCGCCCCGGGGTCCGACTTGCTCAAATGGGGAAACGAGGTAGTCGATCCCCGGGGCGAGCTCGCCCTGGGGCGAAATATCTGTGGTTTGAGAAAGATGAGTGTAAAAAGACGCGGGGTTGAACTCTGGCGGGGGGGTGAAAAGTCGCGCGTCACCCCGGGGCGGCACTGGGGCAGCCCCGGTGCGAGTTCGCCCCGGGGTTTGATGTTCTAGTGGGATGAGGCCTTTGGTGGTGCAAAACAACGTTAAAAGGGGCATTTTGGCAACACAGACCATATTTTCCAGAAAATACCTTTGTCTGGTCTCAAAATAAAAGAAATAAGTTTCAGTTGTTCTGAAGAGATAACTAATTAGGCCCAAAAAGGGTTACAAATAGTGTGACAACATGCCTTTCTAAAAACCCTGTGTACAAATTTCCAATATACGCTTGTAACTGGGACGGCCTAAAATGTAACACAAGTGGCCGTCCCGATTACGAGCGTATATTGGAAATTTGTACACAGGGTTTTTAGAAAGCAGGGGTGTTATTGTTCCGGTTTTTCCAGGAACTTTCTTTCGTCTCATTGGTTTGTGACGGACAAAGATTATTCCGGGAAAAACCGGAACAAATCACATCCCTGAGAAATGCATGTTGTCACACTATTCATAACCGTTTTTGGGACTAAGTTATCTTTTCAGAACAAATTAAACTTATTTCTTTTATTTTGAGACCAGACAAAGGTATTTCCTTGAAAATATGGTCCGTGTTGCCCCCCGTTACTGTGGAAAGACCAACATACATGTACACGTAGGTCAATAAGAAATTGATTGAAATTGTATATGTTTTTGTCGGGGTATTCTAATTTTTCCCCTGAGCGTTCGTTGTCTGCATTTTCCTTTCCTGTCAGAAGTCAGTGCAATATTCCCCCATACGGCGCCATTCCCCAACTGAAGTCACAACTCTCGACCTTCAGCGACCAACCGTTATCGCATTTTAATCAAATCCCGGAGTGGAATTTTACACCACTATTTGTACAGTATGCAAAGCTTGAGCAAGAACCGTACACCACTGAAACCCTAAACCACCGTTTTTTTCTCCTTGCCTGAATTAAAATCACCGAGTTTTGTCTGTTTAATCGTTTGAGAGAAAGACAGGATCACAGTGAAAGGATCGATCGTACGTTATACAAATAACGAATGTTTATGAGTTCAATGGTACGAATATTTTCATGAGTTGAAAGACAGAATGTTCCATTCAACGAGGCGGAGCCGAGTTTAAGGGAATAATTGGACATCTTTCAACGAATGAAAATTTTGTTTTGTTTTATATAATGCCCAAAGAGATCATTGTCATCCGACAGCCTTAGAATATGAAAAAGTACTTAGACCCAGCTTACCACATCCTGAGATCTCAGGAAATTTCCACAAAGCGACGTGACAATACCCTGAGGAAATACACGCAAATCTGTGGAGCGAGCCGGCTGTTGTCTTGAGCCAACTCACGCCCGAGTCATTTTGATGTAATGTAATCAATTCGGTCATGTTATGCCGAAAAGAAACAATTTCTATACTTTCCAGAAATTGTATTGGGTTCCGTTCCTTATGACTGTCCCATTCCTACCAAACTTTCAAACGGCGAACCTTATTTACTCCGCAGTTTTTCAAATTAATAACAGGGATGCATGCTGACGAATGTAATGGAACGGATTCCCCAGTATGCTTTAATTAGCAGCCAATTGCCGACGCGGACAACGGCCAGCATTACCGGGTACATGTATCACATGCATGCACGGTGTTTACAATATGCGCGCGTGACATTTGAATGCTTGCAATCGTGCTACAATGCACTGCAAGCGTCCTGATTGGTCCAGCAGAGGCGACAGGATTTCTGTCGCTAGTCCCACCGCCAAATGGGGCCTTTTTCAACAGGGCCACTGTACGCAGGAGTTGGGGAGTGCGTTAAAGGGGCACTGTTGCAAGAGGATGGCTTACCAAGGAGTGGAGGCAAAAACAAGAGCTGTAAGCACAGGCTGGGGAGGGTCAAGAGTGCAACTTGCCCATGCATACACACTATTGTTAGCCAACTGGTCATCAAGGAAGTCCAGCTGCCAATTTCACGAAACTTACGCAGTTGCGTAAGCCCACTTGCGCAATGTTTTATTGAGTAAGCTGTGCAACAATTTAGCGATGATAACACGCAAGCTATGGGTCTTGCGCCATTTTTCAAAAGTTGCCCAAGCTGCACACTCTATCGTGAAATCGGCTGCAGAATAGCAGTTCTTATTTAGTAAAGCGACAGTCACATAGAACACGGTACCGTACGTGCACGGTAGCGTACGGTAGAGCACGGTAGAGCGCGGTGCTATACCGTGCTCTACCGGCCTGAAAATCGCGTAAAATCGAGGGTCGACGGTCACTGTCCCCACAGTACAACGCGGTAGAACACGGTGTCAACACAACTCTACCGTGTGTCTGCCGTTTTCCTACCGTGTTCCAAACACGATCTGCCGTGTTCTAACCGTGGTCTACCGTATCTCCACCGTATATCTACCGTGTTGCAACAGTGTTCAAACGTAACCTCCCGGTAGAACGCGGTGTCTACACGGTGTCTACACGGTAGAGCCGGCGCAGCACGGTAGCGCACGGTAGAGGCGACGCAGCCGGTACAGTGCGGTGTCCGTGCGGTGAATTCTTAATTTTTAAACATTTAAAAAATTTGAAATCCGTTTCCCGGCACAGCGCGGTAGCCCACGGTACAGCACGGTAGAGCGCGGTAGCCCACGGTACCGATACGGTTACCTCTGCGGTAGATGCCGATCTTCAACCGTGCTGTACCGTGCTCTACCGTGCCTCCAATGTGACTGTAGCTTTACGAGGAAATTCATGTGAAAGTATTCATATATGTTTTAAATTGGGGGGGGGGGGGGCTCCTCAAAAAAATGTAGAGATACACTATTATTTATGGATCCCTGTCATCACAAGCACAGGTGTAATGTCCGTGACATTTGTAGTACTTAAATTTTTGTTTTGCTTTATTTCAGTTTAAATAACATGTCAGTGTTCAGAAAGGTAAACCAGAGTATTGTATGTATGTATATTGAGCTCCCTAAAACATTAGACATAAAAGTAATTTTTCATATTGGGCCAGAGTTTCAACCTGGGATGAATAATTTCTTTTTTCAATAGGCCTATAGTGAACAAGTCTATCTGTGCATATTGAATACTGTATTTCACACACCATTCCTTTCTTCCGACACAAGGACACAATCATTTGTCCATTTTGATTAACGAGAAGGATTTTTGGCAGCGTTTAATTGTAGCCACCCTGTCTTGCTGTAAACCTGCTGTGTTTACCGCTGTGAGATTCCGTATACATATTGCTATCATGCAGTGCTCTAATATCAAAAACATTTGCGGTTATCATCCCCTTGTCCCCATCGCTCTATGTGCAAATAACAGATTCTGATTACACCCTTTATTACTTCCAACTGGAGCTTTTTTTTCTTTTATTTTTTATGAGCTCGTGCCGTTGATTGCCCGTGCTCATTTCTACGTGTCTGCATGCTGGATTGCAATTGCGGAGTCCGATCAGCCACAAAAATAAACCCCAAGATCGTAAATCAAGACTGTTGATAAATAAACTAAACAGGGAATTAGTCGGCAATTATAGTTAATTTGAACTTGGAGAAAAGGTTATTCTTAAAGTGCAGCTAGCTAGCTAAAGCCGTGTCCACATTGGACTTATTTTTCAGGAGGTTTTATAGGGCCAATGATTTTCCGTTTCAGAAAAGGGCAAATTCCGTTTTTGAAAAACATGAATTCCGTTTCAGACAAAATAAATTCCGTTTCATGTTCTTTAATAGATAAAAGGTTGTTAATGCCCAGGGAGTCGATTATAAACATAACTTTTGTATACGATGCACTGCTGACCTCTTAAAATGTTAATTTGAATTGAAAATTTTCCTGAAGATTACTGTAAGTTTACTTGTTCTACACTGTGATCACAGAATTTGCAGAAAAGAATATTTCCATCTGCATACAAATCGCCACTGAACTGCTTTGCCCGCGCAGATGCAGACAAATTCACAAGTGGTGCAGCTTTCCCTTTTTTTTGAAGCCAGCATTGTGATATCTTTTCTCAATTGTAAAAACTTTCGTTAAACTTTTTAACGGAATTATATTGAGATGCAGATTGCTTTTTTAGTTTTAACAAAAAGAAGCTTAATAAAGAATGCAGTGTTAAGTTAGCTTGATCAATTTCAATAGGTTTGGCCTTAATAACATTTTTTAATAATCTGTTTTTTGTTTGTTTTTTTGTTTGTTTGTTTGTTTTTTTTTTACTTCAAACTAAAATCCCGTTTTCCGTTTCAAAGAGCAGATTCCGCGAATTCCGTCCGTTTTCCGCGATCGCGGAAAATCATTGGCCCTAGTTTTACCAGACGATGGCAAAATAAAAAATGGCTACATTTTCTTGCTGTCCGCATTTGGACTTTTTGACACGGGAACATTTTACCGAGACCATGGGAGAAAGCATGCGCAGTGTCCCTATGCAGTTTGACCTTCACGGCCCGGACGTGTGCTTTTACCGACTCGATGTGTCCGCATTGGACTTTTTGTCTCAGGGAAAGTTCCCTGGTCAATTTTCCCGGGCAGAAGTTGGCCAGGAAAAGTAACCGATGGACTCGGGGAAAGTTACGTCCTAGGCTGTCCCCATCGTCTCAAAATAAGTCCAATGCGGACAGGCCTTAATACAAAAAAAAGAAAGATTATACATACTGAGAATGGCTGGGAGGAATTCACTGACGCTTCATACGTCCACAAACTTGAAGGTATTCCATTCGCGTCATTGTAAAATATTGCAGCAGTGATTAGAGGGTGTACGTTACGATTGGTAGTCCGCGAGACCGACCGTTCCAACTTAAACACGGATGCCTTTACCCTAATTGGCAATAAAATATATAGGCCAGAGTCCTGGCCGGCGCTGTGGGTTGTGTGTGAAAGAACCAATCCAGAAACTGTCACCTCCGTACAGTGTAGTGTGAGGCACCCCTTCTCGAAATTTTATTATTTGCTAATGGACGCGTGCATGTGCGAGAGTGCTTTTAGTGCATAGTTTGGATATTTTTGTCTTAAAAAAATGAAGGCGTGATATATAAATTGGTCTCACGGGAAAATCAAATTAGGATTTCTGTACACGTGCACAAAGGGTGTCGGTGCAGTGTGAAAAGGCACTTGTTTTAAAAGCAAAAATAGTTTTCAAGATCTAGTTTGATGCTTTTTGGAGTTGCTGGTAACATTGAAAGTTATAAGAATGAACACAATTGCTTCTACATACTTTGCTTTACTACCTAGTGTTGAACAAGTCTACATGAAAGTATCTAATATTTAAATGGCCATGGGGACGTACCAGTAGGCCATGTTCGCATCAGACCTTTTTATCCCCACAAGATTTTACCGAGACACACTTGGTAAAAACTCCTGTGGTTAATTTTCCCTACTTTTTAAATTAGACATAGTTACTTTTTTACTCATCTTAACATTTGTCCACATTTGTATTAAATTAATTCACATGGCGGTTCCCAAGTCATAATCCCTAAAAATAATCATTTATTCATACTTAATAATTGGGGGAGTATCTTAAGTTATCTTTGGGAGGTGTGGTTATCTCATTGAAGGTTATATCCCTCTGTAGGGCTTGCTAAGCTCACGTGATAGCCAATACTAATCAGTGAGGAACAACTGCAATACCGTGATTCGAGACCACCAGTTGGCTTCATAGATCAATTGTAGGGCGTCTGTACGTTGAGCAGAAGGTCTACGGTTCGAATCCCGGTGGAGCCAAGTTGCTTTTCACTGCATCAAGATTTCCCAAACTCATATGGACATTTGTCCACATTTGTATCGAATAGTTACTTTTAATTGCTTATACTGCTTCACAGGGCTGTAGAGGTGAGATACATTTTGAGTACTCAAAATTATTTTAAGTGATAGAAATGATTTATTTTACTTTCTCAGAATTTATATTTCACATGTTTCAAATACTTTCAGCCCAAAAACAAATTACAATATACACTTCAAATAATTTTCGGCGCCTGTATTTATCCTTTTTGTAAAATATTGTATATTTATTTTTTTCTCTGGACTCGGATGGACTCGGCCCAAATCTCTGAGTCTTGACTGGCCGAGTCCGAGTCCGAGTCCTTGAAAATCAGGACTCGAGTCCTACGGCTTGGGCCTTCATAGATTACAAAACTCACAAGGTACATGTCTCTTGAAGATAAACACGATATCATGTAGTTATATTAGAAAGTTTCAGCACATTCAAACTTCATGCACGTATCACGTATACATCCATACCAATTTGGTCTGTGACGTTATCACTTTGTGCGTTCTCTTCATATATTATACGGGAATGTAATACTGACACTATAGGTCTGTCCGCATTGGACATTTTTTTGAGAAACTTACCGAGACGATGGGTACTCCTATTTTAGGTCCAATGCGGACATCTCAGTAACCTTTCCTGAGTCCAGCATTTACTTTTTCTGGCCAACTGCTGCCCAGGAAAATTGACCAGGGAGCTTTTCCCGAGACAATAAGTCCAGTGCGGACACAGCGAGTCAGTATAAGCACTCTGGAAGCGTATGTTCGGCCGTGAAGGTCATACTGTGAAGGGACACTGCGCATGCTCTTCTACGGTCTTGGTAAAAATTTAGTGTGTCGAAAAGTCCAAATGCGGACAGCAGTAAAATTTAGCCATTTTTAATTTTACCATTGTCTCGGTAAAACCGCCCCAAAAAAAAGAGTCCAGTGCAGACATGGCTTATGTGCAGTAGCCACTTTGATACAAGAACAGTACGCACTAGGTTTCTAGGTATCTGTAGGGGCGTTCGAGATGCTGACACCGGGTAACACCAACTTACACCGGAGCGTTCTTTTAGCCATCACGTGTTACACGAGTCTGCCCCAGTGGCAGCCACCACTACCCGAGCTCGCGGGCGGGTCTGTGGTGTAAAGCAAGGTGTAATGACGTCACCTAGTAACCGCGAGTAGTAAAACATGGCGGGCAGTTTGGAATCGCGACGTGAGTACGAAGAAAAACACTTATTTATGACACAAAATTGGAGGGAATTGGGCTGTAAATACATTTTGCTGAATCAGTAGATGTCTGTGGGCATTGACAAAGTTTATTTCGGTACTTTAGGGCTACTATTTTTGCATGGCGCCGGCTTCATTTTTCATCCCGAGTCAAACGATAACTGCGTTTATAAATCCCCACCCGGCAACAACCTTTGACCACGTGTTCCCAGAATTCAAAGCGAGACCCTGTGTCGTTCGTTTTGCAACTTCTAGGGGGCTTCCCCCGGTGTAAACCTCCCGTTACCCGGTGTACATGTAAGCGTCTCGAACGCCCCTAGCAATAACCTTTCGTGATTTTCAATTTCATGACACATGACACTTCTAAGATTGCCGTTGAGCTCCTTTTATGAATACATTTTGTGAAAGGCATATTTTCTGGGCAAGTTGTGTCTGGATTAGCATGCGACCACCGGAACTAATTTTTGATCCCCAGCAAATATATGTATACGTATAATGTCATAGCCCTACATGTGTAACTTCTCACTCCGATGTTAAAACTCTCTACTGTTCTTACTCTCAAAACATTGATGTATTCATAAAGGTTTGTGTTGGAAATTGTTAATCGCATTCAGTTAAGGCCTTTTCCCACGACATTTTAACCCCGAGATTACCCGAGTTAAGGGCTTGTTTCCCGCGGAAAATCTCTGGGTTCCGAATTACCCGGGTTAAGTGGCTAAAAATGCCACTTAACCCGGGTAACTTAGCCCTGGTCGGGAGGTGGGTTAACCCACCAATCTCGGGGTTAACTGCGGCCTTGAGACGATTCTCCGGGTTAACGGTTTTTGTGTTCAATTTTTGTGTTCAAGATAGAAAACATGATTGGTAAACTGTTACAAATAGTTTTATCCCCCTGTGTGATTGAAGGAATGCATGATTAAAACCAACCTGAGCAAAAACCAGCTCCGTACTTCGTCTAACTTTTGAGAAAACAGTAAAAAAAAGGGTTTGCAGTCATTTCTCTCGAAAACCACTTTGCCCTGAACCATGGCCTGTGCACAAAGTGGTTTGGGGGCGAAGTGGCATTTGGGTGAGGTAGTGTTTGGACGAAGTGATTTGGGGCGAAATGGTACTTGGGCGAAGTGGTTTGGGGGCGAAATGGCACTTGGGCGAAATGGTTTTGGGGCGAATTGAATTTACGTCTCGCGAGATGAAAAATAATTGTTCTGCTCACGATTGCCGTGGGAAACGACGACACTGGCCGACCCGGGTTAGCGAGCAAAGCGGGTTAAAACAAAAGCGTCTGGTTGCGATTGGCTTGCAGTTGGAAATGACTTGTACTGTGGGGGGCGCAGCAATGCGTTGTTACAACAAGAACACTGATTGCGATGGAAGGTGTTCCAACCACACAAATGTTCAAGAACTTAATTCGGCCGCCATGTTCTTTGATCAGTAGATCGATTTTTCACATGTAATAATTACTGTACTTCAATTACGCGAATCTGACGATGAATCAATGCGAAGTCGATTCGTGTGGTTTTGTAATAAATCGCAAATTAGAAAGTTACCCGGGTCGGAAGTGGATAGTGTATAGTTTGTCTAAAGTGTACAGAAGCAGAATTAATCGCAAAGAAATCTTGCAATAAACCTATCGCAACCTGTTTTGGTTCGACAAACAACACGCGTGTCGAGTGGCAGCATGGCAAAACCTGGGTTCCATTCCGCTCGCCCTGGACGTCCGAGTCCCAGATGAGCATGAAACAAACCCATGTGTCTATACAAAGCTGTTACATAATACCCACTCCCCTTGATGAATAGCACTATTGTTCAGAACCCCAAGCAGTTGCTAGGGAAGCTTAAAGTTGCACTGTCAAATTTTAGGCCGATTTTGTGCGTCAATATTTTAAAGTTAAATTGCTATTTTTAGAAGAGAAAAAGTTATCAGCTTTCATTTGGTACCAAGAACGTAAAAATCCTTCAAGGATTAATGCCAGTCGATTAAAAACAAGAAATAATAAAAGACAGGCCCTGTCTTCTATTCGACAGGCTTATGACATAAATGTACATGTGCGTGTACATTGTACACACACTATCTACACATGTACATATGAGCGTACGTTCATATGTACAACATGTGAAGCCACTTTCAAGAAAAAGGCTTGCATCTCTAGTTCCTGACGTCGGAAATTTAAGTTTTTTATATTTTTCATTACAGAGACACGTAAGCTTTCTAAATTCGTTTGCTTGTGTGAATTAATTTTTAAAATCCTTTCACCCAAACACGGACATTGCAACTTTAATAATAGTATTAGCAATTGCTAGTTTTTATGTATTCGGCCCATTATATAAACCATGGTACATCAGATAATCGCACGTACATCTTACATACATCTAAATGAATTGATTCTATTCCAGAGTTTATATCATTAGATGTGTTGACATCACTAGACCTGTGTAAATCACATCCTAGGAATTTCCCAATGCTTCTTTATGCAATTTGGCAATAAATAACATACCGTACCACGGCAGGCAGTACTAGCTGCTATACATGTATGTGTTATCTTTGGCTCAGTTATGAAACTAGTGGCAAATCCACGAATAGGATGAGGGACATACATGTAACTTTAAAATGTTGAATTATATATTAGTGTAGAAAGTGGCTTTTAATGATAGTATCAACAAGCTTTTCCAAAAACAAGTTTGGTATTGAATTTTGACAAAAATGTACTAACTAATTTTTGTGTTAAAGATAGTATACATGATTGGTGAACTGTTAGAAATAGTTTTATCCTCCTGTGGGATTGAAGATATGCATGATTAAAACCAACCTGAGCAAAAACCAGCTCCATACTTTGTCTAACTTTTGAGAAAATAGTCAAAAAAAGGGTTTGCAGTCATTTCTCCCCAAAACCACTTCGCCCTGAACCACTTCGACCTGAACCACGGCCTGTGCACGAAGTGGTTTTGGGGCGAAGTGGCATTTGGGTGAGGTGGTGTTTGGACGAAGTGATTTGGGGCGAAATGGTACTGAATACACACTGAATGTATGTGTTAAAGACGGATTACACGATTGGAAAACTTTAAAAAATCAGGAAGAACAGCATTACAGAATGTAGAAATTTCAGCCACATAGATGCAGTAATACTTCAGAAAACCTGAAAAATCCATGCATGTTTTTTGTGTTGAATGAGTGGTAAAAAAGTTCTAAGGCGCGAGGTCAAAATACAAACGGTCTGTATACTGGTAAACGGTTAAAGTTAATCCCTCTTGAAACCGTTTGTCTGTGGGCAGAAAACCGTTTGTTCAGCGAACACAGGTGAGTTGAACCATGGAGGAAGGAAAGACTTCCTCCATGGTTGAACACTGCCAATTATTACCGTTTGGCAAGACCAGCTGAACCGTTTGCTTGCTCACTCAAAACCGTGCAATGGTGTATCGTTTATGTACCGTTTCCCAGTATACAGACCGTTTCTATTTTGACCATGCACACGCCTAAGCACCCTTACACAAATTTCTCCCACAAAGGTACCATTTTACACAGGAAAAAAAATAATGTGGTGTTTGTTACTGTTGCTATTAACACTTTTAGTCCGATTTTTCTTGTCAACTTGTGAAGTAAAATTTTGGGTAACTGCAAATGTCGTATTATGAGTCTTTAACACCCACGTCAGAGAAACTGAATCGTGCTGGATTATTTTCTTCTAGCATAACCCCTCAAGGCATTTACATGGATCATATTTCAATGGAAGACTTCAACAGTATTGTATTGCCATAATCTGCTCTTTCTGTCGTAACCTGACTCATCCCATTTGATTTTGGTGTCCCAGAGGAGGTGTACATGTACATGGGTCTGTCCACAGTAATGGGGTACATTTCTGTAACATTCAAGATCTTAGGTCCCAGTTCACTTCAAATGTCTTAATTTTATCTTTAAATTATCAAGCTAAACTGAGCAAATAACTTTTTCACCAAGGAGTAAGAAAAATAGTCCTACAACATACATTTGAGAAAACCTCGTGCACAAATTTTCCTATTACGCATGTAACAAAGACGGAAAAAAATGTCACAAAATTTTCTATCCACGTTACATACATAATAGGAAAATTTGTACACAAGCTTTTCAAAAATGTATGTTGTGGCAGCAATTTCTTACCTTTTTGGGCAAAAGTTATCTCCTGAGAACAAAACAAGGACATTTCTTTAATTCTGAGATAAACTAAAGACATCTGAAAGGAATTATTGACTTATTTTTCAAATGCATGTATCTCATTACTGTGGAAAGACTCACATGTATGTGGTGGTCCAGTGGATAACACATTGGACCTTCACGCAGGGAGTCCATGGTTCAAAGCCTGGTCATTGCACCACATTGTGTCCTTAGACAAGACACTTTACTACACATTGTCTCTCTCTCCACCCAGGTGTATAAATGGTTACCAGCAAATGTGGTTGGAGAAACCCAACTCACTGTGATGTAACATAAAGTTCGTTTTGGTGCAACATAACGTTTGTTTCATGTTCATTTTGTTTCGTGCAGAGCCAAATTTTTTTAAACTTTCTTTTAGACTACAGCTATTCCATTGCAGTCCAGAAAACATGGAAAGTAACATTTGAAGGCTTCAGGCGCAAAAGCCGCTAAACAGCACTTCCATGAAAAATTTAATAATGATATAAAGTGAAAGCTGTCAGTGCCTACTTGTAGTATACGATGACCAAATAGTTTCTGCTTCAGAACCTGCTAAATCCCACATTTGTGACGGGCTTTACGAAAATGAGTCGCAAGTCGCGCTGGCTAGTATTCTTTTTGTGACCATAAAAAGAAATCCGCGGCAAATCCACCCTCAATAAAATACCAAAACACAATGGAAATTCCTGTCTGTGTTCCCCCTGGAATGTCTGTGTTACGCCTGGAATTTCTTTTGTGTTTAGGTATTTTAATGAGCGTAGAAATGCCACAGATTTCTTTTTATGGTTGCAAAAAGAATACTAGCCAGCGCGACTTGTGACTCGTTTTCGTAGAGCCCGTCACATTTAAGCTATTCGAATACTCATTTTTTGGGCAGAAACCGCTTAATGGCAACTGCATTTTTCGGCAAAAGCCGCTTTGTCCACAGCGCCAATCAGAGGGCGCGCATTAAAGATGGCCAGCCCCGACAATCGCCGATTGTTCACGCTGAGACACGGGATTGTTGCCAATTTCCTGCCGAATCTACTCTGATAAAGGTGGAAAACCTTCATGAAATGGACGAACCTGTGATGGTTCACCATCGGGCAAACGAAAATGCCATCAGTCTCGTATTTCTGACCGTTATATGGCCAAAGAAGATCGTTACCGTGGCAACAATAAGATGGACTTAGTGGGTTTTGCAGCAAAAGGCAGTAACATTTCATACAAATTAATTAATTACAAAAACTGATATTTTATTCATTAGGTAAAATCAAAGGTGAAATAAGCAAATTTGAACATAGAAACGTAGTAAAAATTGCTGGTTTTTTTTTTTAAAGAAAAGTCCCCGGTGGATTTAGTGGATTTTGCGTCTGAACTCTCATTTTTACCATGCTTAAAAACTGATGATTTCCAGTCTTGGAGGAAGATGTTATTTATGAATCAACAATCAGCAGTGTTTTGGCAGTCTGTTGTTTGATATATTATTTCCCAAGCTCATAACTTTGGAAGTATGTGATTTATTATGAAACAACGTTAAATGGCAGAGGCTATAATTCACATTTCAGCTGTTATTTAAATGTTGCCTGTTATTTAAAAGGCAGTATACATCATTGGTAATCTCGAAAATCAGAAATGTTCACAGATTTACGCCTAACTTACACAATATAAACATGATAACCGTAGAAAACTTCCCGTGAAATGATTTTGTCTGAAGTTCTATAGTCTTTGAGAAATGAGTAAAACAATTAATTTTCGTCTCATGAGACGAAAATTCATTTCGCCCCAAAACCATTTTGCCCCAAATTACTTCGTCCAAACACTACATCGCCCAAAACCACTTCGTGCACAGGCCGTGGTTCAGGGCGAAATGGTTCAGGACGAAGTGGTTTTAGGGCGAAATGACTGCAAACCCTTTTTTGACTGTTTTCTCAAACGTTAGACGAAGTACGGAGCTGGTTTTTGCTCAGGTTGGTTTTAATCATGCATATCTTCAATCACACAGGGGGATCAAACTATTTGTAACAGTTTACTAATCATGTATACTATCTTTAAGGCCTTTCCCCTTAGACTTTTTTAGGGAAAATTTAAGTCCAATGCGGACAGCCTAGGATGTGTTTTCTTAAATTTTTGGAAATATGTTCATTGGATCTTTTGAAATATATTTGATTGGTACACTTTATTTGTTTAGTTAAAAAATTGCATTGAATGTGCTACTGACCAAGCATATAGGCCTATCACTGTGGTATATATATTCAAACATTTGAAGGCACCGACAGAAACTGTTTGAACATTTTAATTTGAACACATTTTTACTCTGAGTGAGAAATGGCTGAAAATGTTATATGGATCGAGTCAAATACTTGATTTATTAATCCATCCCTTAATGTTGATCCCTTAGTTAATCCCTTAATTTGACCCAAGTTCTTCTAAGCAAAAGAGTAAGCGATAAAAGTTTGATTCAGAACAAAATTCATTGAAATTTTAACAGCAAAGTGTTAAGTTTCATTTTAACTGTTCTTGTCAGTATTAAAGAGAAACGTCCGTTTTAACAATTGCCACTGGTTGTTAACTGGGATTGAGACAAAAATGTTATCCTAGATTATTTTTAAATTCTTAGAAGAGGATTACTTGTACTTACCAATAGAGCAGTTGTATTGCAGTCACTGTCAATCAAAAGAGTTTCCCCTAAGCTACAGTTTTATCCTTCCTGACTACGTCTTGTCGAATCGAGCGGCACTTTGAATGAAACAAACTAACACTCAGACCGCAGAGCAAATATTGTTGCACCACCCATTGAAGCAAGGACCCACAACACCAGATGCCAACAGGAGATGACACTCGCCGCGGTACTTGCGGACAGTTTGTGTCTCGTCTACTTCAGGGTAGAGACTCGGCAACACACACACAACGATCCGCAGCGAGCGTACAACACAGATTGGATTATCACCAGTTGAAGCAAATCATTACTTGGCCGTCCTACAGGCTCCTAAACACCGCACGATACGGCCTAACCAATAAGCCACGTCGTTATACCCCAAGCAGGCACTGTCCGGCAACGCTCCATCGTCTGGGCTGTTTTAATGAAACCGGGGGGTGCTCTGTGAGTGACAGGCAATAGTGCATGTATATTGTGTAAGCGAGCAAGCGGCTCTCGGCGGCTCGTATCCATGTTAAATCAGGCAAGATTGTTAGAGGCAGGTGTGGGGGATAACTGAGAAAGGGCTCGTGCACGCGTTGGCTGAAACAAAGGGAGATATTGCTCAATATCGGGTACAGATTTGAGCGAGTTTCACGGTTTGCTGAACCAGTCATCCTGTAATTGTTGAGCGGTGGAAATTGAAATTCACTGGCACGCAAACACAAATTGCCCATGACCCCCTAGCACCTGTTGTTGCCCTAGGAATCGGAAATGTCATTATTACACATGAACATTTTAATCAGAATTTAACTGGCCAGCTGATCTGCAAACACACCTCAAACAGTTCCGTCATTCCTAGAATTGTGGGTATTGTCCCATGCTGTAACTTTAAGATTTGTCGCACTTCCAAAGTTTGGGCTAACTTTTTCTGCTGTTAAGACAGTCGCATTCTCAAAAACTGATTCACAACTGAGAAAGTACCGGTATGTAAGAAAATTAGTTTTAAAGGCCAGTGTAGGATGACTTGAAGTCTCACTTAATTCATTGTCAAGGAATCTTCACTCAAAGTGATAGAACCAATGATTGTTCGCTTCATCAAAAATTGTTTCATTTCAAAATTCACAGAAAATTGTTTTAATTTGTTTGAAATGTCGTCTGCACACAGTTACTGATGGTAAATGACATTGCCTCAAAATGAACTTTAAGCCAAAAAATAGGATGCTGAATCTGTAAAAAGGGACCTCGTCTCTTTTAGCAAATTTAAAACAGATAATTTTTAGGTCTAAAAGGACAATAATAATTGTACCAAATACGTTATGGGCAATTCCATGATCAGGTGGACATTTCCACAAAATTTGCAAAATTTTGTTTGCATATAAACTGACTTTGCAAAAACATGTTTGGTGTTGAATTGTTGTGGAAAATGTACTACTGAAATTTATGTTCGTGTGGTAAATGTCATACATTTTGTAGGCATGGGACAGCTGTAACATAAGGAACTGTAACATTACCCAACCATGATTTTTCAATAGTTCTTGAAACTAGAGAGAGTAGGTGTGACTTGGCATTTACAAAAACACACGCAATGAAAAAAATTGTTTGTTTCAGTTGTGTCCCATTTGAAGAAACGTTTTGTTTCAAGACTTGCATTTTGCCCCAAATTACTTCGTCCAAACACTACATCCCCCAAATGCCACTTCGCCCCAAAACCACCTTGTACACAGGCCGTGGTTCAGGGCGAAATGGTTCAGGGCGAAGTGGTTTTGGGGCGAAATTTCTGCAAACCCTTTTTTGACTGTTTTCTCAAAAGTTAGACGAAGTACGGAGCTGGTTTTTGCTCAGGTTGGTTTAAATCATGCATATCTTCAATCACACAGGGTGATGAAACTATTTGTAACAATTTACCAATCATGTATACTATCTTTAAAGATAATAATTCAACATATTTTTGGAGGGTAATATTACCAAACATGTAGACTACCTTTAAATTACCCTTAATACATGTACTGTCTTCATAATGACCAAATGTAGTTGGTTGGTAAAGCAGGTTTTCAAATTTACCACCGAGTAATAATGTTTTTAGATCTGAGAATCGTCATGCAGAGTAACAAACGCATGCATGGGTTTTCAGTTTTATAAAACAATGCATAGTTCCGACATGTCAATCAAGCCGAACCTGCCGACCAATCACAACAGAGCTAGCAGACGGCGCCCACGTAGGTAAAAGTGATGCAATCATCACACAATCACGCGATTTCCTGACCATACAGTTTGTATGTTATATGCGCCAGTGTGACCGGGTGAATTTTGGTTTCAATGTCGGGCGATTCGCTGTCCTGTAGGAAAGCGCATTTTTATGAATATAAGACATCCCTGCATTACTAGCCCTTCGCTCAGTGTGTGCTACGGTAACTGTCGACCCTAAAACATAAATACCTTTGAGTTTTCTCCAATGAATCTGTGCTTTCCATGCCGAGTCCCATTGCTTTATACGTTGTGTCGCCATTTTTTGGCGATGGCTTGTGAGCACATAGTAACAATATCTATGGGGCGGGGTTAACTGGGCAATCTCGGAACTATGCATTGGGTCTCTAGATATAAAATTATTTGTTCATTAACATTCCTGTTTAGATTTATTTTGCTGTCATCATAGGAATTGATATCTTTTTGCAAATGACTCATCAGTGGGACATTAATTACAATCTTGAATTTTCCAATTTCAGTGTAATTGTACACACACCGTAGGGGGTACGGTTAATTAGAGTTTCCATCAGACATATTTACTTATACTGTGGAATCAAACAAGCTTATAAGGAGAATTTGATTAAAAATGTGACAGCCTGGTCAAGACATAGTTTGCGTGGGTTCAACCTGTATGCTGGAGCTGGTGGACTTTCAATTTGGTCTTGAATTACTACATTTGTTTGTATTCATCAGCCTTTGTGGATACATGTATCATCTGATGTACTAACTCAATAATTTTTTGTGGGGTACCGTGGCTGAGTGGTTTGGGTCATTGACTCGCAATCATGGGTGAAAACTTGGGGTTGCGGGTTCGAATCCGGCTGCGGTACCTGTGCCCCTGGGCAAGGCACTCAACCACACTTGCTCCATCCTTCGGAAGGGATGTAAAGCCATTGGTCCAGTGTGTTAGGTAATGGTAACGCACTCTAAAAATCCCAAAGCATTCTTTCGTGAAGAGCAAGGAGATTCCCCGGTGTCTCTGGCCATTTATAATTCTAATTCTTCATGGGTTTCCTCACGCTTGCGAGTGACAGTGCAATGAGCACTATTGAGGAATCCTTGGTATGAATACCCGAAATAAATAATAATAATATGCTCTCAATAGTACCCCACCGCTCGTGTCCTTGGACAAGACACTTCACTCCACATTGTCTCTCTCCACCCAGGTGTATAAACGGGTACCAGCAAATACGGTTGGGGAAACCCAACTAGTTGCTGGGGATAGACCTGCGATGGACTGGCATCCCATCCAGGAGGATCAGTACATGTAGCATTGGTCCTAGTCACTCCATGCCACGGAAACCCGGGGATGAGTACCGGCCGTATGAGCCAATATTGTGTATGAGCAGTGTGGTGTGGTCTGTATAATATTTGACGACATTCAACAAATCCAGTTCGAGTGCAGGCTTGTGATGTTTGTGGTTGGAGCAGTAGTGCCATTTAGGCTAGATCTGCAACTTACCATCTAAAATGTAAAGATTCGACTATAAACCTAGGTTGAAAGATTGTGTCCGTGACGAGCGAGCATGTCACCTTGTCTCCATTGCCTTTAAACTACCGGTACATTGCCTTTTCCACGGTAAAGGGGGCATTTTGGCAACACAGACCATATTTTCCAGAAAATACCTTTGTCTGGTCTCGAAATAAAAGAAATAAGTTTCAGTTGTTCTGAAGAGATAACTTAGGCCTAAAAAGGGTTACAAATAGTGTGATAACATGCCTTTCTAAAAACCCTGTGTACAAATTTCCAATATATACGCTCGTAACCGAGACGGCCTAAAATGTAACACAAGTGTCCGTCCCGGTTACGAGCGTATATTGGAAATTTGTACACAGGGTTTTTAGAAAGGCATGTTGTCACACTATTTGTAACCCTTTTTGGGCCTACGTTATCTCTTCAGAACAACTTAAACTTATTTCTTTTATTTTGAGACCAGACAAAGGTATTTCCTCGAAAATATAGTCTGTGTTGCCAAAATGCCCCCTTTACTGTTGAAAGACAATGGCAGTGAAGAGCTGTTAGTACTTGTTTCTATGTACATGTACAATACATGTTTATTTGCTCCATAGGGAATTATGAAGCATAACATTTCTCTTTTAGGAGTGCTTGCAAGTTTAAACAGTTTCGACTTTTAAAATTTTTGTTGGCAAGCCATTGCAAAGATTTCTTGTATTATTTACTGTTTACTGTGAAATCTTACAGTATGACAGTTTTGTAATCACAAGGGAAACATGTTAACAGGCTCATAAAAAGTCAATTTGGCTATCTTGTCATGTGACGTGTTTACAGTCGCAAAAAGAGGAAACCGGTGCGGATGTGTAATTATCTGATAATGCAATCTGTCCATCAAATTACATACATTATGTAACAATCTGACAAGTTTGGACATTTTGAAGTGACAAGAAATACTGAAGATGAATGGCGTGACCCTAGAGCTTGCCGACGGAACTGTCAAACGTCAGTTTCTAATTTAAGTGGAGCGCGTGTGGTCTAGTGGGTATGAAGCGGGACTCCCAGTCAGAGGTTGGGGGTTCGAGCCCCACTTCGACCAACGTGTCTGTGTCCCTGGGCAAGGCACTTAATCCCAGTTGCCTCGTCAACCCAAGCGATATATGGGAAGCTGTTATGGGGAATGCCACAATCTAACTGCTGATAGGATTGTGCGCCTTGGCCGGGTTGCACACCTAGTTGAAGTGAAATGGTTCTGGTGATTTCCTGATGGCAGCGGTAATAATGGCAACAGCCGCCTCGGAATATGTTTACATAGATAGATGGCGCTTTACAAATGCATGTGTTATTATTATTATTATTATTAAATCAAGATGGCCCTGTGTTTGTCACTCTTGTACGTTAACTGAACGATTTGCATAAAAAAACCAAGATCTGTGTACATATACAACAACGGAGGCAGGCAATTGCAACCCCCTCAAGACGTGGGTGTTTGCCCGTGCACTCGGCCGTCACACCACCCATCGGTAAACATCCAGCCACGCGGTGAAATCATCAAAGCCGTGTTCACGTTCACGATCCATTTTCACAGTTCAGCGATGTCCAAAGGGCGAACAAATGGACTATAAAATGAGGCACTCTGAGATGGACGAAATGAAAACAAACACACAAAACCACTCGATTCCACTGTTTGGTGTGTATACTGTGTGTGACGTAGCATAGACTCGGGCATATCGATCTGGTGTACTTAACTATTCTCGAGGGGAATTTGTTTATCGGGAAAATCTAGTCATGAAAAGCAAGCTAACACGACTCTCTTGTCATACATGTACATACATAAAAAAGAAACCATTGCACTTGTTTTTTTGTGGGAAAACCAGTTATCATGGAATTCCTCTCAAAATTACATCTAGATTGTAGGTATGCAGTGAATACCATTTTTTTAAAGATAGATAGTACATTGATTGGTAAAGTCAGCATTTACACGTACTATTTACACGTGAAATAAAATTTTGGGCAACTGAAAAATAATGTATTGGGTCTAGTCTTTAATGTGAGCCAGTTGGAAAATTTAATGGCAGTATATACATCATTGGTAATCTCGAAAATCAGAAATGTTCACAGATTTATGCCTAACTAACACAATATAGACATGACCGTAGAAAACTTCCCCTGAAATGGTTTTGTCTGAAGTGCTATAGTCTTTGAGAAATGAGTAAAACAATAAATTTTCGTCTCATGAGACACAAATTAAATTTGTCCAAGTGCCATTTTGCCCTAAATTACTTCATCCAAACACTACATCGCCCAAATGCCACTTCGCCCCAAAACCACTTCGTGCACAGGCCGTGGTTCAGGGCGAAATGGTTCAGGGCGAAGTGGTTTTGGGGCGAAATGACTGCAAACCCTTTTTTGACTGTTTTCTCAAAAGTTAGACGAAGTACGGAGCTGGTTTTTGCTCAGGATGGTTTAATCATGCATATCTTTAATCACACACAAAAATAAAACTATTTGTAACAGTTTACCAATCATGTATACTATCTTTAATAATCTGTTTACAAGATATTCTTTCCTTGCCCTCCCCTTGAGAGATAAAGTGGGTTTGTATTTTTAGGGTGTCAGTTTGAAACAGAATGTTTCTTCTACACACAAGTATTTTTTTTCTACCACAAAACTACTTTAAAAGGAAAAAAAGAAAAGAAGGGGCATGTGCGTTTTCCACGCTTTGCTGCGGGCGCTCATCTCCCGACTCCTTGGCTTTTGAGCCTGCATTTTTTTATAGGCTACCCGGCGAGAGATGACTACTGCTCGGGTCTGCAGTTTCCTTCCGCAGTGCAAGCACCAGGTACCCATTTTACCCCTGGGTGGAGAGAAGCAATGCGTGACAAAATACCTTGCTCAAGGGTACACGCACCATGGATGGGCCGGACCGGGATTCAAACCAACTACCTTTGGAACTAACCCAGGTTTTTGAATACGATTCACTAGACCGCTCCGCCATAGTACTCTGCTACTTTAAAAGTCCATGTACATTTGTAATTGTTTCTGTTTGTCTTGTTTTTAATCAGTCATATCACATGAAGGTCCCACCCACCATTTGCATATTGATATTATTTTGTCAAAATAAAAATAAAAATAAATAAAAAAATAAAAAAATAAAAATTAGTGAACAATTTCTCATTATGTTTTCAGTATAAAGAAATTTAACACCTTAATTCCTTCAGGCACATGCTGCATTAATAGAAGCATGCTAAAGTATAGGTCTACAGTGAGATATTCTACTCTGTGCCTTTTACATGTATTTCTTTTCTATGGATTACTGCTACTAATTATGCACAGCAGCAAAGTTCAAGTTTTTTTTAACTGATTGCTGAACCCTCTGCTTACTCACAGACATGCTGCGCATAAAAAACTTGAAGATAATCCAATATTTGCCGTGGAAACAACCCAAACTCGGAGCCAAGCACGTTCCGCCCCTTACTGTAACCAAAGAATCAAGAGCCGGGAGAAAGACTTTTTATCCAAAACTCAACTTGGCCAAGCCAGTCGTCTTTATTATGGTCACGGACGGTCAAACCACGGCACAATGGCTTAAAATCTGGACAATTTGATCACAACGTAACTAGTTGAAATGCTGGAGGGCTTATTGCAGTGTCATCTGATACTGCCTGTCTCATTGAATTCTCTTGTAAACCCTGGAATGGAAAATTCGTCTGTTGGGAAAGAAAAAGATTGTGGCAGCTTCCCAAACGAGGCTTAGGATGAAACTTCCGGGAGTATTGCATATCAAAAATCATCAACCATTTATTCACGACAACAGAATTATTATTTTCCCTGAATAAAAATGATGAAAGAGGTAAATATGGCAGTAGAATTCAGGTAGATTTTGGTATTGAGCAGGAGTGTGAAATTTAAGATTTTTATCCGATTTCAGATTTTGTTTTAATGTACCAAAATTGAATTTCAGCTTTTTTTTTCTCCTGACATATTTTCTCTTATTTCCCCTATGCGTAAGCGTTGATTTCATTTTCCGCTTTTTTTCTACAGTACGGTACTTGCCACTTGCTAGCACACACATGTGTACATTACGTACGCACTGTGGACGTTTCTTTGTATTCGTGCACTTAAGAGAATTGGTCGGAAAATCGTTGTTTTCTCCAAATTCTTCCCTCATCCATGTTTCTAAACTTTACTCCTGAACCCTAACCTTTTTTTTTAACCCTCCACCCTCCACCCTAACCCCTTTCCCAAGTTTGGTCAACCTGACTGTGGACTTGAGCGAACGAGTGCAAGTCCACAATCCGTCACTTTTTTTCCGCAAATTGTGGACTTGAATGGGTTTCGAGTCCACAGTGCGACCGCAATGCCCACACACACCATGTGCAAGCCAGCATTCAGTACAAAATTTCATTCTGGAAGCCATAAAATGCACCAACTGGGGACATTAATTCATTAAGATGTCAGTGCAACTTAAGTGGGCCCCGAACCCCACACTGTTAAGGCTTCAGGCTTCGCAATTTCAGCTTCACGATTGCAGTTTCAGATTTTTTCAGATTTGTTTTGGGGTTCTCCACTTACACCCCTGATTGAGAGTTGTGTTGTTGTTACTTTCTCTCCAGGAGAGATGCTTGATGCTGCATTTTGCAGGTAAAAATAAAGTTGTCAAGCTTTTGTCATGTTTTTCCTTTCTATTGATCAGGGCACGATTTGCCAAACGGCTGATTCACCTTCAGCGTTGCATACTTTGCACATGTTGTCTAAAATTACGCAGGACAACTAAATATTTCTTTTTTAAAACCTTGATAAAATATCGCAATTTGTCATTTTAAAAAGGATTGCTTTTTCTGGAAGGGACAACACTTGCAAAGGGTTGCCTAATTTTGTACGCATCTGTAAGTCGCCATCTTTTGCAGTTCGGCGCTCGGACTTGATATGAGAGGGCGTGAGTCAGGACACAACAGATTTTACGTACTTCACGGCGTATGGGAGCCGGAAAACAAGGCATCAATCTTGACGTCATCCATAAAATCGTTGCATGGTTGACGTCATCATCCCTTTCAAAATTTCAAATATGGCGCAGATTGTAGAACGTTGCATAGTTTATCATCTAAATTAATTCTCTGATTCTCATAAAGGTTTGTGCACCGGTAATATTTTTGATTAAATTTGTTGATAACAAGTTATGTGTGGATTCTTCCTGTTTCGTGTTTAGTGTAAGGAATAAGCTGTCTTATTGACCAGTAAATTCCAGTATTTCAGTGGGTTTTGGTTTATTATTGGGACTTTTTTACATCGATTGATATTATGAATAGAGGATATCCAATAGCTAGAGTACACTACTCCCTGATTTTATAATAAGAATATCCGTTACATTCCAAAATGTTCCCTAGTTTGTTTTTCCTGTTTGGTGAAATTCCCTGTGGAGTTGGCGAGTGAGATTTGTAGGACTGAGCTTCTGACACTTTATTTTCTTTAGTAAAACTTAGATTGTAAGTTAACGCCAAATGATACTTCTGAAAAACAAGACATTTACCCTCAAAGTTTCAATAGAGAGAACAAAAGTGTTGGTTGCCCTAAAAATTGATTATCATCATCTTCTGCATCTAATTGGACTAAGATCTAATAGGCTCATATTAAAGGGGCTATGTCGCGGTTTGCGAATGCGCCAAATCCTTTCATATTTTGACATATACGTGCCGGCTCAGATGAATGTAGTGCAATTTCTTACACAACGCCATTGGTGCGTGTGCTATAGTTGTGTACATCGTGTACTTAGCACGTGCCGCATGGGCAGTGTGTTCGTTCAGGAGTGTTTACAATACGCAGAATACAACTACACGATCAATGTCTGGGAAAAAGAAAATCATACAGCGGTGGCGGACACTGTGTCTTTCCAAGGACAGAAGGTATGGTGTAAAATTGCTGACGGGACCAAATAAGCATTTCAGTTTTGATGGAAAACAAGGTTAAACAAATTGCTGTATCCAACCATGTCCTTCATATCATTCGATGCCGTTTCTGTCATGTTTTGTCAAGTTTTTTGATGGGATAAAAAAAACTCTTTTTAACGACGGCCGCACACCCGGTGATGTCGATATTTGGCGGCTTAAAAATACGGCAAACAGTGCGATTCCAAGTAAAAAGTAATGCATCAGGACATCCTGGACGTTGACAAGTACACCACTGCCAAAATTAATAAAGATTTATAAGGGATGGCAAAGATTGAATAGGATAGGCAAAAATGGCAACAAAACTTGAAAAAGTTAGCTACACTTTTTCAAGTTTTGCTGCGCATGCGCAAACTGTGACATAGCCCCTTTAAGCACCTCAGATACATCATCCTCCCACCTTCTCCTCGGCCTCTCCTCGCTGTCTCTTCTACAACTCCTTCCAGTATTTTTTCCCCAGCCCTTCATGACGCTTTTATGTGCCCAAAAAACTTCAGTTCAGTAGCCAACCTTCCTTGATATTTAGTTAGATTTATTAATTTTGGTCCTTACAGCATTCAGCCGTAAGTTAGCTTCTTCGCTGAATTATTTTGTTACCTTGAGTGTTTCTAGCCCTTTGGTTGATGTTGAGAGCAAAGCGGTATCATCCCCGTATCTCAGCTCCATAATTTTCTGAAAGTTGCACTGTCCGATTTTAGGCCGATTTGAGCGTCAACATTTTTTGTTAAAGTTAAATTGCTATTTTTCTAGAAAAATTTTGTACCAAGAACGTAAAAATCCTTCAAGGATTTATGGCAGTCGATTAAAAACAAGAAATAATAAAAGACAGGCCCTGTCTTTTATTCGACAGGGTTATGACGTAAATGTACCGGTACATGTGCGCGTACGTGTACATTGTACACATACTATGTACATATTAGCGTATGCGCACATGTACAACATGTGAAGCCCGTTTCAAGAAAAAGGCTTGTACGTATCTCCAGTTCCCGACGTCAGAAATTTAAGTTTTTTTATATTTTTCGTTACAGAGTCACGTAAGCTTGTGTGAATTAATTTGTTTAATCCTCTCACCCAAACACGGACAGTGCAACTTTAAAGGAGCGCGACTATACTGACTAGATTACATTTTGGACACACCCATTTTTCTCCTGGTGTTGAGATTTTGATACCAATATCATGTCATATTTTTCTCATTACCATTCTGAAATTTCGCGTTCTCAATCCATATATTTCCAAGGATATCGTCAAAAATACACCAAATTTTAGTTTATCATGTTACATAGAGCAGTGCAGTGATTACACTAACATCCTGTTTACACTTGATCCCGAGCTCAGGGTCGAACACCGAGCTCGGGATCAGCCCCGGATCACAAACTGAGTATAAACGCTCTCAGGACTAAATTGACCCCGGATCAGACCCCAAGATTTTGGTCTCGCATTGGCAGAGGGTTCGATCCCGAGCTCAGGATCGGTTTGCAGTTAGATATAAGCAATTAATCTTTACCGCTGTAGCAGTGGAAAAGCCCGCGAAATTTAAGTGGCCTTGTACACTGTACATGCACAACCCACGTACAGTAGGTGCGAATCCACATACAATCGCAGACGTTACTTTGTTCCTCTTTTGTTTGGACATAGTCTATTTTTCCTAACTGTCGTTGGTTTTGTACAGGAGCGAATCGCGGACGTTCGCTTGCCAATCGTGGACGATATTGTTCTCTTTGTTAGACCTCCCTAAAACGTCCACGATTGTTTGGGAGAACAAGCGCATGCACACATCGATCAGTACATACACACATCGAGCATGACCTTTGACTGCAACTTCTGGCACCGCGCTCGAGATCAACTACAGAATGTAAACGCGGCACTCAGGATCATTGCGGTTATTAAACACCGACGCGTTCTTATCAGGGGATCAATCTTGATCCTAAGCTCGGGACCAGTGTAAACACGGTGTAACTTTTCTGTTTCCACATCTAGATTGGAGATTTCTTAATTCCCATGGATAATATTTTAGGGAGGTATTTTATATAATTGTTGAGTTACGGTAGAACAAAATTAATTTTTTGGAAAAAACTGGTCACGCTCCTTATAATGTATAATGCCAGAATAAAAACCTTTTTAATTCTATTTTATTCCCCATAACCTGACCTATAAAATCAGTCTCTAAATAATACAACAAACAATCATTCATAAAGGACATAAAATAATTAGTTTTGTTCAGCTTAGAGGCTGTCAGCCTGCCCCGTGATAAATGGCACATTTAGCTCGGCCCAGAAGCTTGCAGAGCCTACCTCATAATGTAATTACATGGTGTGTGTATGCAGGGTCTTTCCTTTGAAGTCTACCGAAAAATCATGATACTCCATTGGTCTGATTATTCACTCCCGACTTCATACTACAACATTTAGGTCAATTTTGACATGGTTAAAATTTGCCTCATTCGCCTTAAATAGTAACATGACTAATTACATTGTACATAGAAGTCGTACATTTAATTACATTTGCTTTGCTTTTCTTAACTTTTAGTAAATCCAAATAACATTTTTTTGCAGCTTTTTTTTAGTCTAGTTATAGGCTTGTGCAAATTTTGTCATAAATCAGAGTAGGATTCATTTTGTTGCTGTTGGGGCACTGTTGTTTTTATACTGGGGAGGGCACTTCTATTAGAAAGTCGAAAGTCTAAGGGTGCACCTAAGTACATGTAAATTGGGCCCCCATAGGAACCAATGCTAAATGCCAGATTTTCAAAAATCATTTTGCGCGCCCGGACAAAATCATCACAGGTACCGTTAGCGCCCAGACACAAATTTGCCGCCCGTACAAAAAACTCGGCCGCCTGGACAAAAATAATGAATTTTCCCCTCTAAAACACTGTGAAAGTACAGCCAAGTCATTCCAAAATGCATCCTCTTGCAACAGTGCCCCTTTAACGCACTCCCTAACTCCTGCGTACAGTGGCCCTGTTGAAAAAGGCCCCATTTGGCGGTGGGACTAGCGACAGAAATCTTGTCGCCTCTGCTGGACCAATCAGGACGCTTGCAGTGCATTGTAGCACGATTGCAGGCATTCAAAATAACGCGCACAGATTGTAAACACCGTGCATGCACGTGATACATGTACTCGGTAATGCTGGCCGTTGTCCGCGTCGGCGATTGGCTGCTATTTAAAGCATACTGGGGAATCCGTTCCATTACATTCGTCAGCATGCATCCCTGTTATTAATGTGAACAACTGCGGAGTAAATAAGGTTCGTCGTTTGAAAGTTTGGTAGGAATGGGACAGTCATAAGGAACGGAACCCAATACAATTTCTGGAAAGTATAGAAATTGTTTCTTTTCGGCATAACATGACCGAATTGATTAAATTACATCAAAATTACTCGGGCGTGAGTTGGCTCAAGACAACAGCCGGCTCGCTCCACAGATTTGCGTGTATTTCCTCAGGGTATTGTCACGTCGCTTCGCATAGTGGAAATTCCCTGAGATCTCAGGATGTCCAAAATGAGGCGTAAATTCACCAAACATGATTCGCTTGCTATTATCGATCACTTAACACGCAAATCTATCGCATCAGCATCGATATAACTGCCATGACAGTTGCGTGCATTCGTTTTTAACAGCGCCCTCAAGTGAGGGCGCTGCATGCTCAGCGCAGTGGCGTAGCAAGGTGCGGGTGGATCATTGCGAGCGCGTGCGTGGCCCATTGGAAATCGTACTCGTCGCTGCCTCACCCGAACCCCCCTTGAGCGACATCGGAACGCCCGGACAAAATATGCACCAGTGGAGAACACTGCCACAACTTCACTAATTTCCGATTGCAATAAAACCACCTTTGGAAGAGTGAAAATTGACAAACAAAACAGCGTCCATTTTGGAAAAAGTCGCATACGCTACTGTGCAAAATAGGGCCAATTTTACAAGTCGTACTATTTGAAATACTTGGTTGAAAGAAAAAATACCCGACAAAATACAACACGATGATGGGTATTAAATTTCTCCTGAGACCACACTTGTTCAGCTGGCAACTCTCTCTAATATAGAAGAATTTGCGGGCATAGAAAATATTCATGAGCTCGCGCATCGATTTCTGCCTATTTAGTGGGGTGAACCCCTGAGGGAGGATTGGCCTTCTTGGCCTGCATGAAATAGAGTACTATTGTCATCCTTTGTGTTACTGAGGTTGTTGGTCTACACTAAAAACCAGTGAACCGTTTCCCTGCGCTTTAGCAATGGACGTTTCAGATTACCAGGGAATGTTTCGACCCAGTTATCAGGGTAACTGACGTCACACTTTAGTAGTCTAGCTATCCCCTACATGTAGCTTAGTTTGAGTGTCGGGATAGGGGTCAAGTGGGATTGAGTGGGAGGAGTGGGGTCAGTTGGGGTCGAGTGGGATCAAGCGAAGGTCAAGTGGGGTCAGGATCAGTGTTGTAGTACTCGAGTCCAGGACTCGCACTCGAGTCTTTTCGTGACTTGGACTCGACTCGAGTCACATTGGAAAATGACTCGGACTCGACCATGATGACTCGGACTCGACCATGATGACTCGGACTCGACCATGATGACTCTGACTCGACCATGATGACTCGGACTCGACCATGATGACTCGGACTCAAACATGGTGACTCGTGACTCGCGACTCACGAGTCACATATTAAAAAAAAAACACGGATATATATTCGCGCGCTTAATACAGCATTCTTGGAGGAAAACACAGTACATGTACGATGCGTGAATACATGTATGTACATGTACACTGCCCGCAGGCCAACAAGGGGTGCACGCGAGCTCGTCATCATTTCACATATTGTGTGCACGAAACTGTAACGGATTTAGTTTCATTTTGGCGAACTCGAGACTCCGACTCGGATTCGAAGAAAGTGACTTGTGACTCTTACTCGGACTCGAGCACAGATATCTATTAACAACAAGATAGGAAACGGAGGCCGTACAAGCATAACCGCGTCTTCTCATTAGCATACCCTCATTTACATACTTTTGGGCACCATTTACATACTTTTGGGCACCATTTGCATAAGTATTTCCATATTTGCGTGGTTTAAGCCACCTCATTTGCATGATTTTGGGCACCGTAATTTGCATGATTTTTGGCACTTCTACATGGGTTAACGTGCATGCGCACATATGAAAGCTGCTGTCGCGTGACTCGCGTCGCGTCCTCAAGTTTGGATACGCGCGGTGTACGCAAAGCCCCATTCGCGACGTGCGCGCTGTATTGGCACGCGTACGCGTACACTAGAAGGATGAACGAACTTGGTTGCTAACTGTATACATATATTGGTATTTCTGTGCACAATTTAGCGTGACTTTTTTGCCATTCTCCTCCGGATTAAGCAGTTTGGTGATGTGTAGGGTATTTATAAACCCGTCAATGCCAGAGATTATGACACACGGAACCTTGCTTGCACATCGGCTTCCAGCACAAGGTAGACAATTTGAAAACCTTTCTTATAAAGTTTGTGCCATGCTTTTGGAACTTCATATCCCGGACTCCGTCCGCTATGTAGTATGCGGTAACGAGTCCATACCGTCCGAGTCGCGACGATGGTCGAAATTGTCTTAAATAAACCTCGCATTATCGCAGCAGATTCTATTCTGTCAAGACATTGCTTCAATTAGATACAATATTCAAACTACATCACCTTTATAGCTCCATGGTTACAAGTTTAAAGTATATTTTCAGCATAATAAGCCCGGAATTTGCGCCACACTGGTCAAAAACAAGATGGTCGTTTTAATTTTTTTTTCTCCGGGTATGTTAATTTTGACGTCATGAGATCAAACATAAATTACATAAATATTTAATGTTACGCACGCGCACACGTTCGGAACCGCCCAAGCCGGTTACGATGATGTGTCATTCAATAACACTGTCGTTTCCTATCTTGTTGTTAATAGATATCTGTGGACTCGAGGCTATTGACTCGAGACTCGGGCTCGGACTCAAGGCTAATGACTCGAGACTCGGACTCGAGGCTATGATGACTCGAGACTCGGACTTGGACTCAATATTAGTGACTCGACACTGGTCGGGGGTCAATTAGGGGCAAGTTGGATCAGTGTGTCTGCTTGAGTAAGGATCCATCAAATTTTGATTTTCTAAAATATTTCACAATAATCCAGGTATAGATTGCTGTGATCACTGCTCATAGATTTCTAAGATGTCTTTGCCCTTGAACTCCGGGCATAATAACCCATTCACCGCACCTCTAACTCCATCATCGACCATCTATTAGCGCTAATTGGCATTGCACTTTGCACTCAAATCCATTTAGGGTAGCTTTACCACATTTGCTTGTCAGCCGTTCCCCCAAGAGAGCACGTACTAACGAGATAAAATGTAAGATTTTACTTTAAGAATAGCCACCTCTGAAATAAAGATGGCCGTACATTTTGCAGATTCACATTTTCAGTAGTACTTATTATTAATTCTTTTTGGTACTGTAACCAAGGATTCATCAAAAGTGCCCATGGCACTGTAGCTCGTAAGCCTGAAGAAACATGTAAGGATCGAGAAGATGAAGAAATGCTCAGTTTTAGAGGTGGGAGGAAAACCCCTGTGGACACACATGTGCAGGGGGAAATCCAAATCCATATTCTGACCTAGACAGGATTCAAACCAGGGGCATAGAGGTGGAAGGTGATGAAAGTACCAGATTCCCTTAAGGCCCAGTGTATCATTTGCAATGACCCCAAAAAGTAATCGACGAGTTTACAGGGGGAAAGTTCTGAAAGTAAAGATTGAATTAATAGCAACTACCCAATGAAAGGTTTCCGCTCAAAATGATATAATTTTACCAGAAAATAATCCGTAAAGATGAAATTATTTAGATGGTTTGCAAACGATTTACTTATTTTTTGTTTCGCATCTACGCGGTCCAAAATGCGTAGGCGCTGTGTACTGCATGTGCATGTGCCAACGCGATGCATTTTTATGGATCGCGCGCACACGCAGTATATGATGTGCATGATGCAAGCCATGCATAGTACTTGATCAACTTCGGACGAATATTTGAAACACCCCGCCAAGACCAGGAAAACGCATATGGATTTTCATGTTTTTTTTAAATGTGGTACATTTGACAAAGCTGAGATTTGTTCGGGTGAGTTTGTTGATGTCTTTCTTTTGATTTATAATGGTTTTATTCGCAGAATCGCTCAAAAACAGATCATCTACAGGGCCTTTAAGGCCTGTCCGTATTGGACTTTTTTGGGAAAAACTTACTGAGACGATGGGCACTTTTCCCATTTTAAATCCCTTTTCCCCTATTAAAATTAACATAACTAAAGCGAGGCTTGCAGAAAAAAATAGTGTTGAAAATGTTCATTGTGTACAAGAAAATGCGCAGCGCGGACAGTGATTCAAAACAACAACGGTATTACAGCGCTATCGCTTGGCCGCGCAGACACACTGATCGTGCCCGACACATACCATGGGGAACAAGACAAAGATGGACGCCCCGTGATAATGGTCTATAATGGTAGTAAAAGACCTTGCCCTTTCTGAAAAATCACAGATAAAATTTGAGTGACGATTCTTTGAGGATGCTGCTGAGAAGTACTTCTACTCAAAATGTCAAGTGCCATTCACTTTTCCTAGTCGGGTTGTGAAAATCATTAAAAAGCCAAAACGGACTTGTTATAAACAATCCGGAAAACTTCCTCTGATGTGGGCGCTACAAATGTACATGGCATAGCAATAGCAGAATCGTACATTTATATTCATAGTTCATCAATGGCTAAGACCCAACCATGTCACAATGCTGACAAAGCTTTGATGCTGAAAGTCTTTCCTGCTTGTCACCGTGCTGTCATTGATGGATTACTGTTCAGTCGATTTTCGATTTTTAGGGATTCGGTTGCCAAGTTAGTGAAGTGTTTTTAGCTGCTCTTTACGTAGTATGACTAAGTTTCAGCGTGGGTGTTTAGTTGCATAGTTACTGGGAAGTTATTTTGATATATTGAGCTTTTGGTTGACTAGAAAATAGGGATGTGACGTTTAACCGGTTAACTGCTAGGGTTGTAACGAGTCTCTCTCTGCTCGAGTCCCAAGTCAAGTCAAATCAAGCTGCCTTCGAGTCCCAAGTCAAGTCAAGTGAAGCTGCCTTCGAGTTCCAAGTCAGGTCAAGTCAAGTCAAGTCAAGTCAAACTGCCTTCGAGTCCCAAGTCAAGTCAAGTCAAGTCAAACTGCCTTCGAGTCCCAAGTCAAGTCAAGTCAAGTCAAACTGCCTTCGAGTCCCAAGTCAAGTCAAGTCAAGTCACACTGCCTTCGAGTCCCAAGTCAATTCAAGTCAAGTCAGGCATATTGGTCAAGTTGGGTCAAGTCCAAGTAGTCACGACAGTAAAATTTTTTCTAATTTCAAAATGAGTCTAAAACTGAAACTCACAGTAATGTTGCTTTGGTCAAGGTTTCTTCAGTGCTGAAATATAATTCGGTCCCCAAAATGACAAACAAATGCATAAAAAGTCAAGTCAAGTTATTTGAGGTTCGAGTCTCAAGTCAAGTCATTTGAGGTTCAAGTCTCAAGTCAAGTCAAGTAATTTGAGGTTCGAGTCTCAAGTCAAGTCTAGGGTTGGATGAGCAGGCCTTTGGGCCACAGTGACTTTCACTTTTTATATTAATATACTTATCTACATGTATTTATTACCCTATTTATTTGCTCTCTTGTTTATAGGAATATTGTATTGTTGCTTGTGTTGGCCAAATAAATAATAATAATAATAATAATAATAAGTCATTTGAGGTTTGCGTCTCAAGTCAAGTCAGGTCATTTGAGGTTCGAGTCTCAAGTCAAGTCAAGTCATTTGAGGTTCGCGTCTCAAGTCAAGTCAAGTCATTTGAGGTTCGCGTCTCAAGTCAAGTCAAATCATTTGAGGTTCGAGTCTCAAGTCAAGTCAAGTCAAGTCAGGTCAAGTCAGTGAAAATCGGGACTCGAGTCGACTCGAGTCCGAGTCTCGAGTTTAAGTTAATAACAGCTTTAAAAAAGGAAAAACCGGGTTTGCCGACGTTTAAACGAAACCCAATTTTAAAGAAATTACAATAGTTTTCAGAGGGTTATTTGTAATGACTTCATGAAATTGAAATAAATTTATGTGAGGTCGTATTAAAATTTTGACCAGATAAAGGTTCAACGATTATTTTGGGGGCCATGCATCCTCTTGCAACATTGCCTCTTTAACGCACTCCTTACTCGTGCGTCCCAAGGCCCTGTTGAAACTGGCCCCATTTCGCTGTGGAAGCACCGACAGAAATCTTGTCGCCCAATCAGGATGCTTGGCAGTACATTGTGGGCATTCAAATGTCACTACACGTGCACAGATGGTAAACACAATGCAGTGTAATGCAGCAGTATCGTTGACATGTCCGCGCTAGCTCGGCGCGCTCTGTGATTGGTTGCTATTTGAAGCATACAGGGGTATTCCGTTCCATTACGTTCGTAATTTTGCATCCCTCTTATTTACATGAAAAACTGCGAAGTAAATGAAAACGTCGCAGGAAATTTCGGTAGGAAGGGATAGTCATAGAGAACAAACACTCAATCCAATTTCGGGAAGGTTTAGAATTGTTTCTTTTCAGCATAACATGGCCAAGTTGTAATAAATTACATCAAAATGACTCACTAAAAAAACGTAACAGCTAGCCCCTTCACTTCAGGGGATTGTAACGGCGCTTAGCAAAGTAAAAATACCCTGAGATCTCAGGATGGGGTTCAAGGGGTGTTATGATGTGTGCATTGCAAATGCATATAAACACCAGCAACAATCTTTGGTGTCGGCCCAACGGTTAACCGGTTAACCGACACTTGAAAGAATTGCAAACCGGTTTCTGAATTAACCGTAAATTCCCATCCCTACTAGAAAATGAGTTTCTTAAATAAAAAGTTAACATGTATTTTAATTACCTCCAAAGCAAAACATACATGCAGGGGCTGAATCCACAACTTAAAGGTATAATACATGATTGGTATCTCCAGGAAGCAGAAATGCTCGCAGATTTACACATAACTTACACAATATAAACATGATGACGGTAGTAAACTTCCCCTGAAATGGTTTTGTCTAAAGTGCTATAGTTTTTGAGAAATGAGTAAAACAATTAGGTTTCGTCTCGTGAAATTCACTTCGCCCCAAAACCATTTCACCCTGCACTACTTCACCCTGAACCACTTCGCCCTGAACCACTTCGCCCCAAAAGCCACCTTGCCCCCAAACCACTTCATCCTTACACCACTTTGTTCGAATGCCACTTCGCCCCAAAATACTTCGTGCACAGGCCGTAGTTCAGCATGTTCAGGGCAAAGTAGTTCAGGGCGAAGTGGTTTTGGGGCGAAATGACTATAAACCGTCTTTCGACTGTTTTCTCAAAAGTTAGACGATGTACAGAGCTGGTTTTTGCTCAGGTTGGTTTTTATCATGAATATCTTCAATCACACATGGGGATAAAACTATTTGTAACAGTATTACCAATCATATGTATACTATCTTTAAGGTCCTACATGTAATTTGTTCAGAGTTGTACCATTTTCCAAACGTGGTTCAGCCAGTTATAATAGACTTGTTCTTCATATCGCGCACATCCATCCCAAGGATGCTCAAAGCGCTCCCACATTACCCCTGGTCATTGAGTTCTAAGTAGAATTTCTTAATTAAACCTTATCAGCTCCCTGGGGAGTGTGTAACCCTGGCTGCTTGTTAGGCATTCATGAGCTAATCAAACAGGACACATTCAATATCCTCGCAGGTACCCATTTACTTGAGGGTGGAGAGAGGGAATGTATGGCAAAGTGCCTTGCCCAAGGGCAGACGCAACATGGATAAAGGCAGGCCTGAATAGACCAGTTGCGTGATAGATTTGCATAAGTCCTGGAGTCATGCCATATATTTACATAATTGCTAGAGTCCCGCCTTCGTGCTATATGGCGCTCGTGTACGGGTGACTCAAGCACCATACTATATCTGGCAAATCGGCCCCGTTTCCAAGGGGCCGGTGCACGCTGGCACATGGTAACCGTGCGGTACCTGGAATACCTCCCATGCACATTACTCTATGAATTTCTAAGCCGGACCATGTTGATTGAACATGTTGATCAGCAACTTCAAACCAGTCACATAACCCAAAATCGTTTCTCTACTTTCTTGAATGCATCATTACAGTTCGGAAACGTTCCAGCTTTCAAAGTTGTTATTGATTTCAAGTAAAAAAACACGTTCTACATGTTCTACATGTTATTTCTCTATTTTATCCAATGGGGCGACACTTTTTGTGTAGAGAGCCCTATTAGGGCGACGCGCCAAAATCAATTATTTTAGGTCAAAATCCATCTTTTTCAAATCGAGAACCATTTTTATTAGGTCTAGAACCATCTCTCTTAGGTCTGGGACCATTTTAGGAACCTTTGGTGTCCAATCGATGTCTTTTAGCCGAAATTTCGGTGGTAGTCTGGCAAAGTCTTTCCGGCGGGTCGCCCCTTTGCAGCATTAAGAGATATTATTATTTTGACGAAAATTCATGATGACTACATGTTTCAACATGTTCATTTCAACATGTAATTTTGGATGGTCCAGCTTAAAAATGCATAGAGTAATATGCGAGGTATTCCAGGTACCGCACCAGACTTTCGCGCCAGTTACTATGGACCAGTGTGCACCTCCTGGAAACGGCCCGATTTGCCAGGTATAGTCTGGTGCTCGGCTCACTTGTATATGAGCGCCATAGGGTGAAGGCGGGAGTCTATGATTTATGTAAATCTATCACGCAACTGGTCTATTTGAACCTGCTATAATTATTCAAGTCTTGAGACACCACATGCAGTGCCAGCAATGATGTTGCATGTATCGCACTACGGAAACGTTTGTGAATTACCTTCCACGTTACTGCGTCACTAAAATAATTTTATCTCGGTAACCCGGATTTCAATGATAAAAAACACGGAATTCAACGATAATTATCTTGGTAACACAGTGGAAAGACTCAATTAAGTCTTCCGTATTTTCCAGCTTGTTTTGGTATTTTCATCAGAGCATGATTTGCACTGATTTCTGTGAGTTCATCTTCTATTTCTTGAGTAAAATACATGTACTTCCCCTTCAATTTTTGTAACCAATATTCGGAAAATATTTACATCTACTGTAAATGTTATGCAAATTGACTGTTACAGTTTTCTAAGGGCTTTTTG
Source organism: Henricia sp. BOLD:AAB3569 (assembly GCA_037783545.1). Lineage (NCBI taxonomy): Eukaryota > Metazoa > Echinodermata > Asteroidea > Spinulosida > Echinasteridae > Henricia > Henricia sp. BOLD:AAB3569. The sequence continues at coordinate 330,598 of JBBELK010000469.1, read as the reverse complement.
GCGGCTTCCTACTGAGCAATTTGTCAAGACTAACTGCGTGCTAGACCGCACCTGTCATGGGCGTCCATGAATTAATGCCGATTTATTGCTAACAATAAAACAAGCCACTATTGTCTTCTTTTTATTATCCATTTTGCAAGATGTAATGGAAATGTAAAAAAAATAATGGAAAATTGATAAAATATAGAATTCTCCAGAGGTGGTCGGTCATTAGATTGATAGCTTTATAGAAAAGTGTGGAAATTGAAAGCACTTCTGTCTAGATCCCATGTGGTTTAATGGGTTTGAGGGTTCGTTTGTAATCAAGGATTTATTGGTTCGAATTGAGAGATAAGCATGTTGCAGTGAACTCAATATTGGACGAGTCCTATTTGTGTTTAGTTTTAATATCTTAGAAGAAAATGGCTGTTTTTGATTGTAGTGCAAATTAAAGAAATTATAAATTTTCAGGAGAGTACCATTGGCTGCGTTCGGGCGTACAGTTCTCGCTACTCCGGAGTAATGCATGCTCGGGTCACATTACACGAGCGGCAAGTCCGCATGCGCGAATGGCCATCAGTCAAGATGGCCGTCTCTTGCCATGACTGCACAAAAAACGCTGTTTCACTGCTCACAAGAAATTGTAATGCAGACCCTAAGTCGTTAGAACCTTTGATGCCGTCTAAAACAAACCTTAGTGGGTTGTTGTCTCAGTTATCCAGTTGACACGTTGAGCAAATTCACAAAAAATCCCACCCATATTCCGCAATCTTTTTACAAACCTCATGACACTCGTCAGGAGTAAGAGCATGCACACTCCCCATTTGTCGGGGAGTAGCGAGAGCATACTCTTATTGACCCGAGTGTCGTTAATCTTGCCGTTCGTGCGCGCAGGAGTATACTCGTGTTAACAGGAGTACACGCCCGAACGCAGCGATTATGTCAATGTTCTTCTTTCATATACATGTACATGTAATTCTTGTCATTTATCTAAACTCCTCAAAACAAGTTCGGAAAGTCAAGTTTGACTGACGATTTCTCTCTTGTTGCAAAATAATTTCCCTTGAATTTATATCATTGGAAAGCCCTGTTATTCTTCTTTACGATGATGTGTCATTTGTTATGATTAAGCAATTGGGGGATGTGCAGCACAGCTGAATACAGTGTAAAGTGAAATGTCACAAAATGCATTGTTATTGTCAAAAAGTGCATTGACACATTCCCATCCTCCAAGCAAAAGGGGAATGCACTGCATGACAATAGCAGTGAATTTTGTGACATTTTACTTTTCACCCACCCCTGTATTCCGCTATACTGCACATCCCCCAATTGATTAATCATAACAAATGACACATCACTGTAAAGAGGAATAACAGGGCTTTCAAATGATACCAAATTCAAGGGAAATGATTTAGTAACAAGAGAGACATCATCAGTCAAACTTGACTTTGCAAACTTTTTTTGAGGAGTTTACATTATTACTTAAAAATTTAGTCTTTTTTCAATTTGCTATGGTGCCTATAGCTGCTTTATATTCATGTTCTGTTATACTCATTCATCTCTCACTGATTATGAGATTCTTGTTTTACCTATGCTACATGGACACTGCATGTGTTTAACACTGGCAAGACATTTTACTGGGTCTGTATGTGTAGTTTGGAGCATCATAATGTTGTTAATGTGGGATTTTTTTAAATTTTTTTTTTAAATGAATATTGTCTGAAGTAGTTGGGCTGCAATGAAAACCAGTTTTTGAGGTGCGGTATGGCACAAAACATGACCCAGCTACATGCACAAACCCGGCATACCTACCTATTCACATGTTTCGTTGCCAATCGCTGAGTTTTGGTCAGACAAGTACAGCTAACCGTAGGCTATAGCTGTACTGGGAAGTTTAAAATAAAATAATTGCTTTTCTTGGAGCAAAGCCACCTCGTGCAACGACCTTTTTTTCTCTTTCCCTGAAATCTATTAAAGTTGGGGACGATGTAATACACAATGATTCTCCATATTAATATTTTCCTGTGCAGAATTCCAATGTTTCTACGAATTCTAACACGAGTCTATAGTACTCTTTTATACCCAGCCCACTCAAGCCAGTTTCCTGCCCTGGAAAACTTGCAGCACTTGCAGTTTAATTAATCAGAATTTCCCATGCACAATATACACAGCTGGGTGCCTTTCTTAGCCTAACACACTGCCTTTTGTGAGTGTAAAAAAAAGATATTGATTTAGCTATTAACTCTGTGCTGCATGAATACCTATTCTTCGTTTCTGCATGCGTGCGCGTGTAATGCTCCCCGCGGAGATATGAAACTGTTTGTAGCATACGCTCTGTAAGCAGATTTCTTACTGGTCGTGGTTTAGGCAAACGAGTGTAAGCAGTGCTATGAACGAAGGGAAAAGACCCCAAGCATAATTTGTACCCATGCTGAATATTTGAACCGACTCCTTTCGAGAATTCTTTGGGAGCTGGTTGGGGAAAAATTTGAGTTTGACTGGGGAAGGGGACCATGAAATCAAGTCTTATTGATTGCATCTTGGCGAGAGCTGTAAGGAAACACGAATCGAGCAAGAAAATCAACCGGGGATTTCTTTGAAGTCATTCACTTGCCGGGCAGCTGGAAAGTTGAGACTCGAAGGTGTTTGCCGAACGTGATGTGGCCCATTGCCCTTGCCTTTCAGCTCCGTACTCTCTGGGAAAAAGGCTAATATTTACTCGAGGGGGAAATCATTTGGAGAAAAGCCAAGATTTCTGTCACTTGCGTTTTTTACCACCCCTGGCGCAACATTGAGTCTTGCGTTTCTGTATTGCCGTGTTAATGGAAACGCTGAATATAAATTGCTTTGAATGTTTGAAAACATGAAATCAGATATTCTGCTAATCTTCCAAAAAGCTTTGCACATGGCCGTTATCTTTGCATTGATCGAAACGAATGCATGAGTAGTAATTAGATTTGAGTAACGTGTAGTGTGCACAATAGTTGGCCACAATCGGAGTGTTATTCAACATCACAAGAAAAAAAGAAATATGATCTCATTATTTGGAAACTTTGCCTCTGAAAAAAAAATTTAAAAATAGCCATGTTCTGTTTTATTATGGAAAGTATAGCCTTTGTACTGATGTAATTTTGTGGAAAACACATGATTAGTTTTGGGGTTTTAAAGTTATATTGTCCGTGGTTCTCAGCAAATTCAATTTTATTTTAACAAAAAAACATACTGGTCACTGCATGCTGCGTCAGACGTAGGCAAGTCTATGCCTTACCATGAGTAATTTTTCGATAACTAAACGTTTCAGTTATTTTATTTATTTTTATTTTTCATTGATGTCTTATTTATGTTTCTAGAAAAATATCGATAAGAATTTTTTTTCGAGGTGCTACACCCAAAACGTACGGACAGTAGGCCTATCTTTAAGCTGCCAAACTGATTAAATTCCTGCTGTGCATTTTGCCCACATTTAGCCATTTATAATATTTTTACCAAATGCAATATTTGGTATGGTGCCTAATCACCATTGAACTGCAATGACCAAACTTGGGATGAGAGAAAAGTCATATGGGCGTTATCGAGATTCGAACCCGAGACCTCTGACTCACCAGGCAGATGCTCTACCAGCTGAGCTATAAGGCTCAGTGGTACACTCACGCAGGTTTTCACCAAGACCTCTGACACACAGGGAGATGCTGTACCAGCTGAGCTAGAAGGCACAGTGGTATACTCATTCAGGTTTTCACCAAGACCTCTGACACACCTGGCAGATGCTCTACCAGCTGAGCTATAAGGCTCAATGGTATACTCACTCAGGTTTTCACCAAGACCTCTGACACACCGGGCAGATGCTCTACCAGCTGAGCTATAAGGCTCAGTGGTATACTCACTCAGGTTTCCACCAAGACCTCTGACACACCTGGCAGATGCTCTACCAGCTGAGCTAGAAGGCACAGTGGTATACTCCCTCAGGTTTCCCCCCAAGACCTCTGACACACTGGCCAGAAGCTCTACCAGCTGAGCTATGTGGCACAGTGGTATACTGCCTCAGGTTTTCCCCAAGACCTCTGACACACCGGGCAGATGCTCTACCAGCTGAGCTTTGAGGCACAGTGGTATACTCACTCAGGTTTTCACCAAGACCTCTGACACACCTGGCAGATGCTCTACCAGCTGAGCTAGAAGGCACAGTGGTATATTCCCTCAGGTTTCCCCCCAAGACCTCTGACACACTGGCCAGAAACTCTACCAGCTGGGCCATGAGGCACAGTGGTATACTCCATCAGGTTTCCCCAAGACCTCTGACACACTGGGCAGAAGCTCTACCAGCTGAGCTAGAAGGCACAGTGGTATACTCCCTCAAGTTTTCCCCAAGACCTCTGACACACCAGGCAGATGCTCTACCAGCTGAGCTATGAGGCACAGTGGTATAACTCCCTCGGGTTTTCCCCAAGAGCTCTGACACCAGGCAGATGCTCTACCAGCTGAGCTATGAGGCACAGTGGTATACAAGAAGGTAGAATGTGCTTACATGTAGCTTGCATTGGGGAGACAAAATGTTAATTCCCATAGTATGCAGGAGGTCCTTGGTTCAATTCCCACCCGGGCACGCTATGAAGTGTTCTCATAGTGCGTTGCGAAAGCACATGTAGTATAATGTATACATACACAAAACGCATATTTGAAGATTTTATTTTATGAGAGGTAATTAAGTTTTAAAATGCGACAAATTTTGGCACACAGTTGGGTGCGTAAATGCCGAGAAAATTGCATGCCGTTTTAGGATCTAGAACGTTTGAAACTGTCAGATATATGGGTCAGTAGTTGAGGTTTGGTCAAAATCCCCTCAGTTTGTTTTGACTAATTTGCAGATTGTTATGCGTGGAATCCAATTTCTCAGTTTGTTTTCTCCTCTCATGCCAGATTATACCGTGATCTATGTATTAGCTGACCCAGTTTATATTGTTTACAACTAGGACCACTAATGGCAGTTCACAATACTAGTCATTACCACCATAACTGTCTTTACCAAAAGAAATTTATGAAACATCAGAAAACTTTGGAGGGTGACAAGACCACAATTTACTGCCAGAAATTCTAGGGTTGATTACGGCCAAGTTGAAAAACACCTCCTGCATGTGGGAGAAATTCAAATCCAGTTGAATGATTGATGAACATTCAAAAAAAGCAATCAACTTTCTGGCAGCTGGAGGGGGAGGGGAGGGGATGAACAAAAAAAGCTAAAGTAAATGGAAATGAACTGCCCTGTATTTCACAACATGGTGTGATTATTTTTAAGATGGGCAAATAATTATAGCCTGAATGCCTCTGGGCGTCAACATGACGGCCAAAGCGGTTAGCCGCCACCAGCGGCCGGACTTTTTTGTAGCGAATGTGCTACTTTGAGCGAGATCTTCCTCTCACCCAGGACAGAGATTTCCAAAGTTTAAGGGTACCTACACATAGAGGAACTCATACATGTACCTTTTCCAAAACACGTTCCCTTATTCAGAAATCTTCATCCACCAGGCCAAGAGGCGATGATCATTCTGCAAGGTTCAGAAATATCGTTCCTCCATTGCCTCTGGGCGTGTTGTAATGCTTTGGGCGCGTAGAATTGCAATTTTCAACTTGGAATCGATTCTAACCCTTTGATGCACAGATTGTTTTCGTAAAGTTTTTGACAGTCGCTAGCAGCGTTTCATCTACAATCCTGGCCAAAATGGTTGGGCCACCTCCCCCACACCCCCGATCAATGTTGTTACTCCGCGCTGGAGCACAGACCGCGCAGAAATCAAACAACATTGAGCGGGGGCCGGGGGGCTCAGCGAGTTTTGGCCAGGATTGTAGTTCCAAAACTGCTTGTCCTACTTTGGTGCAGTTAAAAAGTGGGGGTGGAAACATCATGTTGGAAGGAGGCATGGAAAGCAGGTTACACATATACTTATGCAAACCTCAAGTCTCATTTAAGGGGCGCACAAGGGGAGCACGGCACTTTTTTCGGGGGAGGGAAGGATGGGTGGGGACGTTTACCCTGGAGCCGCTGACCTTCTCCCATACTTTAACACACTCTTTCCTTTTGATAACTACCCAAAAACCTAAACAGAATTTCTTTAAATTCTTCAGATGTTTGAGACACATTGGGAATGGAGACGCAATGAAAGAGGCGTACCGTTTGTCACACACCGCGTGCACCAAAATTCACCCACATAGTTCACCCACAGACAAGGCTTCCTGTTAAGAAACTAATTTCTCTATCACATATTAAATTTTGGGCGCCCCTAAATGTTTCATCGCCAGATTATTCCAGGGTATGTACATGACAAAATTAAAATAATGAGCTTAGCGCAAGAATCTGGCAGGATCAGAAGATTTAATTTTTACTCATTGCACGTACATCTTCGACAAAAAAGTAATTCGGTTTTTTAATTGTATTTGCCGAAAAACTGCAGGCAGAATCATGGAGAACATTTTGGAACATTGATGGATTGATACCTAAGGCATTTAATTCTGCCAAGTAAATTGATTCCCGCGGTTCCTGGAACGATACAAAACAGTAGAGCGTCTCAGCTGACGGCCTATAATGCAGAGTCTTAGTATTGTGAGCTCCAGAATAAAGGATTCATTGATCATATTTAGCTCGGAGCACAAGAATTTAACTGATACCTGTTCCACTGCCTTACTGATTTTTGTCCCAATAGAGCACCGCAGGCCTCGGGGGTTGCCTCGCAAGATTTACAAATAATCTAAACCCGCTTGAGGCCAACGGTTAGTCACAAGCCTGCCTACCCCAGAAATCACCCCTAAACGCGCCTGACGAGCTCCTGTCAGTGACAATTAAAGCAAGATCATAAGAGCATTTTGCCTCAAACCAAATATCGATTTATTGTTTGAGCAGTCAATTCAGCTTTGTGGTGAAATAATCTAGTGCATTGTGCAGATCAAAACAATTATAAGATTAACAGCCGTTGGATGTTTGTGTTTTTGCATGAGACAGGTGTTTTTGAAGTGCCATCGCAGTTATGCTATTTATTACTAGAATTCCTGCATGTGTCAAATGGATTGCACCTTGATTGTTCCCGATGCTCACTTGAGCGCCGTTTCCCGTATTGGTCATATTTTTCTTTTCTTTATTATACTCTTATTAAAATAAACGGCTTTTAATTATTTTCTCACTGTTGCAGGGAGAAAACAAATCATTGACCTTTGGACTAAATTTTCTTAGTATCAGAAAATCAATGCAAGGAGAGAAGAATTCCTTGAAACGATTACGTACAGTTGAACCTCATTATTAAAGGCCCGTTTACATTCGATTCGCCTTTGCCGAATTTCTACACGGCAGTTTTATCAACATCCATGTGGGCTTTTAATCACGAGTGGAAATAACGCCCTTTGTATTACCATTTACCAATCATGTATTCTACCTTTAACAAGGAGAATCGTAAGTCCCGATTCCTCGTTCTTCATCATTTTTAATTCCTGATAATACAAGGTTCCTGTTATAACAATTACAATGTAGGTATTCTGCCAAGTCCCAAGGACCTCTTTTAAAGGGGCTGTGTCACTGTTTGCGCTTGCGCAGCATAACTTGAAAAAGTTGAGCTAACTTTTTCATCAAGTTTCGTCGCTCGGGTTTTGTATCCTATTCAATCTTGGCCATCCCTTACAATTCTTTAGTAATTCTGGCAGTGGTGTACTTGTCAACTGTCAGGTTGTCCTAATTACATTTTATTTGAAATGGCACATGTTTGCCATATTGTTAAGGCATCAAATGTCGATATCACCGGATGTGCGGCCGTCGTTCAAAAAAAAGTATTTTCTTCCCATAAAAAAAACTGACAAAACATGACAGAAACGACATCGAATGATATGAATGACATGGTTGGATACAGCAATTTGTTCAACCTTGTTTTCCACCAAATCTGGTATGCTTATTTGGTCCTGGCAGCAATTTTACAGCACATCTTCTGTTGATGAAAAGACACTGTGGCCGCCGCCGCTGTACCTTTTTTTTTTTTTTCGCGAGCGCGTTGTAAAATCGAACGAAGGCGCGCAACACGATGTACTATGTAGTTGAATTCCGCATATTGCAAACATTCATGAACACTGTATACTGGTAAGTACACGATGTACATTTACGCACATGAACCAATAGCGTTGTGTAACAAAATTGCACTACATAAAAGATTTGGCGCATGCGCAAACCGTAACACGGCCCCTTTAAGAACTGGGGCCAATTTCATAAAGCTGTTCGAAATTGCATGTCAACTTGTGTTTTTCACAAGAATATCTGCTGTTCTTGCTAAAACCACAAGTTGACATGCAATTTTGACTATTATAACCCATTTTTATAAAGCAAACAAATTTTTGATTAAGCAACTTGCAGAATGGTTTGGAGCTCTAGTGTAGGCCTATACATTTGAATATGCACTTTCTTGTATTGCTTTCAGTCTGAGAGAACTGCCTTGCACAATAACAAGCGCAAGTCGTAAATACTCAATTACCATCTTCAAGTTTCTCGCTCAAATCACCCTATGCGTACTTTGACACAGTCCGGCACAATCACTCCGGTGTGAACCATGTGTAGGGGAAAACAGACCTCCAATTATCCCATCCCAAATCAATTAAGTCAACAGAGCCGGCTCTGTAATTGTCCATGTTAACGTGATATAACTGTCATGTGCTGACCGGTCACATTGCTTGGAAAGCGTGCTCGATTCGATTTGTGTGCTCGATGCTCGGGAGGAAGAGTTTATCCCGTCTTGAAGAAATTGATACAGTGTGCATTGGTTTGGGTCAAGGTCTCTAAAACTGCGGAGCCAGTGAGGCATATACACCGCGTTTACACTCGAATCGGCAGAGGTGGATACAGATCCAGCATTTTTATTGCGACCACAAAACTGAACATTTGCCGCGTTTACACTACACCCCAAATTGCTTCAACTCGCTTCAGAAACCGCAAAAGTCACCACTAAATGTAACTGCAGCGTATGCGTGAGCTGTTGGGTGTTGCTGCACTAGTGCCAGATTGGTCAATTAAATCTACTACACTGCGGGCACCGCCCCAAGGACACTCAAATTGCCGAATCTGTATTCGGGTAGCGTTTACACTACAAGCGACCTTGACGATTGCAGGGTTCAACCCCGCAATTGCGGGGTTCAACCCTACCCCAAAGGTGACTTGAAAAAGGCGAATCAGACCCGGGTCTGATCCGCCTTTTTCAATTCACCTTTTGCGTTTACACTTAGTGCCTACCCGGCTTCAATTCCCCTTTTTGGAAATTGCGGAGTTCGATTCGGCAAAGGCGAATCGAGTGTAAACGGGGTGATACAGGGGTGAGGCATTTTTTTTTTTCCCAGAGAATACAGCCGTAGGCTCTTGGCAAAATATGGGGGTTACATGGTATGACGAAATGAGCAGCGGGAAAGTCCGTGCTTTAGTAGGAATGGATTATCTTTGGGCATGCTCATCCAGAACTTTTACCAAACATTTATGAAAAGCAAGCAGTGATCTCCACTGCCGGTTTTGTCCGGGCGGTGCGCCCGGACAAAATCATCACAGGTACCGTTGGCGCCAAAAACAGGTTACAAATAGTGTGACAACATGCCTTTCTAAAAACCCTGTGTAAAAATGTCCAATATGTGCTTGTAACCAGGACGGACTTGTGTTACATTTTAGACCGTCCCGGTTACAAGCGTATATTGGAAATTTGTACACAGGGTTTTTAGAAACCCTTTTTGGGCCTAAGTTATCTCTTCAGAACAACTGAAACTTATTTCTTATATTTTGAGACCAGACAAAGGTATTTTCTGGAAATTATGGTCTATATTGCCAAAATGCCCCCTTTACCGTGGAAAGACTTTGCTCTGGAATTCAGATGTAAATTCATTGATGTGTGGACTTGCATGCATTCCAAAGAATACAGTGTGAAGCGGACGTTTTTTAGTTGTATTCATTGTGTTGAGACTTCTCAAAATACAATCGTCTTTTAAAGACAGATTACTAGATTAAAAAACTGTTACAAACGGCGTAATCTCCATGTGTGATTGAGGATACATGTGTATGATAAAAACCAACCTGTGTATATAGAGCTCAGTACGTCATCTACATGTACGTTCCAAGAAGACAATGAAAACTGTGTTCATGCTTTCTAGAAACTGTACGAAGCCACTGCTGTATTTAGGCTGGTTCCCTGCAGATGCTGCATGAAAAACATTTGCATGTGGGGCGGGTGCTCTTGTAAAAAAATTGTGTGCACACACATTTATATAAATTAATTTTTAATTATTGTTTTATGATAAAACAATATCATCTCAGGTGGAATCATTGCATTAGACAGTTTGAGCCACTTCTGTTTTTTTGAGTAAGGTTTTTTTCCTGGTAAAATTTCTTTCCATAGTTTATTAATTACACTATATTATGAATTGTTGGTACTTTTCATAAAATAAGAAAGAAAGAAATTAATAATGGCAAAAGAAGAAAAAAAGCAGGTAATGTTAGGTTCACACATTCCCAAATTGCTGCCACGAACAACCTGATTCATCCCGAATAAAAATTGTTGATGGCATCGGGAGAAGTTAGCCCAGATTCGCTATCTGTAAGATTAACTTAAGAACAACATAAGAATAATCACGAACTAAACACAAAAAGTAAGTCCCCCCTTAAATAACTCCTCATAATTTCCTAAGTAAGAACTTTTTAAAGATCACGACTAGTAAAGATTATTTCTGTGGTTGTTAGGTAACTGTTGTGTGAAAATTACAGTCGTTCATTAGTTCACCCCGACAAATTGACGTACATTATGCATACATGTACTTATTATTTTCAAGAAACTATGTTACATAATGTGAGATCAGGTTGCCGTAGCGGTTCTTTCCTCGCCTTCCACCAATGTGGCCCTGGTTCGAATCCGTATTCGGGTCAGTATGTGGATTGGGGTCAGTATGTGGATTGGGTTCTCAGTCCCTGCCTGATTCCGTGGGTTTTCCCCACACATTGGTGTGTGGGGGCTTTCCTCCCACCTCTAAAACTGAGAATGTCTTCCTGTCCTCTCACACTTCGTGGCCGAGCTGAAGAACCTCCTACATGTACCGTAATTTTCGGAATATAAGCCGCCCCGGGGTATAAGCCGCGACGCCCGAAAATTCCAGAAACAAGATTCACCGTCGGCGTATAAGCCGCCCGGCTTATTAGCCGCACCATTTTGTCGGCCACAGATCGATCACAAAGAACTGCCGCCGTAAGTGCCTCACAGCGGGCCATGTGCGCGCGACCACGCACTGCAGTAGTCACACTCTCTGTCGGCGCGGCATATGTCGCCTCAAAGAGAGCTTTGTGGTCCAGGCTGTTTTGATGACAGCATGCACACTCAAGAGAAAACTTTATTGAAATCAAGAAGTGGCTTTATCGGTAGGTGGCTACAGGGCAACGACTAGGTCGGCTAATCTCAGCAACCAGATCCCTTTTGGGGATCATACAAAAGAAGAAGAAGTACACTCTTGTAATAAAACTGAGAATGTCTTCCTGTTCTCTCGCACTTCGTGGCCAAGCTGAAGAACCTCCTAGGTGGCTACAGGGCAACGACTAGGTCGGCTAATCTCAGCAACCAGATCCCTTTAGGGGATCATACAAAAGAAGAGGAAGTACACTCTTGTAATAAAACTGAGAATGTCTTCCTGTTCTCTCGCACTTCGTGGCCATGCTAAAGAACCTCCTATAGGTGGCTACAGGGCAACGACTTGAGTCGGCTAATCTCAGCAACCAGATCTCTTTAGGGGATCATACGAAAGAAGAAGTACACGCTTGTAATATCTTTTAAACTGATCAACAGAGGCTTGGTTACGAATGTCTTCTCCCAGGCTATTCCAAAGACGTGGTCCTTGAAATCGTAAGGTGCTGAGCAGGTGTGAGGTTTTGATTAGAATTTAGAGACATTGCAAATACAAGCTTTAAAAACAAAGCAATCCTCTACAGCATGCTGCATAAGGAAATCAAACCACGTCTCCCCTTTCACTCACGGTGACTGAGCGCGCCACCGGCATTAATGAGTGGACTCACTAATGAGGCACTCGATGGCCAAAGTGTTTGTGCGTGGGAAACCAACACCGGCTAATCATGGCACGCTTATCCTCGCAATGACCTTGCATATGCAGACTGAGTGGCCAAAATGGACGTATTGATTCCCGACGTTATCCTGTCCAGACAACGTATTGGTGCTGTTAGTCGCGTTAGTCAACAAAAAACATCCGGGACCCCGCATCCGCTGTTTAATGGAACCATGTTGGATTGGGGCATTGTTGCTTTTTTAACCTTTCCAGGGTGTTGTCAATTGCTGGGGTAATTGGTTGTCACGGTTACGCATGAAGGAAAACTTATTGATTTTGTACACTACCCATCAAAACTTTGGAAACACCTTGAAAGTTTTAGGTTTTTGAGAAGGAAGTGATATTTTGTTTATTCATAATAAACCAAGCTATTAAAGCAAATGGAGGTGTAAGGGGTATCTGGAGAGAAAGCAGTCATCTGGAGTGCTGTCCATCATGGAATGGCCTGCCCAGTCACCTGATCTCAATCCCATTGAGCTGCTCTGGGAGGAGTTGGATCGTTAGGTCAGAAAGAAATGCCCAACCAGCCAAGAAAACCTCTGGAGAGTCTGAAAAGAGGCGTATTTCCACTGAATGTTTGGAAAAACTGACAATCAAGATACAGAGATTGTGTGTAGCTGTCATAGGGGGATTCTTTGATGAACATAAAGTTTAGCCGTTTCTTTTTGCATGCTCTCTAATCCCACTGCTGAGGCCGAAGATGGCACTAAAATTAACACGTATATATTGCTTTTTGTTAGAATACACCTACATTTGCTTGCAAAAAATTAACATTCACAAAATTATACGTTTTCTTCTCAAAAACCTGAAACTTTCAAGGTGTTTCCAAAGTTTTGATGGGTATAGTGTACATGTAAATGTAACTTTGGTCTAAATTTAGAAGGATTACTTGGTGTGCCATTAAAAACATGTCATGCAGTTATTAAACCCGGTATACAGGTTTTGCAATGTACCAAAACATTAATCAACCATTTGAATGGAAAAACTGCTCAAATGGAAGATAGTAGAGCGCGCCTGTATCCCACTCGGCTGCGATAGTTCGAGACTGTTTGCAGACTTGAAATTGGCGACTGCTTCAAGACAAAGTACGCCAACAGAGTTGCAGTCCCACTGAATCAAATACAACAGATTTGTCTTGGCATGTACTCTCGTGTCTGATGTTGTCAAGATGGCAGTACTGACTGCGCATACACAGAAAGGGCGGGATTTTGCAAAAAGTCTTTAAAATGTCTTATAAATGTCTCATGACATTCTGAAGAAGAAATCTTTTAGACATTCTGAAGACATTCTGCTGACTATTTCGCGATTGTTTCATGAATTTTTGCCGCCCTTATTCTCAAGACAATCTGAAGACATTCTGAAGACATTCTGCAGACAATTTGGTGCACATTTCAAAACCTTGGCGACGACAGCTGTCGCAAACAAATTTTTGAACACGTTAAAAATTCCTGCGACATCATGACGACCTGCACAAACAGACAACAATTCTGCAGACATTCTGCAGAATGACAGTCGCAAATGTCGCCAAACAGTCGCAACCCTAGTGGGATACAGGCTTAAAGGCCCCGTAGATGATCTGTTTTTGTGCGATTCTGCGAATAAAACCATTATAAATCAAAAGAAAGACATCAACAAACTCATCCGAAGAAATTTCAGCTTTGTCAAATGTACCACGTTTAAAAAAAACATGAAAATCGTTTTCCTGGTATTGGCGGGGTGTTTCAAATATTCGTTCTCAGTTGATCGGGTACTATGTGGCTTGCGTCATGCACTCTGTGGCGCACATCATATACTGCGTGTGCGCGCGATCCATAAAAATGCATCGCGTTGGAACACGCACACGCAGTTCACAGCGCCCATGCATTTTGGACCGCGTAGATGCGAACCAAAAATAAGTAAATCGTTTGCAAATGATCTAAATAATTTCATCCTTACGGATTATTTTCTGGTAAAATTATATCGGAAACCTTTCATTGGGTAGTTGCTATTAATTCAATCTTTACTTTCAGAACTTTTCCCCTGTAAACTCGTCGATTACTTTTTGGGGTCATTGCAAATGATACAAAAAAAATCGAAAGTCGTGCTTTGCTTCCTTTGACCTCAGTGAACCTTGTTTCGATACCATTATTCCCAGCACAAAGGGACTGAAAGGAATTCCTCTGATGTTTGAGACACAATGGGGGAACAATAGAATGGGGCGTACCCTCTGCCGCATGCTGCATATGAATACCGCACCTGAGCTCCTCGGCCTGCCCGGAGATCGTGTAAACAAATCAGCGAACATGGGGACAACTGAATGCACTGGTACGATGGTTATAGTCGTTTAAGGGCACAATAAACCTTATCGACGTTCTCAATGCATTATGGGATTGGATGACAAAATTGCCCGGCCAAATGTGCATAAACCTATGAGGCGGACACCAACTCGGCAACTTTTTTACTCATTTTCACGAAAACCAAAAAGAGTTCAAGAATCAACCTCCCACCACTTTATCTTTGACACATATCAAACATTCTGACAAATGTCCCGAAACAGAAATGTTGCAAATGCGAGAAATCTTTGGGGATTCCCTTCGTATCGGTAGAGTCCTAGTACCACGCTCGCAGCTCGGTATGCGCTATGCAACACACGCCGTATCGGCACGGCGCTGGACGGATTGAGTGTGCTGCACTGCAATGGCCCCTAAGTGGTTCTGATTGTCCAGAATGTCATAAGCCCCACCCCAAGTAACTAGCCCTCCCCCCTCCCTTTTTCTTGAGATGAAACTTTTTTGAAACTTGTGGGGTGTTATGGCCGAGCGGTCTAGTGCGTCGAACTCAAATTCCTGTGCCAGTACTAGAATGTGGGTTCGATTCCGGGCCGTGACGGGTTGTGGCACTGCTCTTAAGCAAGGCACTTTATCACACTTGTTCCGTCCTTCGGAAGGGATGTAAAGCCGTTGGTCCAGTGTGTTAGGTTTCGGTAACGCACTTTAAAGATCCCAGAGCATTCTTTTGTGAAGAGCAAGGGGAGGGATTCCCCGGTGTCTCTGGCCGTTACTAGTTCAACTTAGAAGTTGATAGTTATTCAAATATCTATGTTAATTGATCCCATTCCTTCCGCTGTTGGATGTGGTGAATAAATAAATAAAATAAATAAAATAAATATAGAAAAGTACAGTGCCTGTTTAAAAATCTTACGGTCATTCCCCTCTAATAGTTTGAAACGTACGGTAAATTTTCCTTTACAAGGAATTAACTCAAGTACGTGGATTCCAAGGTCGGGTACTTTCCAGACATTTTGGAAAAAAAGCAATAAACTTTGGACAAAATGGACGCAAGCAAAAGATGAAATCTTTCCGATTCTGACAGTTAGTGTAATCAACTGCACACATCAAGCTTCTGATATCATGAGAGTTTTTATTACTATTAATATCAGGAAATATTGTACAGTCCACTCACAGGACGAGGAACTGTCATGTTATATTGCCCTCTTGTTTAGTGTAAATATTTTCATTCTGTGAGGACTTAACTTTTTTCCTGGCTAGCCCACCTGCTATTAAAGTTGGCTAGCCAGGACATTTTTACACCCCATTTCACCACACGAAAAGTGTGACACAGATGCCAAAATTTGAAATTGGCATTTGGGCATGTTGGGTAAAAATCCACCCCTCAATAAAATTTGGTACCCTTCCACCAAAACCCCGCCTCCTCCCTCTTCCCCGGTCCCTCCCCCCACCCCCCTCCAGTCCACCCCCTCCAGTCCACCCCCTCCCCCTTCCCCCTCTCTTCCATCTGTCTTCCCTTTCGCGTCCTTTCTCGTCATCCTCCCGGCCACCCCCTCCTCGTCTGCCCCGCCCTGCCCCCTCACTCCCCCCTCACTCCCCCCAGGATCGCTGCCTATATGCTCTTGATAGTTACGGCATGTCAGTACAAGTGTCTGGTTGATATACTTGATAGTTGATACACATTTAAGTTCTAAGAAAACTGCTTGGCAAATGGAAATGCAACGGCAGTTAATGTATGTAACGTCAGTTTCCAGCATGTTCTCATAAAGGTACGGTGCCAACTTAAAAAGAAAGAAGCTAAATGTCTTCTTATCTTGCACACATGTACTCCATAACCCACTAAAATTGTCGCATACATGTACATGCAAATTTCACCATTCCAACATTTCAGGGACATGAGTTATTAAAATGATTCTGCTACAGTAGCAAAATTGTTGGTGTCCTTTTTGCATAACGTCAGTCACCGACATGTTTTTACTCACTGCTACATGTACAAAAGAAATATAGCTACGGTTAACTTGCCACCTATTCCTCCAATATACCGGTACATGGCTCCTAAAACCACACTGAGGAGATACCCCAATCATTCTTAATTACTTAGATATATATGGTATAACCGAAGTAAGAAGGCAAAAATTGTGCAATTGTAACGTCAGTTATCATGAAAATGCCCAGGTGGAGCACAGACCACGCAATGAGAAACAATGTTGCACAGGGGCCGAGGGGCCCCCAACAAATTTTGGCAAGGGTTGTACATGTACATGTACATGTAGTCATGTACCATACTTCAGATGTTTGTCAACATAACATTTAAAGATAGTATACATGATTGGTAAACAAGTTTTAAAAATAGTTTTTTTCCCCTGTGTAATTGAAGATATGCATGATTAAAACCAACCTGAGCAAAAACCAGCTCCGTACTTCGTCTAACTTTTGAGAAAACAGTCAAAAAAGGGTTTGCAGTCATTTCGCCCAAAAACCACTTCGCCCTGAACCATTTCGCCCTGAACCACGGCCTGTGCATGAAGTGGTTTTGTGGCGAAGTGGCATTTGGGTGATGTAGTGTTTGGACGAAGTAATTTGGGGTGAAATGGCACTCAGGCAACGTGGTTTGGGGCGAAATGGCACTTGGGCGAAATTGTTTTGGGGCTAATTGTTTTACTCATTTCTCAAAGACTGTAACACTTCAGACAACCATTTCAGGGGAAGTTTTCTACGGTCATCATGTTTATATTGTGTAAGTTAGACGTAAATCTGTGAACATTTCTGATTTTCGAGATTACCAATGATGTATACTGCATTTAACCCTTCTGATCCCTTAACCATTGTAAAGGATCAGCGTACGTTGTTGTCCACTAAAGTTGCCTTTGAGAATAAATGTCTTAAACAGCCAAAAATGTCAGCACAAATTTTAAGATACAGTTCATGTAAAATATGTGCCGGGAAAGTCGGCCGGGCCGGGGGAATAGCTATATTTTAATCTTACTGCTGAGCCATGACAATTAAAGCTCAGCGGGTTTCCATAAATCTTTCTAGGGGCAAAACCCACAAGATTTTCTGCTTAAAATTCCGGTTACATTGAATATCTTTCATTGCAATTCTGTATTTGACCTCAAGAAATCCCATGCAATATGCACTGTACTCAGTAACCATAGCTGAACAGAATTTGCCCATTTGAAGCATCGGGGATATCACATTTTGGAAACAAAAACCCTACACGTGGTGTTGTTGAGTATGATCCCTTGCATATCGTGGCCAAGTAGCTGGCACTTGAAAAAGGTCATTTACCAGTAATGGAAATATGAGTAACTTCTCTGAATAATGTACAAGTTGTGCCAGAGGCTAGTCGTAATATATATAAGCCTATGCATCGCATATTCACTTCTGCCTATGATGCAAGCTTGTTGTTCCATAATTATGCCCCTATCAAATCCCCATAGAAAATTCAGCCGGGATTCCCGCCGGGAATCAAACTGGGATCCCAACGGGACCCCGCCGGGAAAAAACTTACGGGAAAATTTGGCGGAATTTACCGGGATCCCACCGGGATCCCAGTAAATCCAGCCGGAATCCCGGTAAATCCAGCCGGGATCCCGGCGGGGCTGCACTGGGATCCCGGGGGGATTCCACCAGGATTCCGGTAATTCTGACCGGAATCACGGCGGGATTCCACCAGGTTCCGGGTAAATCTGACCGGGATCACAGCAGGATTCTCCTGGGATATACCAGTACGTGTACATAACAAATTAACATGTACACGTCATCTGGGTGAAAAGAAGTGAGTTAATTTAAAAAGACAGGCAATTCTTTTGATACATATTTGCAAATTTTCCTCAATATTTTGTTCTCTGATTCCTGAAAAATATTCAAAACAAAAGACCATAAAGGCTTTTTATAATTTGTTCCATGGTATTGAATAGGAGTTTGGTGTCCCGGGTTACCTACGCCAATGAAAATTGGCCGTAGAATGAGTTTGCATTAACCTTGGTGCCATATCTACACACAAACATTAATTTTAAGTGGCATTTGTTGAAATAAAAATAATTTTTTTTTACTGGGAAACCATTTTTAATCATTAAAAACACTTTGGATCCCTAATTTTGGGAATTACCCACACGTATACTATACAAATGTTTTCCCAAACTTTGGCAATGGTCTCAGAATCTTATTTTTGAAGAAGATAGGCTTGGCACAAGTTCAGCACAAATTAAACCTTCGTTTTTGCAACTGAGATCACATTACTACCTCAGTCACATTTGCTCTACGGCTAGGATACGGCGACCATAGCCCCCCAAAATTGAAAGATACCTGCTGTGGCCGGAGAGGATCTGCGGTGGCCTCAGGGTCGCCCTAGGCTGTATCCCTATCTTTTACAGGCCGTAGGGGTCGCCGTGGGATTATAGCGCAGAGTTATAGCTTTTTTCATTTCTAGGTTTGCCGTAGCAATTATATACGTCGTAGCCATGCCGTAGAGCTGTTCCACGGCGACCATACGTCGGGCGTACGGTGGCCTTGCGTTTGCCGTGCGGCTGCCCTAGGGTCTTATGAATTACAATTGACTTTTGCGGACCCCAAAAAATTGCGGCGACCGCAGGAATTCCATGGGCGCCCTAGGGCAGCCTTATGGCGGCCCTATGGTGCCCGTATGGTGGCCTTGCGGTATGTGGCAGACCCTGCGGGCAACACAAGGCCCACGCACGGCTCCCGTACGCCCGCCGCGCGCCATCCGTTTGGCCTCCGTGGCAGTCTGCGCCGTGCGGGTATGGTCCCCTTGTGGCCGCCTTACCTTGCGTCTGCCTTGGTATTTGTCAAAAACCTACGGCCACCGCAGGGACGCCCTAAGGCGACCGTGCGTCATCACCTCAAAGGTCGTACGGCAACCGCAGGTTTTCTGTCTCCACAAATTCAAAATACGTGACCGTGGGAATACTGCGGGGGCCCTATAATTGCTATTGGCTGTAGATATTTTAGACCCCACGGCCACCGCGGCAAATGTGACTGAAGCATAAGAGACGTGTGCACTCCAACATGACAATTGCATAACACTAAAATTAACACCTTACAAGTGTGTGGTGTCCAACGTTACACAAATCATTCGGGCAGTATCAGTATTTTCTGATATACTGTAGCCGTGCAGCTCATCAAAATTGTTTTGAAAAAGGTGGCGTTAAATTTTGTCCCTAGTGTGGACTGGAATTATTCCAGTTTCAGAATAACTTAAATTCTGAAACTGTGTTTAAACCTTGCAGCTAAATTTGAACCTCCTGGATTGATGAAAAAACTTTGATAATTCATATTCAGTATCTAGAATTTATAAAATGTAGCTGGACAGTCAGTGTGCCACAAGGTGTGATCTCGTCCTTTCTTTGGGCATCTTTTTTTTTTCAATTCACCACGGGTGAGCGCCCTCGCGGGACAACACGTGCCCTCGCGGGATAACACGTGCGGACATAATATAATGTATTGTACTACAAGCGCCGTAATAGCATTGCCAATATAACCGTGGCGTTTTGACGAGCGGTGCTATGTGACTATAATTCTTCTAATTTGTTTTTTTTTTGCCGGCGGCACCATGAATTTGCCGACAACACCATTATCTTGCCGACAAGAATGAATAATGGGGGGTGTCACCCCCCCCCCCCCCCCCCCCCCCCCCCCAACCCCCCAAGCGACACCGCTGAAAACCATTGAAATGAAACAATCAAACTTGGGTGAGAGAAAAAACGTAAGGGCCTTATTGGGATTCGAACCCGAGACCTCTGACTCACTGGGCAGATGCTCTACCAGCTGAGCTACAAGGCACAATTGGTATACTCCCTCAGGTTTTCCCTATGGACCCAATTTTTTTCTCGGTGTTGCATGGTAGCACAACTGGGTAAATTGTTTTCATTCCTGATAATAGTACAACATTCCTTTTATAACGAAGTATAATCTGCCATGTCCCAAGAACAAGGTTTGATTATATATGTAGCCCGTACATCTTGAAAATACACACAAGTTAATACAAAGTGACAAAGCTGTCTACATGTACATGTACCTAGTGCCTTATACCACAGTACCACTGATTCATCTGTAATTTCAAAACATAGCTACTTCATCTGAACACAATGATCATTACAGCAGCATCGATTTATGATTGGTCTGTTTGAATTTCACTTGTTTCTGGCAACTTTTGTCATTTAAATTGGTTGACAATGTAAGCACAAAATGTACAACCATGCATGTCCTCAATGAAAAAAGACACCGCCCTACAATATGGCAGCTATTTAATACGGTCTATTATGCAGCTTTTTAGCGTAGCTAGATTGTAGGCTAGGTACATTTCAGAAATGTTTGACCCACCACCGCAAGTCGGCAAATACATTTTGAGATATGACACTTTTAAGCTTATACACTCTATTAAACAGTATGTTTTAAGAAATATAGAAAAATTTACATTTAAATCAGTGTCTGTGTTTAAGATTGATGTTATTTCAAGGTACACATACTATCCTAATGTCACAAAAATCAATACTAACAACATTTACTGATGTATTGACTGCAGTTTCTTTTTGGGTATAGACCTCCTTAACAGCTGAAACCAAGTCTGCATGAAGTATAAGGAGGTGGTTGCTAAGGTGATTTTGTGATTCTGTATGTGAAATACATGTAATAGTAAAAATTCAGCCCAAACTTTAAGGTGGGGGCGGGGGGGGGGGGAAGTAGTGCTACATTAAGGAGTACGTGTGGTCTTGTGAGGATGAAGCTGCACTCAAAATCAGGAGGTTATGGGTTCAAGTCGCACTATAGCAAACGTGTCTGTCCCTGGGCAAGACACTTAATCTCAATTTAATTGTGGACCCAACTACAGACAGATCCCAAGGTGAAGCCTGGAAATCCTGGTCCAAGTTTGAAAACCACCACAGTTAATTGGGACCTTCCAACCATAGCTGGGATGGTTCAACCCACAGGCTGTGCACGTTCCACAAATGATGGAAAAGATGCACTCATTTGGATTAATAGAAAGATTACAGTAACACATTAAGAACCCACAACCATGTCCTTGGATACTCTTTCAAATGCTGGGAGTTAAAGTTGTAACCAATCGCATACCGTTTGGTGTAATTAATTTTCCAAGCAAGACCAAGGTGCCTTGGTTAATAACTCCCCCTCTTAAATCAGAAAACAGACTGAACATTAAAACAGAGGAGAATTAAAAATTCCTCAGGTAGAGACGAACATTTCAGGAGTATTTGTTCTTATATGACACCTTACATGAGTATGAGGATGGACTCTCATCAGTTTTAATGTTCAAGGAACATTGGCATGAGAATTAATCAGTCTCGGCCAACAAAACCAAGAATTCGTCGCACATTCTTGAAACTGTTTTTTTGCCATTTAAAGCTCATCATCTCTGATTGCATGTGGCAAGATAGTTACAAGTGCCACACTTGAGTTTGGAAATGTGACATGTTGATATTTTGATGGCATTTTCATGTTGCAATGCAGGGCGCAGGAAAGAAGATTAGAAGGGGGGGGGGGGGGGTTTGGTGGTATGTGTGCGTCTGTTTTTTTTGGTTAATTAAGGACAGAGCCTTTTTAACTTAGCAGTGTAACAAAGTAGATGTGAATCCTAAAACATTTTTTTACGTGAATGTCAAAGGCAAAACACATGATTGGTAAACCGTTACAAATGGTTTTATCTCCCTGTGTGATTGAAGATATGAATGATTAAAACCAACCTGAGCAAAAATCAGCTCCGTACTTCGTCTAACTTTTAAGAAAACAGCCAAAAAGGGTTTTACGGTCACTTCGACCCAGAACCATTTCACTCTGAACCACTTCGCCCTGAACCACGGCTTGGGCATTCGAAAGCAGTGGTGTAAGGGCGAATTGGTTTTGACGCAAGGTGGCTTTTGGGGCGAAGTGGTTCGGGGCGAAATGAATTTATGTCTCGTGAGACGAAAAATAATTGTTTTGCTCATTTCTCAAAGACTATAGCACTTTAGACAAAACCATTTCAGGGAAAGTTTTCTTACGTCATCATGTTTATATTGTGTAAGTTATGTGTAAATCTGTGAACATTTCGGATTTTCGAGGTTACCAATGATGTGTTTTAACTTTTACCACTTGACGCCGGAGGACGTGTAAACACGCCAATATTTCCCCATCGGTGTAGCAGAGGACTAGTAAACACATTTAGAAGAAACTCGTTTCTTACTGCATTTGACATCTACAATCGCAGTAATTTTCAAGAGAAATTGCAAAAAAAGTTGATAACGAAGCGACATTGTGGTGTACAGTGACGGTGCATCGACATAACAACAATACCTCACCGCACATGGTTAGTGAGTTCAGTTGTTTTCCGCCCTCCATGTTTCAACTAAAAATACGTACATACGTACATGTTTGAAATAATCCCGACGTTAAAGGAGTGTGACCAGATCACTTTTTTTTACCCATAACTACCCGGGACTTACCTTATGGGTCATGAGATTTTTATATCATAACATCCGTTATATTTTTCTGATTACGAAACTGAAACTCCCGCGCTTCTAGGCCGCATATTTCCGAGGATATCGTCGGAAATCCACCGATTATTTGTAAACTAATTTTCCAGTATCAACGTTTATCCGCTGAAAGCCGACTCGATAGTTTTGTTCAATTTTTTTACTGGAAATTGCGAATGTTTTCGGGTTTTTGGGACATGGGAGGTGTGTATGGGAGTTACTTGATAATATTGGTAAGTTACATCGAAAACTATTTTCCAGAAACTCTGGTCACGCTCCTTTAACTGGTTAATAAGAAAGGGTCAAAATTTTCCTGGATCCGCATCCATCGCCATCAAAATTCTTGATTTCTGAAATGGACAAACTTCTGTGTTCTGTCTGTTTTACAGTAATAAAGTTTAATCTGTTGATCTGATTTTAAATTTGTAAATTAGAATTGGTCTGTTAATATTTTAAAATTATTTTTGAAATATCTTTGGCATAAAGAAAAAACAATCTACATTGTGTTGGGCAGAATGTTATGGCCGAGCGGTCTAGTGCGTCAAACTTAAGTTCCTGTGCTAGTACTAGAATGTAGGTTCGATTCCTGGCCATGACGGGTTGTGGCACCTGTGCCCTTGAGCAAGGCACTCAACCACACTTGCTCCCATTCCTGTAATTGGCGGTCCCTCCGCTGTTGGATGTGGTATATAAATAAATAAATAAAAATAAATAAATAAAATGCAGCTCAGGAATAACTTTATAAGATATATTTTCAGGAATAAGATATATTTTCCCACACCTGGAGCAAAAAAAAAATCCAACAATTTTCCAGGTAGATGCCGGTAAATGATCAAATCTGAGCCGAATCCCCTCCAGAAATCAATAATTTCTTCACATCAACTGATACTTCTCCGGCCCCAGGACACAAATAAAACAAGGTAACGGAAAACCCCAGTTGTTGAGGCACGCTGATATTGACTCTGCCTCAGAACCACTCTCGTGTATATGGCACTTGAGATAGGCTGTGAGTTAACATCTCGCGGGATGAAATGCATCCCTTGGTCATCATCAAATGCCAGCTAGCTATGGTTACCCCAACCCCGAATTCTACTTTAAATCGTAGAGAACTGGATTAGTTTGCCATCATGAGCCGTGTTTTTGGTGCAGGCTTTAGTGTGGTGGATAGTCTCACAGTTTTGCATTGAAAGACTGGTTGCAAGATTCTATAACTGGATTTACTGTACATGTAGCTATCGGGTCGAGATTGGATCGACAGAAAATTGATCAATTGAGAGTAAAGCTGGCGTACATGTAGAAATTAATTAAAACCTATTTAAAACCTACATGTATTAAGGCCTGTCCGCATTGGATTTTTTTAGGAAAACTTACCAAGACGATTGGTACTTTTCCCATTTTAAGTTCAATGCGGACAGCAGGATGTTTTCGATCCTCTCAGTAACTTTTCCTGAGTCCAGCGGTTACTTTTCCTGGCCAACTACTGCCCAGAAAAATTGACCAGGTTTTCCCCCAAAAAGTCAAATGCAGACAGGGCTCAAGAGTATTTATGAATTGGCCAATGAAATAAAGGGTAGCAAATCCTTAAAAATTAACAAACAAACTAATGCCTATATAAAGTGAAGCCCAGGAGTCGAGCTGAATATGTATTCGCCACTAATTCTTCCTAATGATAATAATGCCCCAAGCTTAATACTTAAACTGCATAACAAAATCTGTCCCAAGGAATTTCAGGTCCCATGGATTAAGATATGTAAGAAGAATAGCCAACACACAACCTCGTACGTTTCTGTATAAAAGTATGACCTCAACCGGACGAGAATGAAAAAGTAAAAAAAGAACTGAAAGGGGTTTGAGATAATCTCATACCTCATATTTTTAAATTGAAACAGAGGTGGGTCATTATTCTATGAAATCGGGACACAGTGTCCCCCTTACGTCGTGATACTTCTGGAGTTGAGTTTTTATAACTACCGGACTTCAGAGAATGATTATCCTCGGCATATAAAGAATATGGCCTAATAAATCGAACACCACCTTTATCTGTTGATACTACATGTACCCAAAACATGACGAGAACGATTCAATAAACTAGAGCGATCTTCTAAATGCAAGTGTGACATTTTGAAACATTCGCTCAAAATGTGACAATTTTTGCTCATAATGTATTTTGAATCGATAAAGGCCAGGTTCTACAGCTGGGTAAAATCAGCAACTACCTTTCCAGAAAGAAACTGGTCAAAAAGACTTGTAATCACAATAGTTGAAAAATGCCTTGCTGTCCCCCCTTACGTCGTGAAACAATTTTTTTGAATAAATAAATAAATAAATAAACTTAACGCCCTACAGAGGGATAAACCCGTCAATGAGATAACCACCCCTCCCAGAGATCACTTAAGATACTCCAAAAAACCCTGCCTGGCTTGCCCCAATTATTAAAGATAGTATACATGATTGGTAAACTGTTACAAATATAGTTTTATCCCCCTGTGTGATTGAAGATGTGCATGATTAAAACCAACCTGAACAAAAACCAGCCCCGTACTTTGTCTAACTTTTGAGAAAACAGTCAAAAAAGGGTTTGCAGTCATTTCGCCCCAAAACCACTTTGCCGTGAACCATTTCGCCCTGAACCACGGCCTGTGCACGAAGTGGTTTTGGGGCGAAGTGGCATTTGGGCGGGGTAGTGTTTGGACGAAGTAATTTGGGGCGAAATGGCACTCGGGCGAAGTGGTTTAGGGCGAAATAGCACTTGGGCGAAATGGTTTTGGGGCGAATTGAATTTTCGTTTCATGAGACGAAAACTAATTGTTTTACTAATTTAGCACTTCAGACAAAATCATTTCAGGGGAAGTTTTCTACGGTCATCATGTTTATATTGTGTAAGTTAGGCGTAAATCTGTGAACATTTCTGATTTTCGAGATTACCAATGATGTATACTGCCTTTAAGTATGAAGTAAGTGATTATTTATAGAGATTATGACCCAGGGACCGCCAGGGTAATACTTCGGCACAGCCATAGAACATTCAACGTGAACACAGCCTAATAAGATTGCTATTGCAAGTTGTTTCTGTTAGAAACCAAGAACTTTGTTCTTGTAAAGAACTTAATTCGTACACACAAACTTTACCTTGTCCTAAAAGCCTGTACTGCAATAATACGGAGCCCAGGTGAATTAATGTTTTCTCTGCCGTGCCTGTCCCTGCTTAGTAAGTCCGCCAGCATGCCACTGGACAGGCTATGCCCAAAGACGTGAAGCAACTTGACAATCATGAACCATGATGCGTTGCGACCACAACAAGGATCAATATGCAGAGTGAAGGGGGTTTCTGAGCAAGCACGACTTGACCGCATTTCCCTTGCACGCCCATCAATTGACAGCTGTGTAAGGACCTGCCCTGCCGTATATCGTAAGATATGGACGGGCAGAGCTAGGGGCAAGACTTGAGCATAAAATGGGAAGGAGGGAGGGGAGAGCATGCATATGGGGTGTCATGGTTGAGCAGTCTATTGAATCAAACTCAATACCTTGGTTAATTCAGCAGGTTCGAATCGGGGTGCCTGCCCGCATCTGGGGTGCGTGTGCCCTTGGGCAAGGCACTTTACTATAAATTGCCTCTCTCCACCCAAGATGAAATGGATACCTGTGAGGGTAGTGAAAGCTGATGTGTTTGATTAGTCCCTGTGCAGGTAAGATGCACGGGTCTGCATGCTACCCAGGGAGTTGAGAAGGATTAAGGAATATAATTGAGCTCAATGACCAGAGGTAATAGTGTGACAGTGCCTTGAGCATCCTTGGGATGAATAATCGCACCATATACATTTAAATGTCTCTATTATTATGTATCGCTGATTATCTTGTCTAGGGTATGTAGGGGTGTCTGACCACCTTTCCCAGAATCGGCTGCAGTCAAAGGGACACACCGGCTTACTGTTTACATAATGCAGCAATCTAGCATCCTTGACAATAATATTTTGATGGTCGTTGTGAACAAAAATTATCAAAATGTCATGTAATTAACTAGAAATGTTTAGAACTAACAAAAGAAACAAATGCTGGGCTATACGCTTTACCAGCCGTCGCGATGTATTATGTATCATGTGTTTGTAAATAAACGTGGCGTTCGATATGAGTCGACACGTGTTTAACCTTGATTCTTGTTTTCCCTGACTCATCACACCTTGCATGATCCCTCAGGTCAGCGCTGACTCGAGGAAGCACATCGAATGCAACGTTTTGGTGTCTTTAGCGCCCTCAATAGGCCTACATGTATGCTTTTTTTTCTTCAGTTATTATTTATCGCCGCGAACGCGAAGCGAAGACACGAAAATCTGAGAGATTATCGGCCATATCAACACCCAGAAACCCTTTTTATGAAATCTGTTGGCAGATTTGTGTACAAATTGGAAAATACGGTATGTACATGTATAGTGATCGTAGGACATTATTTTCCAACAAGAAGAGAAACCAACTGCGAATGACAAAAGCAACTCGCACTTCGCGTTGGTTTCTACGGCTGGAAATACAACTAACTCACAAGACCACGTGACTTTTCGGAACCAGAATCTGGTTCCAAAAAGTCACGTGACCTTCAATTTTTGAAAAATGCAAAAAAATTGCCAAATTTGACGGCATCTTTTCAGGATATATCTAATTTACTCTGGAAAGCGCTTCAGAATAGTGTATGGGTCTATTTTGAGCCCAAAATAACCCAACAAAGCCGGTGTGTCCCTTTAAAAGCCGTGTTCAGACTAGTTGCAATATAAGGGAATAAAGGTACAGGGGCTGATTTTAAACTATACATTTAAGACCAGCAAGGGATCTGGATGCTGATAACGGCCCTTGCTTTGTGACTCTGGCCATTATCAGCATCCAAGCCCCTCGCTGGTCTTAAATGTACCATTAGGCCTTTTCACACTACAACCTCTCAACCCGGGTTGACCTCGACCCAGGGCGAACTCCGAGACCGCCCCGGGTTGAAATGCCAATTTTCAACGCCGCATTCAACCCCGCATCGTTTCACACTTGTTTCGGCCAAACCGGGTTTATCTCACCCCGGGGCGCGTTCAACCCTCAGTTGAACAGGGAGGATTCACACTTGTGCAACGCCAACCCGGGGCGAGTGATATAATCGAGCGTTGCTCGCATGCGTAAGTGCTGTCCCCTTTCGGAAATAGTTCAAATTCGTTTAATTCATCTTCGCCTTTTCTGCCCTGTTTTTTTTGCTGCTTGCGCCATTTTGTTTTACTACAGACAAGTGCTAAAGTAAATGACGGACGATGTAAAAATAGCCTCTCAAAACGGAAGCTTTGATCTTCACGCTTACAACAAGCATGTTCATGTGTACACCGCCGCTACCCAGGGGGCCGCTAAAACATGTACCTGAACACATTCTTGAGCTGGTAGTATTCATGCAAATTTAAAAAAAAACAGTAAAATTTGGGCGCTGTAGCATGACATTTGTAGCTCACAATCGCAAGAATCTCAACCCAGGGCGAACTCAACCCTGCTCGTTTCACACTACCATTTTCAACCCGGGGCGAAAGTTTCAACCCAAGGCGAAACATTTCAACCCTGGTCCCGAGCAGGGTTGAGTTCAGCCCGGGTTGAAACCAATCTCGGTTTTGACGCTTGGTTGAAATTTCTCGAGTGTGAAAGGTCGCTTTTTTTAACCCCGCGCCAACCCCGAGATTTTTGAAGTGTAAAAAGGCCTATTTAAGACCAGCCAACCATAACCTTTATTCCGATTCATTAATACTTTTTTTTGTAAATCAGTAAACAGTAAACTTGTGACAATGCACTTTCTTAGTACACAGGTTACGTTCATTTAAAGTGCTTCACGTTGGGTGGTTAGGCCTGTAGTGTGAACTGTATTCCACCCAAGAAATACTTGAAATATCCAACTACCCTCAGACGGATTTACTCCCAAAAACTTATTTCAAAAATGCTTTGATGTATAAGTGCTTCACTGCAGAGAAAACAAACCTCGATTAAAATTCAGACTTGAGCAAACACGAGCACGCCATCTGTCCTGATACTCCAGATAGCAGGAATTTTGCGAACACGCGGTGTCAATCATAATTTGCTTTGGTTGTATACCCAGTTTAGTGAAATTTCAACACTTGATTGAGACACCAATATTGATACAAAACCTGGGATGCTATTGGGTCATTAAGAAACTGTTAACACTGATGTCGGCACTTTTTACGAGACCTCCCATGAAAAATGTCAGAGTCAATAATTGAATCGATTGTATCAACAGCGACGCAACGTCACTAACAGGTGCCGACTCGCTGCATTCCTTGTCATTACATTTCTCGGTCGCAAAACCCGTTTCCAAAAACAAAATTGATATTCATGTTTATAGGGCACTCATTTTGCGGACAATTTAATACCTATCCGTGACAGATTGACTAAACGTATAAGATTTGTTTTTTCTGAAAACCAACTTGTCACATCATGTTTGTTTGATGTACAGGCAACAGCTGTCTGCGAATGTGTAGACCATCCGTGTTTCTTTAGATTAAGGAAGACTCGTCAAAGAGAGATAACGACAGTTGTCATCAAAGGGAGCTCTAACTGTGGGAGATATTGTCTGTTGGGATTAATGGGCCATTTTAGGAAAACTGTGACATTCTAAAGAATGAGTAAAAAATATTTTGCTGACTTAATGGCTAACATTTTTAACAGATTACCTTGCTTTTTGAACCATTGATACATTTAAACTCTGTGAGGTTATGCTAATTTTACAACAGAAGACAGCATGTGCCTTTTTCTGACCACTACATTTTTATTTTAACTTCTTATAACTAATTCTTGTCAATACATTGTAATATAAAATTCATGGATTTGCCATTTTGCTGAAATGAAATGAAATTGGTGTGGTGATAGTTTGACTTTTATGCCTGGACACAAAGTGTTACACATGCATAAATTTGAAAAAAATAACGCCATTTATTTAATTTTGTTCAGCCAGACATTAGGTATACATGATTAAAACCAACCTGAGCAAAAATCAGCTCCATACTTTGTCTAACTTTTGAGAAAACAGTCACAAAAAGGTTTACAGTCACTTCGCCCCAAAACCACTTTGCCCTGAACCACGGCCTGTGCACAAAGTTGTTTTGGGGGCGAAGTGGCATTTGGGCGAGGTAGTGTTTGGACGAAGTGGTTTTGGGGCGAAACGGCCTTTGGGTGAAGTGCTTCAGGGTGAGGTGGTTTTGGGGCGAAATGAATTTACGTCTCGCGAGACGACAAATAATTGTTTTGCTCATTTCTCAAAGACTATAGGACTTAAGACAAAACCATTTAAGGGGAAGTTTTCTGCCGTCATCGTGTTTATATTGTGTAAGTTATGTGTAAATCTGTAAACATTTCTGATTCCTCGAGATACCAATCATGTATTCTATCTTTAACCACTTAGCGACAGGGAACTGCATATGCAGTTCTGAGTGCGAGTGTCTTGGGGGCGGTTATACAGAATTAGCCCACGAATTAGACCAGGGAAGAGCTGGTCACTATTATCTTGTTGGCTTGGGTCAAGTAAGTTTTTGGTTTTTGACCTGTGACTTGACTCTGGAGAAAATGACTTGTGACTGGACTTGGGAAATAAGATTGATTTACGACTTGAAATAAAAACTAGTTGCCAAGTCTCCAGCCCCAGAGACATACATGTATACTGCATAACCAAAACTGCAAGTGCAGTCTCCCGCTCCAGGGGAATGAATTGGAAAATGCCTAGCCATCGCAAAGTGGTTAAAGAAATCGCCCGTTTTATACCCAATTGTAAATTCTCCTGTAGTTTTACCTTGAAAAGCTTATACACTGTATTTTCCTTTTCTCATTTTGGACTGTGTGAGGCAAGTATCTAAAACTGGAACATGAATGACTTGGGGCGTGAATCTTGCAGTCTGACAGTTGTCCAAGTTTTCCCTCTTTGTTGATAATTTCTGTGAAAACATCGGTTTGATATAAGCCTGATGCAATTCCTTCGATTGCGAAGCCGAGGGGCATTGTAGCAATGAATAACACACAAGTTCCTTCCAAGACATCTTCCATTGTGGTGCTTCGATTACCTCTTAAGAGAAAACATGGATGTTTGTTTGCGTAGACTATTCTGTCTGTCCCTTCAAGTGAAAACAACCACATGAATGAGAGATGTCCTCGCTGCTCAGCTCTTGTGGCTTGGCTTGGCTAGCCGTAAAAAAACTAGTGGCTGTGTAATAACCATCAAACTATTACCGGCCGTCATAGATCACTCACGGGCATCATTACACTGAAGTGCACATTAAACTCAAAACGCCAACCCAAATAATTCCATTTTGGTTAACCGGCCCCGTCGGCTCGCGACGTATCACGTTTCCCCAGTTGCCGCAACTTGGGTAAATATTTTGTCCTAGTATTGATTTCGACGTCAAAAATGCTGTCGCCGTTAGGATCAGCTGTTGTTGGGTTGTTTTCCTTCAATTTACCTTTACACAAATTGTGCTAAATTCAATTTGTATTTTTTTTATCTACGACTCCACAACTGAAAAGTAAATGCAGGAAATAAAAGCGATTTAGCCGAGCTAATTCCATTGATCTCTGTTCATTATGTGTACTTTACTTATGGCCCTTAGTAAGTGTTTTAAGTAAATATGTACGTTATGCTCTTAGACCTTGTCTGTAGGCTCTCTTTAAGTGGATAAGATGAGATTGATTATTGTCTGAAGAAGCGAGTTAATTGGTTTGGTCCACAAATGAGATTGCAGCCTTTCTCGGTCTTCCGTTTTTCTGAACAAAACTGCAAAGGGCTGATCTATTTAGTGGTTGTTTCTGTGTGGTTGCACGTCACAAATAATTGATATTAATGAGTTCATTTTGAACAATGATTGCAATTCGGCACTCGGCTGCAGAGTTTATCTATTAGATACTAGAACTACATGTGCTTAGTAGAAAGCTTAAATCTTGTTTAATGGCGCTGATGAGCTGTTGTCTGGCTTCCTTTATTTAATTAAGCAGGATCTGAATTTGAGAGAATGCGATTTGGCTTGCTTCGGGGGGAGTTAATATTAATTAGGGTTTTGTTTAGCCGTACCTGACGTAACTTGATTAGCACTGTATACTCAGTGCTGCCTGAGACATCTGCCTAGTATGCAGGAGGTTGTGGGTTCGAGTCCCACCTGAGCACGCTATGAAGTATTTCACATAGTGTCTCTGGGAAACACTGAGTGTACAGAGCTAATCAAGTTACGTCCGACGTTTGGGTATGGCAAAACAAAACCCTAATTAAGGATCTGAGCTTATTTCTCATTTCTTTAATATTATAACTTTAGCTTATTAAAGTTCCATAGAACTTTTGTAAGATGTATAAAGGCCTGTACGCATTGGACTTTTTTGGGGAAAACTTATGGAGACGATGGGTACTTTTCCCATTTTAAGGCCAATGCGAACAGCCTGGGATGTTTTCCTCTCAGTAACTTTTCCTGGCCAACTTGACCAGGGAACTTTTCCCGAGACGAAAAGCGCAATGCGGACACATAGAGTTGGTAAAAGCGCTCTTGAAGCGTACATCTGGGCTGTGAAGGTCAAACTGCAAAGGGACACTGCGCATGCTGTCTCACGGTCTCGGTAACATTTTACCGTGTCAAAAAGTCAAAATGCGGACAGCAGTAAAATTTAGCCTTTTTTATTTTTACCATCGTCTCGGTAAAACATCCCAAAAAAAAACATAGTCCAATGCGGACACGGCTTAAGAAATTTAAAATTGAACACGGAGTTAAATTCAACATTAACTGCATTAACTGCACAGCAGAAAATACAAGAGTCTTTCTTTTGCCTTTTGCCCCAAAAATTCAAAATTAATGTGATGAAGGTAAAAATTAATAAAATTTCTACATCTTTGTGCAATCATGTCGGGAGAATTTTGCTTATTATTTATTTATTTATTTTTTTATTTATTTATTTATTCACCACATCCAACAGTGGAAGGACCGCCAATTACAGGAATGGGGTCAATTAACATAGATATTTGAATAACTATCAACTTGTAAGTTGAATTAGTAACGGCCAGAGACACCGGGGAATCCCTCCCCTTACTCTTCACGAAAGAATGCTCTGGGATCTTTAAAGTGCGTTACCGAAACCTGACACACTGGACCAACGGCTTTACATCCCTTCCGAAGGACGGAACAAGTGTGATTAAGTGTCTTGCTCAAGAGCACAAGTGCCACAACCCGTCGCGGCCCGGAATCTAACCCACATTCAAGTACTGGCACAGGAATTTGAGTTTGACGCACTAGACCACTCGGCCATAACACCCCATTATATTTTGTCAATAATAGTTCAACATTTTTCCCCATGCAAAGCACAGATAGAAGCAACCAACGTGCCATCAATAATTACCTTCAACTTGCCTTAGGAAAACTTTCACACCCCTGAACGAAGAAGCCGCCTGACGACTGCCAATTTTGGGCTCCTAACATTCGTGGGTGATTAACAGTCACTCCACCCCATTTCCCCTGGGCTAAGACTTGGCAGCCGCATTGTAAATCCGGACAATACCGGCTCCGTAATATCACAAAAAGGGTAGAAAGCCGTGACGGATTTTCCTCCGCTCAAATTGTCAAATCGTGGCAGTGGCAGACGTTTAGTCACACACCGGGCCACAAATTGCTTCCAAAGTAGGACAAATTAATATGCTTTGAGCTCGGTGATGACATAAATGGAACCCCTAAAACGAAATTATTGACGTGCAGGTGAATGGCCGAGTTTTTCGCCGTACCAACCCCCATTTCTGTCGCTCGATGTCTTTTAGGTTTAATCGCTTGGGAAAGCGGTCAAACCTACGGAGGCAGCAGAGATCAATAACTGAGTGTACTTTGGTTTAAAGTGGTTTAATACCGTGTTCTTTGAGGGGATTGCTTTAAATCCACTTTTGTGTTTGATTCCTGCTCGAGTCTGATTGTAGGGGTAACTCTCAGCAGGGTTTGCTTGGGGCAGTGGCCGTCATGCAAGGGCGTATTAGGTCATGCATCATTGGCCATATTTGTGCCGAATGAGATTTTCTTTGATGTAATTATTCTGAAGCAGTATGTTTTAGAGGGACAGTGTAGAGGCCTCGGATGGGCTTGATGCACTAGATTTCAGAATTTTGTGTGGGGTGTATTAATTGTACCAGTTGTATGATTTACGATTGAACGATTGGTCTGCATGATTAATGGGGCGTGAAACAAAAACACTCTATAAGGGTCAATGGTTGTCTAATTAACTTGGAAACTCATCTGATAAATCATGCACAAGTTGCAGATTTTTGCATATCTTGCGAAAATTGGTTTTGCTTGACTAATCAGCAAAGCCTTTGAAACAGTCTTTTGTTTGAATTGCTGCCTATACACACACACATCGTCGACATTTTCACGAAGGGAACTTTTGGGTCACTAATCGCATGAGCAATTAACTTTTGAGAAAATCGCATATGATGTGGTTTTGACGTTTAAAGGCCCAGTGGATCATTTGCAATGACCCCAAAAAGTAATCAACGAGTTTACAGGGATAAAGGTCTTAAAGTAAAGATTGAATTAATAGCAACTACCCAATGAAAGGTTTTCGCTCAAAATGATATAATTTTACCAGAAAATAATCCGTAAAGATGAAATTATTTAGATCGTTTGCAAACGATTTACTTATTTTTGGTTTGCATCTACGCGGTCCAAAATGCATGAGCGCTGTGTACTCTGTGTGCGTGTTCCAACGCGATGCATTTTTATGAACGCAGTATATGATGTGCGTCACAGAGTGCATGACGCAAGCCACATAGTACCCGATCAACTGAGAACGAATATTTGAAACACCCCGCCAAGACCAGGAAAATGCATATGGATTTTCATGCTTTTTTTTAAACGTGGTACATTTGACAAAGCTGAAATTTCTTCGGATGAGTTTGTTGATGTCTTTCTTTTGATTTATAATGGTTTTATTCGCAGAATCGCTCAAAAACAGATCATCTACAGGGCCTTTAAGCGACATTTTGAACAGCATAGCTCCACTGAAATGACCAGGTTTTGGTATCACAATTAATCACATGAAAGCATGTATGATTGGCTTCTCATACATGTACGTGGCAATCCATCCTAAAAATGATTAATTAGTTGCGAGTTGCTAATTGATTAACAGAAGATTCAATAATTCCAGAGATCTGCCCTTGCGACTGTGAAACGTCGGGCCGGTACGTGCTGATTCCACACATACCGCGTGCTAAACGCGTAGTGTCATGTGCATGTGGATTTGACCCAACAGAACAACATTCCTTTTCGTTTGGTTTCAAAACGGTCTCTTCGTGAAAACGAAAAAGGGCACTTGGTGAGAAATTGTCCCGTTCATTAATTAAAATAATTGGGGTTTTGATCACTTTTTTCGAAAAAAGTACTTCACAGCGCTATGTAGATGATTCAGTTCATAATAATTTTCAGCAAAAATCACAAAACCATAAATATGACAATTTTTTGCCAATTTTTTCCTTTCATGAAAAAGCTGATGACATACTAAATGGAAATGGCACTGCAAAAAAGAACTTCAAGCCCGAAACAGGATGCAGAATTTGTAAAAAGGGCACCTTGTTGCTTTCTTGAAAAGGAAATTCATTGGCTCTAAAGAGTCTAAACCATCAAATGTCTTGCCATTACACACAAAAAGAGTACCGGTAGGTGGGTAGATAGGAGTCTTAAAAAATGGTGGCTAAACAGTGAAATGTGCAAATGAAATGTTGAAATTTGCTGAATGATCAAATAAAATAATTTTATTTGTGGGTCTGTTCACGGAAAGGGGTCACAAATTTGTGACATGGGGATTGATTTCTGAAGTTTTAGCACATACTGAAATAAATCATCCACTCACCGGCGCTTAAAATACTAGACTCGGTCCAGCGGGTATTTCGAGCCCTGTCCAGTATTAATCTATGTATTTTAAAGATTACAAAAAAATAATTTGTGAGATAACTTGTGTCATGGATTTTCTGTGTGATTGAAAAATGTGAATCTTTGAGGTAAGTCATACAAAACAAATTTGACTCTTTTATTAGAGAGTCTGAAAACGAGGTTTTAAACGTAACATGCAAGGACACCACGGTTACATTCACCACCACTTTTTTGGCCTTGTCTTATGTCGGCCTAACAGGTGATTACGATAACATTCAAAAGGCATGATTATCTTCAGAATACAGGCATTACAACACACTATATTTAATTGGCATAATGCTTATAATTATTGTACATCTATTTGAAGAAACGTTTGAGGTGGGCCATGTCACAAATTGGGGGTCTTGCAAGTCCTGTCTTCACAAATTCATTAAAAAAACCAAAGTCCTTCGATCAAAATCCCGCAATTTTGTCTGTAGTATATCTTCCAGGATAGGGATCTTATCTATATAAATTTTGTTCCACTAAATAGGGAGGATTAAAGGCACAGGCTCCAATGCGTGCGCGCCAAATTCGTGCCACGAAATACGCAGCTCTATGCCTTTGCTATGGAGCTGCGTATTTCATGGCACGAATTTGGCGCGCGCGCATTGCTGACGAGCCTGTGCCTTTAAGGAAATAGTGATTAACTTTTTAGCCAAATGCATTGGTGACCCCTTTTCGTGAACAGACCCATGTCCAAGTTTTTAAAAAATCAATACAATTTAACATTTTTATGATTTTAAAACATAAATTAAACATGAATTAAAAATTAGCTTTTTAGAAGTATGGCGGAAGAAAAGGAGAGGGCGCAATTTTATTAGGGTATGAATTTTTTTTAACAATTGTATTCTTTTCCAAAAACTTGATTTACATGTTGTAAATATAATACAGAGCCAGAATTATAAATAAGTGCAAAGTGAAAAATGCAGTAATTTTGCATTTAATTAGAATTTATACCCAATTCAAAGTGCGCCCTCCTATTGTCTCCGCCACACTTCAAAAAGGCTATTGGAAGTGCTTCTAATGGAAGTTGTTTGTGGGTGGCTCGAGATGTACGTAATTTTCTCTTCAAGGTAATTGGTTCTGCGCTGTACATGCTAGATCGGCTTGGCCGATTCACATGATTAAAATCTGTCAAACCTTGCAGTTCACATTCAAATTAAGAATTTGTTGAAAGACATTTTACATTCATATCTCATGTCATGGGATGAAGCCTATATGTACAATAGTTTAATTTTTTGGCTTCAGATTTTAGATTTTTTTCCGGACCCAGCTTGTTCACATGCAGAAGTGCCATTCATAAAACATGATTTTTAATACTTCAAATGACTTATGAGCATTACCGCTGGGTGACTAGTTGATTAATCGCGAGTAGTTGGCAAAGTATCAAAAGGGAGGAAAAAACAAAATGCACGTTTGTGTGTACATGTATAAGTAACCAACCGTACAGCGAAAATTTGCCTAATCTGTGCTGCCCCGATTCTGTTTCAAACAATGCATAGATGGTGAATTTCAGCAAGGATTATTTCATATTTCTCTCCAAAAAAAACCTACCTCGATTACCTTTGAGTAATTAAAATCAAACGGTCTTGCTCTGTGATTAGACGGCATAAGTTTGCCATAATTCTCCTTCTACCCGTGCATGTACAGTAGCTACTGTCACATATGTAACATAGCATACGTGTATTAATCGCGAGTAATCGCGAATTTACGAGTAGCAAAATGAAACAGCTCATTAAATCGGGCGTACGCGACAGATCATGGACATACATGTGAAGATCCGCAGTCATTGTACTCGATCATTGTGGTTCAAAACATGCTTGTCGGACTTTCGGCTAGCACAAAGAACACAATGAATTGAAATAGTCGGCATACACAACAAATAAATCACCTGCACACAGGTCGCCTTTTAAGTGTGCTGGGAAACAGGCCCGATAGCATATAATCGCGATTAATCGCGAGTATGTAACGGTACTCGCGGCGTCGCGATTAATCGAGTAGTTTAAAAATGATGGTCACGAGCACGAGTACCGTTTACTACTCGCGATTAATCGATTAATCGAGCTATTCGCCCAGCGGTAATGAGCATTACAAATTCTCATTAAAAGTTACACCCTTGCCCATCTCTAAATTCAGAGAGTAGTTGTAAAAACTCTGGATGCAGCAATAGGGCGACAATTCAGGAAGCCTTTCCCCGTGGACCACCGAAATTTCGGGAAGAATCACTCAAAATGACACCTTATTTTTTTACCCAAAGCTTCCAAAAATGGTTCCAGAGAATTGGTTCTAGTCCTAATAAAAATTGTTTTTGACCTAAAAATAAAATTGTTTTTGACGTAAAAAAATTGTTTTTAATCTCAAAAATATTAGGGTGACACCAAATTGTCGCCCTATTGAGCGTGTCGCCCTAATATAGCTTTTTTACACACAAATTGTCGCCCTATCCTAGCATCCATAGTTTTTGTGATTTTTACATTTTCAGGACTTATTTTTTAATGTATTGTTTCGAAAGAAAATTTCCAAAGTCTAAAACTCAACTGTGATAGATTGGCTGTGGACTTTCCCTTGCCTTTCCGGCTGAGCTGAGTGAGACGATGTGAAGTATTGGAGTAACTATATACAAGTAGCAGAATTCAATATCCGAGCCTGTTTAACCCAATTTTTGGTCCATTATATTGAAGTGATCTGTCATTTTTCTCGGACAGACTTTCGACCCATTGCATTTCTGAGGTACAGGTTAGGTATAGGAGAAATCCGTGTGTTTTTTGCTGTGTATGTTGAATTATTATGTATGAATATGTACGAATGGTAATTTCTGCATTGCCGATTGCTTGTTCCTGAAGGAGCGTGTTTAGATTTTTCCAGAAAATGGATTGTGTTCTAACCTAACAATCGTATAAAATACCTCCCCAGAATACTGGGAAGATTCATTCGCAGATTAGCAGATTTACAGTTTAGACTTTTACAGCTTAAAGTTGCACTGCCCGTGTTTTGGCCGATTTGGGCGTCAAATATTTTTTTAAAAGATAAATAGGTATTTTTCTAGAATAGAAAAAGTTATCAGCTTTCATTTGGTACCAAGAACGCAAAAATCCGTCAAGGATTAATGCCAGTCGATTAAAAACAAGAAATTATTAAATGGCTGGCAGGTCATTTAATCGACAGGGTTATGACGTTAATGTACATGTGCGTGTACATTGTACACATACTATGTACATGTACATATGAGCGTACGCGCACATGTACAACATGTGAAGCACGTTTCAAGAAAAAGGCTTGTATCTCCAATTCCCGACGTCGGAAATTTAAGTTTTTGATATTTTTTGTTACAGAGACACGTAAGCTTTCTAAATTCGTTCGCTTGTGTAAATTAATTTTTGTAATCCTTTCACCGAAACACGGGCAATGCAACTTTAATGCAGAAATGTATGGTCTACAGGAAATGTAATGGCATTCATATATTCTTGGCCAAATACAAATGACACTTGGGTCTTTCTATAAATTAGGGTCCAATGTTGGTGTCCCCCGTTACATTTTACATCTCGATTTTGTAAATTCAGGACACATTAATACTTTCCATCTCAAAGAGTGAGTACATAAAGTACAATTCATAAAAAAAATGGTTTAAATGCCATTTTAATGATTTTTGTTCGAAAAATAACACATACAGTATTAGGTGTAACGGGGGACACTAAATGTCACTCTTTTGGAACCCTAATTTATAGAAAGACCCATATTATAAATTTGTACACAGGGTTTTTAGAAAGGCATGTTGTCACACTATTTGTATCCCCTTTTGGGCCTAAGTTATCTCTTCAGAACAACAGAAACTTATTTAGTCAGGGAATATTTCCGAAATCTGGGAACTAAATCCTTACCAAATTATTTCTTCACCAAATTGTTATTCAAGGTGTCTAGTAACATTTCCTAAAAAGTTGAAATTCAACTCCCCTAGGAAAACCCGTGACAGCTCTTTAAAGTTGGGGTACCAGGAACTATTAATCCGAAAATATTGAAAAATTCAAATACTATATCAACCATCTTGTGGGGGTCAAATGAGAGGTTTTTCGTGATTCTGAATCAATTGTAAACATTTATTTTGCATCAGATCGACTTTTGGATGACAATCTGTGATGCTTAGCTCTTTTTTTGATTAAACGTATATATAAACATACATATGACTGCGCATCCAATTCAAAGGTAGTAGTCCATGGGCCAGAGGGACCCACCGTGCACCTCCCCCTCGAATTGACGATACAAGTTACCCCTCAAAATGTAGGTCTTGGTGAGTTCTACACAGTGGTACATGAGTTACATCTTTTAATTTAGTAAGTAGGTCAACAGAGCTCAAAAGGTCAATTTTAAAGGGAGTTTCGCTAAATTCGGTAATCCTCGCCATCAAACAAAACTGTACGTGTAAATTAATAAAGTTTTACTATAACATGATATTATTTTGTCTCAACGTATTTTATCCGCCATATAAATACAGGTTAATTTGATTATATTGGTAGAAAGGCTTTCTGCCACAACGTGGGAAATATGTGGGTCAATATAACACCAAAATACCCCAACATAAAAAAAACCTTACAGGCATGGGGTGGAGACAATGACTTCTCTAATATAACTGCTGATGTCAGATATAGCTAATTTTATTATTCATTAATGTGTATAACACGGTACTGTGGCAAGACTGGCTGCACCAGTCACCATATGAGCCGCTAAGGCAGGGTGGCCACTCTGCCAGAATTGCCTCCCTGACAACCTGCACTTCTAGGGCTGTTTTTGAGACATGGGGTTCAAAAAGTCTGGTCAGGCATGCAGGTTTAATAAGGATAAAAACCTAACAAACTTGGCCGTCTCGGTTCAGCCCGAAGCCATCCCGGTTCAGCCCGAAGCCATCCAAGCCAAGCTCAATGCCCGCCCAGCTATGCCCAAACCCCAAAACCCCAGCCCGAAGCCATCCCGGCCCAGCCCGATGCCATCCCGGCCCAGCCCGAAGTCATCCAGCCCCAGCCCAATGCCCTCCCAGCAAAAACCTGAAGTCCAAAAGCCCAGCGAATAGAGTCTAAGTTTCCAATGACTGACACTTCTCAAGTGACAATGTTGGAAATAGTCACAACTCTTACTCTCACTATTAGAGATAAAGAAGAAACGAAGAAACTTCGAAAAATCCCAAACATGACTGAGATTCGAACCAGGGACCTTATGATTACAAGTCGAGCTCTCTTCTAACCAGACCAAGAAGCTGTTTGCAAACCGACCGCATTAAAAACCCTAAATTCTTTAAAATAACTAACCCTAAACCCTAACCCTGAACCCTAACCTATTATATAGTCTCCTCTCAAGAGACTAAAAAGGTACAAAACCCCTAATTTTCCCCTCGCATTGGTGTAAAAACAAATTACGCGGCCGGGATGGCTTCGGGCTGGTGTTTTGGGGTTTGGGCTTAGCTGGGAAGGCATTAGGCTTGGCTGAGATGGCTTCGGGCTTGGCTGGAATGGCTTCAGGTTGGGCCGGGATTGCTTCATACTGGGCCGAGATGGCTTCGGGCTGGGGTTTTGGGGTTTTGGGTGAGCTGGGAGGGCATTGGGCTTGGCCGGGATGGCTTCAGACTGGGCCGGGATGGCTTCAGACTGGGCCGGGATGGCTTCATACTGGGCCGGGATGGCTTCGGGCTGGGCTGGCATGGTTTCGGGCTAGACAGGGATGGCTTAGAGCTGGGCTGGGATGGCTTAGAGCTGGGCTGGGATGGCTTAGAGCTGGGCTGGGATGGCTTCGGGCTGGGGTTTGGGGGTTTGAGCTAAGCTGGGAGGGCATTGGGCTTGGCTGGGAGGGCATTGGGCTTGGCTGAGATGGCTTCAGGCTGGGCTAGAATGGCTTCACGTTGGGCCGGGATGGCTTCAGACTGGGCCAGGATGGCTTGGGCTGGGGTTTTGGGGTTGGGCCGAGCTGGGAGAGCATTGTGCGTGACTGAGATGTCTTCGGGCTGGGCCAGGATGGCTTCAGACTGGGCTGGGATGGCTTCGGGCTGGGTCAGGATGGCTTCAGGTTGGCCGGGCCGAGATGGCTTTAGACTGGGCCGGGATGGCTTCGGGCTGGGCTGGTATGGTTTCTAGCTAGACAGGGATAGCTTCGGGCTGGGTTGGGATGGCTTATAGCTGGACTGGGATGGCGTCGGGCTGGGGTTTTGGGCGTAGCTGGGAGGCATTGGGCTTGGCTGGGATGGCTTCGGGCTGAGCCAAGATGGCTTCGGGTTGGAACGGGATGGCTTCGGGTTGGGCCGGGATGGCTTCGGCCTGGGCGGGATGGTTTCGAGCTCGGCTAGTATGGCTTCGGGCTGAAACGGGATGGCTTTGGGCTAGGCTTTGATGGCTTCAGGCTTGCCTGGCATGGCTTCGGGCTGGGCTGGGATGGCTTAGAGCTGGGCTGGGATGTCTTTATATAGGCTGGGGTTTTGGGGTTTGGGCATAGCTGGCAGGGCATTGAGCTTGGCTGGGATGGCTTTAAACTGGGCCGGGATGGCTTTGGGCTAAAACGGGATCGCTTCGGGCTAAAACGGGATGGCTTCATGCTGAAGTTTGTTTGGTTTTTATCCTGATTAAACCTGCATGGGCCTGACCAGACCTTTTGAATCCCATGTCTCAAAATCAGCCCTAGAAGTGCAGGTTGTTAGGGAGGCAATTCTGGCAGAGTGGCCCACCCTGCCTTAGCGGCTCATATGGTGGGTGGTGCAGCCAGTCTTGCCACAGTATCATGTTATACCCATTACTGAACAATAAAATTAGCTACATCTGACACCAGCAGTTATATCAGAGAAGTCATTGTCTCCAGCCCTTCCATGCCTGTACGGTTTTTTATGTTAGGGTATTTTTGGTGCTAAATTGACCGTCTAAATTGGTGCTAAATTGACCCACGTTGTGGCAGAAAGCCTTTCTACCAATATAATCAAATTAACCTGTATTGATATGGCGAATAAAATACGTTGAGACAGAATAATATCATGTTATAGTAAAACTTTATTAATTTACACGTACAGTTTTGTTTGATGGCGAGGATTACCAAATTTAGCGAAACTCCCTTTAAAATTGACATTTTGACCTCTGTTGACCTACTTACTAAATTAAAAGACATAACTCATGTACCACTGTGTAAAACTCACCAAGACCTACATTTTGAGGGGTAACTTGTATCGTCAATTCGAGGGGGAGGTGCACGGTGGGTCCCTCTGGCCCATGGACTACTACCTTTGAATTGGATGCGCAGTCATATGTATGTTTATATATACGTTTAATCAAAAAAAGAACTAAGCATCACACTTTGTCATCCAAAAGTCGATCTGATGCAAAATAAATGTTTACAATTGATTAAGAATCACGAAAAACCTCTCATTTGACCCCCACAAGATGGTTGATATAGTATTTGAATTATTCAATATTTTCGGATTAATAGTTCCTGGTACCCCAACTTTAAAGAGCTGTCACGGGTTTTCCTAGGGGAGTTGAATTTCAACTTTTTAGGAGATGTTACTAGACACCTTGAATAACAATTTGGTGAAGAAATAATTTGGTAAGGATTTAGTTCCCAGATTTGCCAAATATCGGATAATATTCCCTGACTAATTATTTTATTTGGATACCAGACAAAGGTATTTTCTGGAAAAAATTGTCTGTGTTGCCAAAATGCACTCTTTACCGTGGAAAGACTCGTATATGGTTAAAACCCCAACTTTTTAGGGGTGTGGGGGGTGGGGGGAGGGTGGGGAGGGTGGGGAGGGGGGATGCTAGACCAAAAGTAACAAAAAAAGCTGCTTATACAGTCAATCTGAGAGTGGGAATTTTCAGCACAGCTTTATGCAGTCATGCATGATGAAGCTGTTATGTGAATATTTCGATGTCAGCTTTACTACAAAATAAGTTTTCAAATTTTGACTAAACTGAGAATTTGCGTTTCTTTTGCTGTTAAGTATATAAAAAAGTAAGAGTTCTGTATCCTGTTCCAGCAAGAAGCCAAAGTAAATAAATTAATAAATAAAACAAATTCCCATTTTGTTTTTGGCGCCAGACATATGAAGACTTAAATCCACCTTAAACATTCACCAGGATGGATTTTCCATCTTTAAAGTTCACTGAGAATGTCTTGACTTGGAGCTTACCTTGAGATGACATTTTAAGATACGAGTGGATTACGATTTCAGACTTATATTCACAGTGTCACTGTTATGTGAATCTTGATA
Source organism: Henricia sp. BOLD:AAB3569 (assembly GCA_037783545.1). Lineage (NCBI taxonomy): Eukaryota > Metazoa > Echinodermata > Asteroidea > Spinulosida > Echinasteridae > Henricia > Henricia sp. BOLD:AAB3569. Next base: position 286,596 of record JBBELK010000469.1, on the reverse strand, counting down.
ATCTGATAACGATGGAGTCTGCAGCACTCCATAGTTAGTTTATTTTTGGCTGATTCGTAAATCCCTTCCTGATGGAATTTCCATAATGTTGGCTTAAAGATATTTTGCGTAGAGTAAGAAAATTTGAAAGAAGTTGGAAAAAGTTGCTATTAATAAATACGTCTTTGCCATGTGTAAGTATACACGTATATCCAAGGAAAAATATTTTGGAGGGGAAATGATACTTGTATAGGACTAGTGGTTGGCCAGTCTTAAACTATACGTGCAGTTTTTGTGTGCATGTATGTATGTATGCGTTTTCCATGCATGCTGAAACTTACATGTACTTGGGCCAGACTGGAAAGTGTTTAAAACCAGTTGAACCTTAAAAGTTTATTAAGGGAATAAAAGTGGGTTTGGCTAGTCTTAAACATACTTTTAAAACTGGCTTGCCGTTTTGCCATATTTCGCCTTGTTTTTTTGTATGCATCGTTGGTGCATTGCGTTCGTTCAAACCGCTAGCTGTGCATCAAGATGTTTTTGTTCGATCGCTCGCGTTACGTGTAATGCAGGCATGTTGTACGCGCATGCACACGACGGGGTACTTTGCACATTTTGCTTTCGGGCGCGAGCAGTTTCTCTGTGCGTTTGCGTGGCTAGAGCACGGGCACAAATGCATACCAGGCAAGAAAGTGTTTAAGACTGGCCGTCCGGTCTTTATCGTCCGTTTAAGATTGCCCATGTGACTTACTCTCAACCAATAGGGATGTCTAAGATATTTATGACTGTCTGTTTAATACCACCTACATGTACATGTACGTGATATGCTTTCCGTTAATAGGAATGTTTTTATATACATAAATAAAAAACTCTGTTAACACGTTGACTGCCGACTCGGAGTATACTCAAAGTAACAGGTGTACCGGATTTTGCCACTACGAGTATATACTCATAGAAAATGGGAACGCCCTTTGCAGGAACGCACTGTGAAAACGTACTGTGAAACTATGCTCGGCAGTCAACGTGTTAAAACAAAATGAGAAGATAATTTCAACATTTCTTTCGTCAATTTTGAAAATTTACACGAGTGTGCTCTGGGGCAGACCTTCCACCGCTTTAAATCACAGAAATGAAACCTCAGCATGAGTGCAACGCAAACTGGGCTTCAGGCAACCGAAATAAAAATATGTTTTGCCCTAAAGTGTGAAAGCATCTCAAAGAGGACGTCATTTATGTTTTTAGAGCTAGTAGAGAATGTTATTTGGAACAGCCAGAGTGTATGATTAAATTCACTTGAGCAAGCAAGGATGTACTCACAGCGGAGCGAGTGTAGTGCTTGTTCTGATTTTAAACCTTCAGTCTAATAGGAAGTGTGAGTGTTGTTGGACGCTGGAGATAAAAGAAGAATAGTGCCATGGGTACATTTTACGAGTGCGTGCATTATTTGGGAAGAGCATTATTACATTTGTATTATGGGCCCCCGTACGTAGACATTCAGCTCCAACATACCAATTGACCGCATTTTTCTGCATCATTAGTGACATTCCTTTGGCAATACATGAAGAAGTTGTACATGTACCGGTACGTAAAACCTTGTTCTTTGCCAAGTTTTTGGACAAAATGGCAGCACCCATACATTCATAACAGATCATGCAATACTCACCAGGGGCCAATTTCATAGTCGCTTAATTAACAGCCTATTTTTTTTTTAATTGAGCACAAGGCTATTTCACAGACATTTTTATTGATAAGCAATTGAAAACGTGCTTTAACTATTAAAAGAGCTAAACTTTGCAGAGGCTCGTCAATGTGCACTTGTGGCCAAATTCGTGCCACGAAATACGCAGCTCCCTAGCAAAGGCATGGAGCTGCGTATTTCGTTGCACGAATTTTGCCTCTCGTGCACATTGACGAGCCTCTACCTTTACAGGGGAATTATATCAAAGGAACAAAAGAAATGTGCCCAACAAGTACAACTCGTACATTATTGTAATGCAAAGAGGCAGATATTACCCACTGAAAAGCGGATACGAACTTCACAAAGAATGGCAATTTTAGCGATGCAATTGCACTGTGGGCGCAGGCGCGGATCCAGAGGGGGGGTTTTGGGGGTCAAAACCCCCCCCCCTGCTCCGACACCAAAAAATATAATGTAATGCATTTTTTGCGTGTCCGCCTGTCCGAAACAAGCAGACATAAAAATCTGATAGGCAAAACCCCTCCCTGGTGGCAAAACCCCCTCCTGGAAAAATTCCTGGATCCGCCCCTGGGGCGCTGCCATTTTGTCCGAATACTGGGCAAAGAATGTCGTTTTTGCGTACAAGTCCTCCGTGCATTCCTATGGCAATAGACGAAACGGCATTCTTTGCACAGTATTCGGACAAAATGGCGGCACCCATAGTGCGACGCATCACTAAAATAGCCATTCTTTGTGGAGTTCGTATCCGCTTTTTAGTGGGTAAAATTTTGAGTTGTACTTGTTGGGCACAAGGTCTTTTGTTTGTTGGGTATAATTCCCTTTTAAGATACATGATGTGATGCAACAATAAATTACCGTTTCCAAGCAAACGCATGCTTTATATTAAAAGACGCTTCTGCCAAACACAACTCGTCTGCTATAGTCAGCACATCTTTCCACGTAATGCTTTAGTGGCCCCATGAAATTGGGATCAGTAATTGTAAGAAAGTGTTTCTACTGAGCACAATAACCGTTTCCGAAGCGTTTCGGAAACGGTATCCTTCTAGAAAATGGCCTTACATGTAAATGGTTATTTGCCAGTACACGCACTGGCAAATCAAAACTGTTTGGAGAAGGTTTTTGCTGGAGAAGGTCTTTAAGAAACATTATAAGGTTTAAAAGGCATTCCGCACCACATTGGCAAAATCGCTTAATGCATTGTATGATGGGGAGTAGCCTGAAATACAATGTACATCTTGCAGCCCAAGTGTACCTAGGGTCACAGTTATCCATTAAAAGCTAGATAAGAAATGGAGGCCGTACGCGCATAACCGCGCCTTCTCATTAGCATAGCATTGTGGGGTACCGTGGCCGAGCGGTTTAGGTCATTGACTCGCAATCATAGGTGAAAACTTAGGGTTGCAGGTTCGAACCTCCCCACGGCTACGGTACCTGTGCCCTTGGGCAAGGCACTCAACCACACTTGCTCCATCCTTCGGAAGGGATGTAAAGCCGTTGGTCCAGTGTGTTAGGTAATGGAAACGCACTCTAAAGATCCCAGAGCATTCTTTCGTGAAGAGCAAGGGGGATCATCCCCGGTGTCTCTGGCCATTTCTAATTCTAATTCTTCATGGGTTTCCTCACGCTTGCGAGTGACAGTGCAATGAGCACTATTGAGGAATCCTTGGTATGAATACCAGAAAATAATAATAATAATAATAATAATAATAATAATAGTTTTGGGCACCTCATTTGCATAGTTTTGGGCACTATTTGCATGTTTCTGGGCACCATTTGCATAATTTTGGGCCCCTCATTTGCATGGTTTTGGGCACTTCCCCATTGAATATGTTCGAACACAAAATGCGCTACACGCGCACGCGTTCCAAACCGCCTGAAACCGGTTACGGTGAAGTGCCATTCCATAACACAGTCGTTATTTATCTTATCTAGCTGTTAATAGAAATCTGTGGTAGAATCCCAGTGTGATATTAGTTGCCATAGTCAAACTACACATGTATTGATTTGATCAGTTAGATAACATGTGTGGAACCATCACCTTAGGCATGTGACAGAAAGTGGTGTAATTACATCAGTACTCTATAAGCATTCAGTTTTTTTTAATCACAGGTATTTTTTTTTTAATCAGATAGCTGAAGAATGATTGCAGCTTAGCCTAGATATTTATCTCGTTTTGTGAGGAATTGTGATTAGAGCCGCGACCGCGTAATTTCAAACCCGGAACCCCAAGATACAAATCGGCCCGTTGCTGCAGAGCCTCGTTACTTCGGACCAAAGGGAATATATAGAGAGAGAAAGCGGTGGCTAATTTGTTCTTGCTCAAGTTAATATCACAGACCGGGCATTTTTCAAGAGCTGTCATCCTAATGAGAAGGCGCCATGCAGTCTCGCTGGAAACCTGTTCTAATTTCACCGCTCTAGCGCGCTACCGTGCTGGGCGTGTATGACTTTAGTCATTGTCTCCTTCAAATTCACCCAGGTTTGAGGTCTTGAGAAGTGTATACCACGTTGGTAAGAGGACTTAAAGGGCCCCTGAAATGGTGTTTTTATCAATGAGATCTGTGCTATGGAACTTGTCCATTAATTTACAATCATAAAAACCCTATTTGGAAGTTGTTTGGGGGGGGGGGGGGGCGTTAAAATCAAGGGTTTTTATTTTTATGCTAATGAAAATTTACATATGCATGAGCAAAGTGGTGATGTCACATTAGGAAAACACAGGAAAATTTCATTCAACTGTGCACAAAAGTTTCCACAATTTTCTCCAACTTGCTTAAACTTTTGTAACCCATGACGGTTTAGGTTTGTTTTACATGTTGCCTGTTGCAAACCATGAAAAAACTAAGGCTGGAAACTGCAGCATTTTTCCACAATTCCAGTTTGAAGTCTTATTTTTTTTCTTTGATTTTCTGCTGTGTGTTCCTAAAGTGACATGCACCAAACAGCGCCCTCTTTCTGTAAGTTTATCTGAAGAAAATTTCAAAGTTGAAAATGCCAAAATAAACAGTAGTATTGTCTTTCTACACAAGTAATCCTTCATATGCAGCAAAAACTGTGGATAACGTTATTGAGCATTTCAGGGGCCCTTTAAAGTTGCACTGTCCGTGTTTGGGTGAAAGGATTAGAAAAATTAATTCACACAAGCGAACGAATTTAGAAAGCTTACGTGTCTCTGTAACGAAAAATATATTTAAAAAAATTAAATTTCCGACGTCGGCAACTGGAGATACAAGCCTTTTTCTTGAAACGGGCTTCACATGTTGTACATGTGCGAGTACGCTCATAGTACATGTCTACAATGTACACACATATGCGCATGTACATTTACGTCATAACCCTGTCAAATAAAAGACGGCCTGTCTTTTATTATTTCTTGTTTTTAATCGACTGGCATTAATCCTTGACGGATTTGTATGTTCTTGGTACCAAATTAAAGCTGATAACTTTTCCTATAAAAAAAAATATAGCTATTTAACTTTTTTTTAAATGTTGATGCTCAAATTGGCCTAAAATCTGACAGTGCAACATTAATTTTGTGTATAGGGTTTGTCCATGAAGTTGGGGCACGGTGTCCACGTAGCATCGGTATAGTCTGTGTTAATTATATACTGAATATGTATTTACAACTTCAAATTGTTGTTGCAACGGATATGGTATAGTGCCCGGCTGTATTCATTCATGTTTTCTTTGGGCAATCTCTCACTGAATATGAGATTCTTGTTTTACCGACGCTACGTGGACACCACATATGTTTAACACTATCAAGACATTTGACTGAGTCTGTGGTTTGGTACACCATAATGCAAGTACTTTTACTGTAGTGGGATATGCTTTTCTTCCTGAAATGAAATATTGACTGAAGTAGCTGGGCTAGAATGAGACACAGTTTTTGAGATATGATATGTCACAAAACGTGACCCAACTTCATGGAGAAACCCGTATGCAAAGACGATTTCTTGAATTTGCTTGTTATAAAAACTGGCATTTTTTTCCTGAAAAACAATATTGTAGAATTATAAGTCAGAAGTATTGGTTAATATATTGTCTATGACATGTAGACTGCAACAATGTTTCAACTTCGGCATCACCCAATGAAGACTGTAGCATTAGTTGTTGAAATGCAGAGCTGCCAACCCTCCGGGATTTTGCAACATATTCTTATGAAAATGCCTAATTTTGTGAGTGCTGACATGGATAAAAACCCTCCAGGATTGTCAATTAACAACCTTGGGGATTTTTAGATGTGTTTGGAGTCACGGAATGAACCTGTTTTCCCAGATGTCCTCCCCAAAATCCTGGAGCGTTGGCAGCTCTGGAAATGTAATCACATCACGGTCATTTAGGCCTACTACACTACATATTTGCCCAGTTGCGCTACCATGCAACACCGGGAGAAAAACAGTGGTCCATAGGGAAAACCTGAGGGAGCATACCAACTGTGCCTTATAGCTCGGCTGGTAGAGCATCTGCCCGTTGAGTCGGAGGTCTCGGGTTTGAATCCAAAAAAGAACAATTTTATTCTTAAAGGCAGAACACATGATTGGTAAACCATTACAAATAGTTTTATCTCCCGGTGTGATTGAATATGGTTAAAACCAACCTGAGTAAAAGTCAGCTCCGTACTTCGTCTAACTTTTGAGAAAACAGTAAAATAAACGAGCTTTTAGGCCTATACAGTGTTTTAGAGGCAAAGTGGCATTTGGGCGAAGTGGTTTTGGGGCGAAATGATTTTTCATCTCATGAGACGAAAATTAATTGTCTTAGGCCCGCTTCAAACGTCACGCTTATGCCATGTCGAATTAAATTCAACTTGGCACGACGTTGGAACGATGTTAGCAAGGCAGTGGCTTCAAACGTCGAACTTAATTGCAAACTCCCAGTCGAGCTTAATACATCCAACATGGTGGATGAATATTGTGCACGTCATGGACGTTGTACACGTGCGTTTTCCATTTTGTCCATTGTACGTCGCCATATTTATTATTTTGATGCACTTGTTTGTTGGTTATTTCTTTACTCACATCTGCTTTGCGTGCATGCGCATTCCTAGTTGTGAACAAACTTGCGACCTGACTTCGAATGGAATTAAATTTGACACGGCAAAAGCACGACGTTTGAAGCAGCGCCGTGCTAATGCCGCACTAAATTGAGTTAGCACGGCAGACCCTGTCGAGCTAAAATCTTCTGCTGTGTCGAATTCATTTTCAAACGTCGTGCTTGTGCCGTGTCGAATTAAAAAAATCAAGTTTAATTTAATTCGACACAGCATAAGCGCGACATTTGAACGGGCCTTACTCATTTCTCAAAGACTATAGCACTTCAGACAAAACCGTTTTAGGGGAATTAAGTTTACTACCGTCATCATGTTTATATTGTGTAAGTATGTGTAAATCTGTGAACATTTCTGATTATCGAGATTCCCAATAGTGAGCAGGGGCTTTAAACTTAAATACGAAGGGCCTTTTAAAACATTCCTTTCCAAACATTCCAAATCTTACAAATTCTTTGCCTCATTCTGACAAGCATGTTTTATGAAAATGCTTCCTCGGGCCTATCAACACATTTCCTCAAGTCTTCAGACATCTATGCAAACGGGTATATGTATTAGCTACATATGTAGGTGACCAAAGCGGCCGGTACTGAAGTACACAACATAATCCATACCTTTGGTGCCAAATCATCACCACGTTGATGTACAAGCACACACTATAAATCCCCACCCCAAGCATGGCACCTCATTGTCTACGCTAGACATTTTAAGAATATTTTCTATGGTGTTTAAATTTTCCTCCCACACTTTGTCCCCAAATATAAAGTAGAAAAAGTTAAGCTATGCTGCTAGGGGAGATTAATTTCTGTCAGAATGTTGATTTGTATTTGCACAGGGAATTTAGTTGCAAAAAAAAGAGAAGAATTTCAGGGTTTTTGGCGGAAGTTAGTGAAATGGTCCGTGGCTATTAGTTTTGATTTAGCGTTTCAGCCAGGAAGCACGAAGGTATTAATATCTGGAAATGGATTATCGCAGCAAATTTAAGAAATAAATATTTGGTGTTCGTGTTTGCTTTGGATTGAAAAGAGCTTATGGTTCAGCTGTGAAGGTTTTAGCACATTGACTTAACAGCTTCTGACATGGTGTAAATCTTGATAGAGTATGCTTTTAAGAAAATTTGATAGTGTATAGCTTAAAAATTCTGCAGTTGCTACGTAGCTACAGTTGCCTGGTGTATTGATTTGTGCACGTGATTACCACAGTCTGTCGTTCTAATACTAGGGTCTTTACAGCAGTCACGGAGGCACTTGTGTCGCCATTCTTTCATTCCGCATTCCAGTGGCGTATTCCTCGCGACGACGATCCTCGTTGAAGATGGTATCCTGACAGTGGGATTTGCGTCACTTTAAGTGCATGCCTATCCCGATAATTGGCCCAGATAAAGTTTGTGTGCGCCTGATTAGTGCTTGTTAAAGGGAATAACTCACCCGCGACGTGAATATGGGCCCACAGGAATTACAATGATTGCAGTATCTTGTCAGGCCTGTGGGTGGATTTAGCGAGGTAATCCATACCTGGGGTATAATATCCTTGCAGTAAACATCAAAGGGTATCTGACTAAATATAAATCTCTCAGAATTCATACATCAAAATGAGTAATGGATATGTGAAATTCAGCGTACGCAAAAGACGTGAGCTTGCATCAATGATCGACAAATAACTCGGCTTCCAAGGAAGTCCGATATTTTTCCAAAAGTTGCGGCGTTAGACAAACCCAGCTGACCAACTTTCTCTCACTCTGTGTTGGTTTACACAGACGTGGAACGATAACACCGGGACATATCGTCATGACAACCAATGATAAATGGCCTTCTAAAATGCAACAACCGCACATGTCAAACGGTATTCAGCAGTCGGCGTTCATCCGTTATCCTTTTTATCCCAATCCGGATATCAGAACTAAAAATAGGTTAAGAGCGTGACGTATTAACCCACTGGTTGAAGGATGATCAGTTGTTGAGTTTTGATCCAGGACACTTATTGCTTTCAGAGCATTGATTATTTTTAAGTTATACGTTAAACGAGGGTTTCGTGTTTGAAAGGCTAAAAGGTCCTATTCTCCAAAATTGTTACAACAAAACCGCACGCTTTTTGAAGTCAATTTCAACTTCAAAAAGTACAAAACACCCACGTTTTCCACACGGTACTAATATGAACTCTCATAATTTGTGAAAATGTGCTCAGAGAGATTGTCAATATACGCTAAAAGCTATTGGAAGGAAGGAAGGAAACCCATTTTCAGGGGAAAAGCAAAAGGCATTTACTTTGGGGTGTGCCAACAAATTTGCTGACGGAAAAGCTTGTTGGGTGTTTTTGTTGACACAAGTTTGCCAGCTTAACAGCTAAAAAGTAAAACGAAAAGAGCGCACCTTATTTTGGCAACAGTAGCTGGGACTTTCATATATGGCAAATTATTTGTTGACAGATAAACATGGGGAAGGCGCGAATCCTCTCCAGAGTCAATTACAATCCATTCCAAGTTGGGAATCGAAATATGAAAATATTAAAAATTAGAGTTGAGACTGACCTCTATAAAATTTAGCTTGTAGTCAATACATTCAACGTTTTAAGGGACATACCGGCTTTTGTTAGGCTATTTTGGGCTCGAAATAGACCCTTACATGATTCTGAAAAACTTTCCGAAATAGACTGAAGAGAACCTGAAAAAAAAACCACAAAATTTGGCTATTTTTGGTTCCGATAATTCACGTGGTCTTGGATTTAGTTTTATTTCCAGCATTAGAAACCAGCGTGAAGTGTGAGTTGCTTTTGTCATTCGCGGTTGGTTTCTCTTCTTGTTGGAAAAAAATTATGTGTCCTACGAACACTATATTATACCGTATTTTCCAATTTGTACACAAATCTGCCAACATATTTCATAAGTCTTTTAGAAGGGTTTCAGGGTGTTGATACGGAAGAGAGAATCTCTCAGATTTTCACGTCTTCGCTTCGCGGCGATAAATAATATCTGAAGAAAAAACAGCATACATGTAGGCCTATTGAGGGCGCTAAAGACACCAAAAAGTTGCGTTCGAGTTGCTTCCTCGAGTCAGCGCTGACCTGAGGGATCATGCAAGGTGTGATGAGTCAGGGAAAACAAGGAATCGAGGTTAAACACGTGTCGACACGTATCGAACGCCACCTTTATTTACAAACACATGACACATGATAAGGCTGGGAAAGCGTATAGCCCAACATTTGTCTCTTTTGTTAATTTTAAACATTTCTAGTTAATTGCGTGACATTTTGATAATTGTTTTTCACAACGACTATCATAAAAGTATTGTCAATGATGCTAGGTCGCTACATTATGTAAACAGTAAACCAGTGTTTTTCCTTTTAAGGCCTTTAGTCGATAATTTTATGAAATTTCTCATGGTAGCCACATTTTTTGTAGATAATTTTATCCTTGTCCAAAAATGTCGCTTCTCCGAGGCCTCTTCAGTGGTACATTGAAGAGGACTTTGAGTAGAGGCGAACATTTTGGACAAGAATTATCTTCAAAGATCTATCTGTGGCTACCATAAGCAATTTCATTTTATATACCTCATGCGTAGATTCCTGTCATCTGATTGGTTAAAAGTGGGGGCATTGAATCGGCTAGACCCGGCGCGTATATGCCCACCGGGCAATAGTCTTTGCCATGCCCCGGGCATAGTCATTTAGCGGGTTCCGGACGCGCGCATTACATGTGTATAGCATAGCTGTGCACCAACTATGCTGCTGGGCGCTTCACGTAAACATTCATCAGGACGGTAATGGCGGAATCTCGACGTCATTTTGTCGTCTGTCGTAGATGATGAAGTCCTTAAGAAAGTAAGAGAAGTGGCCTACAGTGAAAACTGTGTCAGGTGAAATGTGCTACTAAAGTGCCAGGTGATTATGCTACAAATGTTTGCTGTAAATATACAACTTTTCCGCCGTAGACCAGCTTCCGAAATCGAAACTCGAAGGACCACTGTCATGACTGTATGATGTATCGTTACTTTTAACCAACCAGATGACAAAAATCTACACATTCGGTATATAAAACAATTATTGACTGCTGTTTATTCGGGTCATGGTTAAGATTATAGGCCCTCGATGATCTCGAAGCCATGACTATGCCCCTCGGCGTCCGCCTCGGGGCATAGTCATGGCTTCGAGATCACCTTGGGCCTATAATCTTAACCATGCCCCTCATTGCAGTCAATATTTGTATAATATGACCCAAAAAGGAATGTGATGTTGTTTTTTTACTTTTTTTTCAAAATAAAACTTGACATAAAAAGATGACATCAAATTAACACTAAAAAGTAAGCAATTTGGTTTGCTTATAGTGCTTTAGGGTAATTACATAAATTCCGATTTACATTTCAGAGACTTTGAGGGCTTGTAATGCTTCACGTATTCAAGTTGTTTGATTTTAAACACATGGCCTTTAAGCACATTGATGGAAGTGTAATTCCTGAAAATCTCATTGTGATCCCATTCTCAACAAGCATAATAGGTCCAAAAAAACCTCGGTTTCGGACGTACTCATTGAGGACGTACTCATTGAGTACGTCCGAAACCGATTTTTTTTTTTTTACGTACCTCGCTTATTGAGAATGGCATTAGAATCAGTTTTTCAGGAATTACACTTCCATTAAAGGAGTGTGACCAGATCACTTTTTTTTACCCATAACTCCCCGGGACTTACCTTATGGGTCATGAGATTTTTATATCATAACATCCGTTATATTTTTCTGATTACGAAACTGAAACTCCCGCGCTTCTAGGCCGCATATTTCCGAGGATATCGTCGAAAATTCACCGATTATTTGTAAACTAATATTTCAGTATCAACGTTTATCCGCTGAAAGCATACTCGATATTTTTGTTCAATTTTTTACTGGAAATTGCGAATGTTTTCGGGTTTTTGGGACATGGGAGGTGTGTATGGGAGTTACTTGATAATATTGGTAAGTTACATCGAAAACTATTTTCCAGAAACTCTGGTCACGCTCCTTTAAGGTGCTTGAAGAACATGTGTTTAAAATCAAACAACTTGAATACGTGTTCAAAGCATTACAAGCCCTCAAAGTCTCTGAAATGTAAATCGGAATTTATGGAAGTTTTATAAAATTAAGGTACAACAGACTTTGAGCCCGTTGCTGACGTAGAAAACCTGTGCAGTAGTTACTGAAATTGGGACGTTGAATGGAGTCGGTCAGATGCAGTATGTTGTTTTCAGAGCAGCCTGCTACTTAAGATCATTGCTTCAATGGTGATTATCTCATGAATTATCCAGGATTAAGAAGATTATCCAGGTTTAGAGAGATTACTAAGATGGATTTAATTCCCATAACCGATTGTCTACATCAGCTATGCTTCATTATCTCACCAGTCGTAGCCGCGTTTCCCTCCACGTTTCCCTCCACAAATGCATCCATGTACTTTGCCACATTGCAGTAATTGTCAACTTAACCTAGGGCGGGCTTGACCTAGTTTCGTACATAATGCTTGATCTGTCTTAAGGCGTGAATGCGGTAGTACCCCCTTGCTCTTCCGTTCGTGTAAACCTTTTGGCGTAGTTTGAAGTACTGAGCTTTAGTCTACATAAAGTGTGTGCTTTATCATGATGGCGACAGCGAATATCGCGATCAGTGAACGACTTGTAAAATTAGATTTCGATTGATATTTGCCCCCTGTTCAACAGATTATTTGAATAGTTTGTTGGATCGGTGCCAAGATAAACTTAATTGTCAATGTTGGAAGTACTTTTAGACAGATCCACGGGAAAGAAATGAAACTTTTATAAACTTAAATTTTTCAACATATTTCTTACATCAAGACTGCTGTTTGAATACATTCTGTGCTTGCAAAGTCAGTGTTTTACTAAATTAGCCATTCAAACTTAGTACGTGTATACATTTCTTTGAGCAGATGACTTGTTTGCAATGGGTTCACCTTAACATTGGTTATGTAATGTTATTATAGTGGCACTACTTTGTAGTGATTTTAAAGATATACAGTTTGTGCGTTTTGGGTGTGGCACCTCGAAAAATAAAACGTTTTTTTGAATTGATAATTTTCTAGAAACGTAAGTTATTCGCTTTCAAATGAGACATCAACGAAAAAAATCTACCATCGTTTAGTTATCTGGTTAATCGAACAATTACTGTCAATGTTTCAAATTATTGCCGGTCCGCCAAAAATTTAAGGTGTAGACTTGCCCAAGTCTGACCTCCCGTGCTCGGTCTGCAACGCGCAGCGCACCGTGCGCCCTCCGGACCGTTGGCCTGTCCAATCTGTTTTCCTCCGTTTCCTCTGTCTCGGAAAGTCTTCCGAGACAGAAGAAAAGAGGCTTGACAGGCCACCAGTCCACAGGGCGCGCTGCACGCACTGCACCACAGACCAAACACGGGAAGTGAGACCTGCAGGCAAGTCTAGGCAAGGCACAAAAACGGCCGTATAAAAACGTCATTTTTCACAGTTTCCCGATGTCTAAAATGCAAAGTGTGATGTTTTGTCGTTAACATAAGAATCATAAGACTATATCTTTAAGTACTTTTGGAGCTGTTTGGAGTGATGATCATCAATGAACCAAGTGTTTAGAAAACAGATGCCTTATCTACAGACAATGACCAAGTACAGGATGAGAGAAATATCTCGCTGATTCGATGTGATTTGAACCTGCAGGAGACCTACATGTATGACACATACACTAGGCAACGCAATGCGCTTGTTCTCCCAAACAATCGTGGACGTTTTAGGGAGGTCTAACAAAGAGAACAATATCGTCCGCGATTGGCAAGCGAACGTCCGCGATTCGCTCCTGTACAAAACCAACGAGAGTAAGGAAAAATAGACTATGTCCAAACAAAAGAGGAACAAAGGGACGTCCGCGATTGTATGTGGATTCGCACCAGCATGCACATGCGTGGATACATTTATACACTGTACACGACCCTCGTGACAACACAGCATGCACACACCCCGAAATTTAAAGCAATATTATTCAGCATGTACGTCCACCGGTCTTGGCTCTGATCACCGTTCCGATCCTGGATTTTGACCATGCCATCTATTTTTGATTGGATAGTGGACGACTCCATCGTAGCCCCATGACTTTTAGTCCGGGAGCCCACTGGGATTTGATGTGACTTTTGCGCCCAAAAGGTTTGACTGCTAAAATGAGTTGTATGGACCGTGGTAACTGTGGAAAGGCAATTCTTGCAAAACGGGGGTGGTGCGTTTGGGGAGGGGGACGCTGACAAAACCCCCAAAAATCGGTTTTAATTAGACTTTCGCGCCCAAGCATAATTCCGGTACCAAATGATAGCCAACAATGTGCCAATCACGAAATTACAACGTAAGAACGGAAAATATGGTGCGTAATTAATTTAAGAACGGTCTTAATTGGTCAAAAAATACGTTTTAATTAGACTTCCGCGCCCAAGCATAATTCTGGCACCATATGACAGCCAACAGCGTGCTGATTACAAAAATATAACGTAAGAACGCAAAATATGGTGCAAAATTGGTTTAAGAACGGTCTTAATTAGTGCTAATTTAGCGCGCGCCGTTAGTAACACTCGAGAAAAGACTAACATGCGGCGAACCACGCGCTCACACACACACAGTACACACAGGTTCGTAAGTGGCGCTGGCGCGCGCTAGTCTTTTTACAGGGCATGTGTAGCTAGTGTGCGCTGTACAATACAATGTATTGTAGGCTATACTGTACTGTATTGTTGTACAGGCCGTTGCGTTCAAAGCGCGTAGCAAGTACTGACCAGGACTTCGATATTAAAAAGCCGTTGTTTTATAGCTTATTTTTTGCTTCTTTTCCAGAGAAATGACTTTGGCATGGGATTATACAGTCATACGATAACATTACAGTGTAGCTCCGTAAGCGTGATTCCCTAGTATATTTAAGCCTATTATGAATGTTTTGGGGCCGTGTTCGGTATAGGCAGTTTCTTTCTTTCTTCTTCTTTACAGATGTGAGCTGTAAACAAATACGAGAAGGCAAATGGGAATTGAGACACATAAAGAGAAAAAAGTGGGGGCGGGGAGAAAATTCAAGAGCAATGAGGAAATCAACTGAAAAGTTGAGTTTCACATGCAGATTGCATGTTTGAAGACGTTTCATGCATTGCAGGGATTTGTTGCCATCGTAATTTCCCCATCATAATTTAATAATAATGTTGCAAAATACAGGCAGGAAAGATGTCCATTTTGTTAAATATTTGAAATATTTCAACACGTCCCGCTGTAGCCTGGGTTTTGGAACTAAATAGGTCGTGTACCGATTTAATTCACATTATGCAGCACGATATATGTGGCAGAGGGTATGCCCCTATCATTGTTCCCCCATTGTGTATCAAACATCCAAGGGATTCCAAAGGAATTCCTTTTATTTTTGTTGTGGGGCGGGTGCGTTGAAGGGAAGAATACCTGGGTTGAGAGTGGGAAGAGAGGGGCGTTAGGAGTCCCTTTGTCATATATATCGTGCTGGTTAATCACTACGCCAACCCGATAGTACGCCCCCAAAAAGTTTTCAGGCACGTTCGTATCAACAAATGCATTTGATTTGTTCCCTCCGGGGAACAACCTCCGTGTAAACATGCCTAAAGTGAGTTTCTCCGGGGCATATAGCCCTACGTCACGGACTGCTTTGGACAGGTGTGCACATGCCCAACATGCCCATTTATTTTTATAATCTAACACTCCAAATTTGAAGATGTGGTAAACTGGTGCATGATTTTTATTCCAGTCGAATATCCATTAAGAATAATTTCACGGACCACCTTCTTTTTTTTTAATTATCCCTTATTTCCCGGAAGGACCTCAGTTTCCGTTCACCAGTGGCGGATCCAGGCTCATCTAGATATAACGATTGGAAAACTTTTAAAAACAAATATAACAGTGTTACATAATATTTTGTGTGTGTGCATAAATTAATGCTGAATGAATGGTTAAAAAAGCACCTTCAGTTGGCAATTTCTTCCAAAAGGGTACCATTTTACACTGGGAAAATCATGTTGTATTTGTTACCATGTTTGTTACCATTGCTGTCAACACTAGAAAAGCGAAAGAATATCGCCCAGAATCTGGAATGGAGTCGGATTGTTCTTTTCAACTCGTGAAGTTTAGGTAACTGCAAAAAATGTTGTATTGGGCTTACAGGACAATGGAAAACCCGGCGTATTCCTTAAGTTTGTATTTCTGTATTTTAGCAGGTGTTGTTTCATTCAAACACTATACAATTATTTAGTAACGTTATACTTGAATTTCATTCCATGGTTCTTCCGCAATAAAACAGGTTTGTGTGAAACTCTTTTTAACTTAATCTTTTTAACTTCTCTTTTGGCTCTTAAATTTGCCCAGGCCTTTTTTCATTGTTTTCGTATTCAAAAGTATAGAACGTTTCCACGTTAAGTTCTCTTTAATGTGACTGGATTCCCATTTGCCTCCCTCGTATTGTTTACTGCTCACATCCCTGACCAAGCAACTGCCCACCGAACATCGCTCCCCAAACACGCATTTATGGGAATCACGCTTTATGATTTATATAACGGAGGTATATAAACACCGTAACGTTATCTAACCGTATAATCCTATACCACAGAATCATTTCTCTCATGGAAAATAAGCTATGTACAACGGCTTTTTAATATCTAAGTCGTATTTTATAATATCGAAGTCGCATAATACTTGCTACGCGCTTTACGAACGGCTTGTGTACATTGTATTGTACAGCATACACATACACCTACACAGTATGCCCTGCGAGAAGACTAGCGCGCGCCAGCGCCACATACGAATGTGTGTGTGTGAGCACGTGTTCGCTGCATGTTAGTCTTTTCTCGAGTGTCACTAACAGCGCGCGCTAAATTAGCACTAATTAAGACCGTTCTTAAACCAAATTTGCACCATATTTTCCGTTCTTACGTTATATTTTTGTGATCAGCACGCTGTTGGCTATCATTTGGTGCCAGAATTGTGCTTGGGCGCGGAAGTCTAATTAAAACGTATTTTTTGACTAATTAAGACCGTTCTTAAATTAATTACGCACCATATTTTCCGTTCTTACGTTGTAATTTCGTGATTGGCACATTGTTGGCTATCATTTGGTACCGGAGTTATGCTTGGGCGCGAAAGTCTAATTAAAACCGATTTTTGGGGGTTTTGTCAGCGTCCCCCTCCCCAAACGCACCACCCCCGTTTTGCAAGAATTGCCTTTCCACAGTTACCACGGTCCATACAACTCATTTTAGCAGTCAAACCTTTTGGGCGCAAAAGTCACATCAAATCCCAGTGGGCTCCCGGACTATTTCTTTTTTTTTGACAATTTCGTCTCCTTGACTGTCGCAGTGCACTTTCTCGCAGTCTGTATGTTTTGGCCGCTTGTATCAGCAGCATTTATGCGCAAAATCAGTGGTCTGACAGCGACCAACAGAAAAAGTATTTTCGTCTTGAGGAACGCCAGTGATGTTTTCGCTGTGTTATGTGAAAGTACGCCAAATCACCATATACCGTGTAACCGTAAAGTAAACAATCCACGCTCGTAAATTCTGTCTCAAACATTGGGAGTTTTTTTGATGTCGACCTGCCAGACTGTGCCTTCCTCAGCGTTCCCAACAGCAAACCTGTCTGTTCCTAATTGAACATTAAACATGATCGTAAATCACGAAGCCAGAGGTGGGGGGAATGACTCCGAAACAAGCTCAGGCAGTGGTGAAGATGGATCAGTGCAATTTGCTGCAAACATCTATTCCATACTGCTGGCAGTTTCTTCCCAGGCCAAACATATCAGCCTACTGCATTGTTGTTGTTAACAGCGGGCGTTCATATACCATGATTACAAGCATTAGGTTAGGCAATTACGGCATGTCGGCCGTTGGCCAGTCGACAAAATTGGGTCATGACAATGGCTCAGAAACATGAAGCAAGACGAAAATTTAAAGGGCCCCTGAAATGGTGTTTTTATCAATGAAATCTGTGCTATAAAACTAGTCCATTCATTTACAATCATTAAAACCTTACTTGGACGTTATTTTGGGGGTTAAAATCAAGGTTTTTATTTTTATGCTAATAAAAATTTACATATGCATGAGCAAAGTGGTGATGTCACATTAGGAAAACACAGAAAATTTTCTCCAACTTGCTGAAACGTTTGTAGCCTATGACGGTTTAGGTTTGTTTTACATGTTGCTTGTTGTAAACCATTAAAAAACTAAGGCTGGAAACTGCAGCAATTTTCCACAATTCCAGTTTGAAGTCTTAATTATGTTTTTTCTTTGCTTTTCTGCTGTGTGTTCCTAAAGTGACATGCCCCAAACAGCGCACTCTTTCTGTGAGTTTATGTGAAGAAATTTTCAAAGTTGAAAAATGCCATGGGGCATCAAAATGAACAGTAATATTGTCCTTCTACACAAGTAATCCTTCATATGCAGCAAAAACTGTGCATAAAGTTATTGAGCATTTCAGGGGCCCTTTAAGCTAATAAAACAGTTGAGAAAATTAAGCAGGCATTCATCAATGTGTAATTGTCTTTTCAATTTAAACTTTAAAATTGTTTAATTTCTTCGTTTTGGTCAGGATCATATTTGTTAGGCTGTGTTTTTGCTTTTACCAATTCTGTGTCTGAATTATTGCACACCCAATATGGAATGAGGGGTATAGGTACACCCTACTAGTTATTAAACTATGTAGAGATCCGTGCGCCAATCTCACTAATATTTTGTATGCCCTCATATGTTTCTATATTAGAGAGAGTTGAGAGCGGAACCAGTGTAATCTAGTGTAGAAAGTGCCTGTCATTATGATGTGGGGATTTTTTTCTGTTAAAGGGACACACCGGCTTACTGTATGTAGCGATCTAGCATCCTTGACAATAATTTTTCAATGGTCGTTGTGAAAAAACATTATCAAAATGTCACGTAATTAACTAGAAATGTTGGGCTATACGCTTTACCAGCCATCGCGATGTATTATGTATCATGTGTTTGTAAATAGAGGTTGCGTGCGAATTGGGTCGACACGTGTTTAACCTCGTTTCCTTGTTTTCCCTGACTCATCACACCTTGCATGATCCCTCAGGTCAGCGCTGACTCGAGGAAGCAACTCGAACGCAACTTTTTGGTGTCTTTAGCGCCCGCAATAGGCCTATGTTTTTTTCTTCAGATATTATTTATCGTCGCGAAGCGAAAGCGCGAAAATCTGAGAGATTCTCTCGTCCATATCAACACCCAGAAACCCTTCTTATGAAATCTGTTGGCAGATTTGTGTGTACATATTGGAAAATACGGTATGTGCATATAGTGTTCGTAGGACATTATTTTCCAACAAGAAGAGAAACCAACCACGGATGACGAAATGGTTTCTACTGCTGGAATTAAAACTAACTTCCAAGACCACGTGATTTATCCGAACCATAATCACGTGACCTTGTTTTTTGAAAAATGCTCGAAAACGGAAAAATTTGGTGGTTTCTTTGCAGGTTCTCTTCAGTCTATTTCGGAAAGACTTTCAGAATCATGTACAGTATTGGTCTATTTTGCGAGCCCAAAGTAGCCCAACAAAGTTAGTTATTTTGACCGTCTAGCTCGTAAAAAGTGGCCCTATTTGCCCAGTGTTGCGTATGGGTGTTTTCCCAAAATGGACGCTGGTCTGTTTGACAATTTTCGATCTTGCAGGTAGTTTTACTTCAAGTGGAAATTAGTGAAAAAAAGTGAAGATATAATAAAAAACCACCAATGTTTTGTAAACTAATTTATCCGTTCCAGAAAGCAGTGCGGTGATTACACCAACATTTTGCTTCCACATCCAAATCATAGTATTTTTGGGGAGGTATTTTATATGATTGTTAGGTTAGAGCGATATCTATTTTCTGGAAAAATCTGAACAATTCTGAACTTAAGTAATTAAAACACCTTATTTTTGTATTTCACATTGGAGCCTGAAGACATTTTATTTTATTCAGTGCAACCACCGTGACGCAGCAACCAGAAGCAAAGCGACTTTACAGAAATAAGTGCAACCAATATGCTTCTCTCACTCATTTTACTGGTGAGCATGTGGGTCATGATTGTCAAATGCCACACTTATTGATAGAGAGCATGACGTCATCTGGAGTCTAGGACTCAGGAAGAGACAATATTCCAAAAATACACATGCCCAAAAAAAAAGAAAAAAAGATGACAATAATTTTTAGGTATGTTAAGTTGAACTATCTCAGTTTATTCCATCTATTACAGAAAGCTTGTAAAAGTTTTACCATTTTGTAAATTTTGATTTACATTTGCTAAAAAATATTCTCCCCCGATGTCAATTATTGACCTACGAAAAGTTTTAAGATTGTTTTCATTGAAAAACAAATGAAGGTCTTACCTCGATCTTGACTCGGAGGAATGTGCGGTCTATCCAGCCATCATGCCGAAAGTCATCAATACCAACACCTGTACAAAGTGATCTCCTCCCTCTCCCCTAGCTCAAGAAGAAGAAGCACCGCCAAATACCCCCCTCCTCAAGACATCAAACTCCTCATCCGGCGTAGAACGTAATCCTTGGCTCTCCCCAAGTCTAGTCACGTATCCGGGTGCATTAAAAGCCGTGCCGTGTGTGCTGTGCTAGAGACAGTCTTGTCCGAATTCGGAGAGAGATGTTAGCAGATCGTACCATTTCAAGAGGCAGGTGAATTTCTTGTTTACCCCAGCCTTGTTTTCTGGTGATCCCAAGATCGTTGAGCGAGGATGCAGCCACATTTACAATGCTCTTTGATGCACTTTTGCCGCTAAGAATTCATGTTCCCCGAGTGTATATATTTTATTTCTTGCTCTGTTATTGTACTATAGGCACTTTCTATAATTCTAGTCGGCATTCCCACATCACGTTTTGCAGAACTTAATGTAATTTTGTTTCTGTCCCCAGTGAGTGCAGCTTTATCCATCTTCTCATTCATTTTTCAGTTTTCTCTATAACGGAGCAAGGTTATTAGATAGCTGTTCTGTTCCTTCCAAATCTAAATTTCCTCTGATTTCTCAAAGTGCATCAGAGTACGCTTCTGGGTAGGCATTTTCCCTCTGGTTCATTATGCACCTTTGATTTCTCATGCTGTGACAACATTTTTGATTTATTTGAAGGCCAAGTTTGAAGTCCAAGATCATTGAAGCAGATAACACTAGGCTAGTGTACACATTACTAACTGGTCATACCGTTGTCCTAAGTCAAAATATTCACTGATTGGAGATGTATCTCTAGTTCACTCTAGGAAAATCCCCCCCCCCAAAAGCTTTTGTGCGCAGATCCGTCAAGCTGTTTCCATGCAGAGCAATTCAGCCTGTCTTTATCATGGAGGAAGGAAAACAACTTCCTCCATGGTCTTATGAAGCATTTTTGTACATGGCTTTGAAAAAACGTTTTGTATGACAGTACAATGAATATTAACAAAATATTAAGCTTACAAGATTATGCTGATTATCTATGATGAGCCTGCAAGCTTATATGCTAATCCTCTGAATCAACCAACTTATTTTATGACTAATTGAGTTATATACATGTACATGTAGTTGAGATGACCTTTAAAAAAATGGCATTGGTCTTTAAAGCAAGACACTGGTCACAATCAATGTATAACCACTAACATGGAGATGAAGAAAATGGTAATTGAACATTTTTACAAAAATGTGTGCAAATGCATTTGTCTCCCCAAGGGTGCCCTCATGTGAACAAAACAAGGCTGCTGTTTTTCATATGGTATATAGCCAGGTAACTAGCCAAAACAATTTCTTGAAAGTATGGACTTGGCTGTTTTGGAACTTAGACAAGGTCCTGAGCTGACTTATGCACAGGTTGGTTTTTATCTTACATCCTCAACCACAGAGAGAAATAATGCCGTTTGTAACAGTTTTCCAATCATATAATCTATCTTGAAATGTTGTAACTTTTATTGCTATGTTTTGATAGGAATGGGTTGTTCCCTTTAATAACAAAAATACATGTATAAATTAAATCTAATTAGATTTAATTGGAAAATTGAATTGGGAATTTTGGTAAGAGTTGACTTGAGTTAAAATTACATCCCTTAAAGGGACACACCGGCTTTGTTGGGCTATTTTGGGCTCAAAATAGACCCATACATTATTCTGAAGTGCTTTCCAGAGTAAATTAGATATATCCTGAAAAGACGCAGTCAAATTTGGCCATTTTTGAGCATTTTTCAAAAATTCAAGGTCACGTGACTTTTCGGATGGTCCTGCGAGTTAGTTTTGTGTCTAGCCGCATGAAAGTTTTTTACTGCAGAACTGCACCAAATTCAACTTTGATTTCCCCCCAATATTTATAAGTAATTGACAAAAGAGAGAATATTTATAACAGGTATGAAACAAAGTTGAACATAGCTAGGTATGAAAATTTGAACATAAATGTTTGTTTCAAGAGTCCGGAGAATGGGAGCGAGCGCGTGCTACAGCAGGCTACCGTGGAGTGTAGGATATATTTGCCCCGCGCAGCAGGCCCGGTGTGTTGCTCCGGTGTACGTTTGTGAAGAAAAAGCATGATGCCAACTCTTCAAAAAAAACAACGGAAATTCCTATTCGGTCGTCCAGGCTGTCCAGTGAAATCGTTAGCAGAAAATTTGAGATATCCTGAGTAGGAGAAGAGCGAATCGTTTGTGACAAAGTCGTGAGGCTCGCGCGTAGTTGCAACTTCTTTAGTAAATTACGGGATATTTTGATGTTTTTTTTTCACGACCATCAAAAAAGTATTGTCAATAGACAGCCGAAGTGTGACGTCATCAAATTTTCTTTTTTGCATTTCAGCATTTTCATGACCATATTTCGGTAGAACATGATGAAAAACCCTCACACATCAAATTTGACATGAATTGGTTCATGGTGGCCCGAGATATGGCCGCATGAATACCTAATTATCCCCATTGAAATCAGTGTAAATTGGCCTGGATCGTAACTTTTGGAACCAGGCCAATTTACACTGATTTCAAAGGGGCTAATTATGTATTCATGCGGCCATATCTCGGGCCCCACTGAACCGATTCCCACCAAATTTGGGCTGTGGATGTTTTTCATCATGCTCCACCGATACATGGTATCCAAAACGCTGAAATGTAAAAAACGTTTTTTGTGACGTCATCACTTCTGTACTCTATGCTGCTACATCTCTAAATCATGTAAACAGTAGGCCGGTGTGTACCTTTAATAAATTCATTTGTTTAATTTGTAAGGTGGTCATTGTTAAATAAATTTCTACCTTATATAAATTTCTACTTTATATAAATTTCATGTAAATGACAAGAAATATGACCAAACTTTGGATGAGAGAAAAATCGTAAGGGCACCAATACTATAAAGTAAATAATCTATACTGTATCACGGTACAAAGCAACCAGACTGTTGGTTGCTAGGCATTGGCATGCACCACGTAGCAACAGCATGCATATGTGGACCTTAAAACTGCACCTACTTTTGAAGAATTTGGGGTCCCAGCCATAGTACAAGTTTACACGTAAAAGGCTAATTGGGGCGTGGTCCTTGTTTTGTGGCAATCGTGGTACATTGTACATAATGTATGTAATTGATACTGACTGGTTCTCCTCCTGGGCAGCATGCGGCCAATAGACCGATCCAGTAAGCTCCGCCCATTTTGGAATTGACCAATCACAGCCTCAGGTTCAGGTAACCAAAATCTTTGGTTACCTGAGTCCTCAAAATTTTGTGCACGGAGCTACGGCAAATGCAGCACGAGTGTCGCAAAAACACCATAAACATAATTTTTATCAGCACAGAGGACCCTAGCCGGTTTAAAACGGATTGTATAAGACTATCCTAACCTACTTTTAATCCCGACAAAAATTAGCTTGTCGTTTTGCTATGTTTTGCATTCACTGCGTTCTACATGTAGATGTGTGTCGAGATGTTTTTGCTTGATCGCTCGCGTTACGCGTAATGCAGGCGTGTTGTACGTGCACGCACACGACCGGATACTTAAGTGCACATTTTGCTTTCGAGCGTGCAGTTTCTGTGTGCGTGTGCGTGTTTCAATACGCGCTGACCAGGGCGCGGACGCTGACGCACGGCACGGCCACGCGACTCTACTGCACACGTGCATCGCACGTGTGGCATGTTGCTAGGCAATTCTAAATGGGCGGAGCTTACTGGATCGGTCTATTGGATCAGTTGATACACCAATTTACGGTTAATTCAGAAACCATTTGCAATTCTTTCAAGTGTTGGTTAACGGGTTAACCGTTCGGCCAACACTAAAGATAGTTGCTGGTGTTTATATAGATCAGCATGTGCAAAATACCCCTAGGCCCCCAAGATAATCATTGAACCTTTATCTGGTCAAAAATTTACTATGACCCCATATAAATTGATTTTAATTTTATGAAGTCATTAACAAATAACCCTCTGAAAACATTGTAAATTCTTTAAAATTGGGTTTCGTTTAAACGTTCAGCAAAAAACTTTTTATTTTTGTTATTTCTTATTTTTGGTTAAACGGTTAACCGGTTAAACGTCTTACTAACCGGTCAAATCCCAATTCAACTAGCCAAGTTTAATTTTTTTATTTTTTAACAGCGGAGACATGTAATTTTTTTTACAGGTATCATACAAATTAAACATAGACATTTTGACACAAGATATTTGTAAATTAGAACAAATAAATATTTCTTTACAGAAATTTACATTTACTTAATTTTCTTTTGAATAAAACATTATTTACAAAAATAATCTTAAAATGTCATTATGCCAGATCAAATAATTTCATTAAAAAACTATTGTTTCATTTCAATGGTGATTAGGCACCATACCAGATGTTACATTGGTTACTTTGCCCATGCAGTTGCGCTACCATGCAACACTGAGAGAAGAATTGGGTGTAGAAAACCTGAGAGAGTATACAACTGTGCCTTATAGCTCAGCTGGTGGAGCATCTGCCTAGTGATTCAAAGGCCTCGGGTTTGAATCCTAATAGGGCCTTTACCATTTTCTCTTGTTTTGAAAATTATTGTTCTGAATTTCAAAGATAGTATACATGATTGGTAAACTGTTACAAATAGTTTTATCCCCCTGTGTGATTGAGGATAATGCATGATTAAAACCAACCTGAGCAAAAACCAGCTCCGTACTTCGTCTAACTTTTGAGAAAACAGTCAAAAAAGGGTTGTCAGTCATTTTGTCCTAAAACCACTTCGCCCTGAACCATTTCGCCCTGAACCACGGCCTGTGCACGAAGTGGTTTTGGGGCAAAGTAGCATTTGGGCGATGTAGTGTTTGGACGAAGTGATTTGGGGGTGAAATGGCACTCGGGCGAAGTGGTTTGGGGGTGAAATGGCACTTGGACGAAATGGTTTTGGGGCGAATTGAATTTTCGTCTCATGAGATGAAAACTAATTGTTTTACTCATTTCTCAAAGACTATAGTACTTTAGACCAAACCATTTCAGGTGAAGTTTTCTACGGTTATCATGTTTATATTGTGTAAGTTAGGCGTAAATCTGTGAACATTTTTGATTTTCTGCCTTTAAACATATAGCATACACAGTTGAAACTCTTTAATAAGAGATCCTTGGAGCTTTGCAGATTACCTTGTTACAACAGCAACCTTGTATTATCGGGGATGAAAACGTAAAATTAAGAACGAAGGCGTTGGACCAAAAATTCACCTTGTTATCATTTTAAAACAGTGCTCAAGGTTCAACTGTACATGCACAAGTACACCTGTGGTCATGTCGTTGGCCTAAATTTGCAAGATGCCTGGTAATTAATTAGGTCCGTAAGTAGATCAAATCACGCGGAATAACTGACGGATTGATGTTAATTGTCAGTTACAAGTGGCCAGGAACATGGAAATGCACTTTAATTAAAATGAATCTACTGCCAGACTACATCACTTGTTAACACCCCCTCCTACATTATTCCTGATTCCACGAGTACCTGTGGCCGGCTGAAGAGGGTGTATGCATGACCTAAAATATGGCTAAATTACATCCGCGTTCCTTTCATCCATCACTTTTTTCTCCAAGGTGGATGGGCGGGTGATGACTCTCGAGTAATCATTTGACACAGTATTGCCGCAGCGTCGTGAAATGAGCGTCACCGCGCGATGGTGTGGATACTCCTGGGGCATATTTGTCGCTGAATATACTGACTGTGTTTTGTATAGTGATTTTATTTGCCACAAAAATGACATGCTGTGATACCAACCTTTAAAGATACCTGGTTTGTAAATTACGAACGGCATTATTTCCGATCATAATTTCCACTCAAGTCTGTCAAGAAAACTGACTTGTAGAAATTCCAGCCACATAAATGCAGTCATACACGGAATATAAGCCGCCCGGTGTATTAGCCGCGGCGCTCCGAAAGCTTCAAAATAAGATTTATAGTCGTCGTATAAGCCGCACCATTTTATCAGCCACAAAGAACTGTTGCCGTACTAAATGCCTGACCGAGGGCCACGCGCGGGCGCCCACGCACCAGTAGTCGCACTCTTTGTCGGCGCGCCGCCTTAAAGAGAGCTTTGTGGTCAGGTTGTTTATATAAGAGCACACTCAACAGAAAACCTTATTGAAATCAAAAAGGGGCTTTATTGGAAAAGGCGTTAATGGAACTCTTGGAGCATTGTCTGTCGCATTTTCCTTAGTACCTATAGGTACTGAGGAGTTTTATTTTTCCATGGAATCCTTGGAGTATTGTCTGGCGCATTTGTAGTATTCGGACTAGTCGGTTATAAATCGGACTGTACATAATATATATGAGAATATAATGATTTTTATCTTTAGAGCTCGACGTATAAGCCTTTTTTTTTTGGCAAAATCCACGTATAAGCCGCGGCTTATATTCCGAAAATTACGGTACATTCAGAAAACTTGCAAAATCCAGCATAGTTTTGTGTATGAATGAATGGTAAAAAAGTTGTCTGCAGACAAATTTTTCCCACAAAGGTATACATTTGTACCATTTTACATGGAAAACAAATCATGTGGTGTTTGTTACTATTGCTATTAACATTTTTAGTCCTTTTTTTTCTTGTCAACTCGTGAAGTAAAATTTTGGATAACTGCAAATAATGTATTGGGGCTTTAAAATGTAGTGATGTCTAAAATAATAGACATGCTCATTGCTGATAAAGCATAGGCTTCTGCTGTAACTTTGAGAAATTGGTGTGTTTGGGAGACGTGTAGACAGGAAATATTGTTAAGACAATACACTACTCTTTTCAAGGGTGACGTGTCTTCACGTATGCTACATTAGGGGGAAAAGGGAAAATTGCTGTTTTTTAAAATCTAGGTCTCGGACCCCACTGCAAATAAAATGGTGGATAATTATCAGGTGAGATTACAAATAACACCTTGGCTTGATATTCATCAGCATGCTCGGTGGTGGAGTGGTTAAGACATCTGCCCAGTATGCAGGAGGTCGTGGGTTCGAGTCCAGGCTGCGCTCACTGAGGTTTTTAATGTATTCTCGGGAAAAGCATTTAGTGTGTATTGCTTATATATACCATCTCATGTATGTGGTGGGCAGACCATAACTAAAAATTGAGGCACAAATTCCTTGAAGATGACTGCACATTATTCACTTTTTTTCCCCACAAAATTATCATTTATTATCATTTATTTCAAGATATCATTTTTAACTAAAATTTTGTATTCTTTAATCTGTATTTTTTTAATGATATCGTAAACAAAAACTAATTTATCCAATTGTGAAGCAGTGCAGTAGATACACCAACATTTTTGCTTCCACATCCAAATTGGAGATTGCAAATTTCCCTGGATAGTACATGTATAATGGGGAGGTATTTTATATGATTGATAGGTTAGAACGAAATCCATTTTCTGGAGAAATCTGGACAAGCACGCTTCTCATTCAGAGGAAGACAGTTTGTGTGAAATGTCAGTTGATGAAATTATAAATCTGTAATAACCTGTTTACACTTGATCCTAAGCTCGGGATCAGCCCCGGATCACAAACTGAGTGTACTTAACGCTATCGGGACCAAATTGGCCCCGGATCAGACCCCGAGGTTTTGGTCTCGCGTTGACGGAGGGTTGGATCCCAACCTTGGGATCAGTTTGCGGTTAGATAAGCAATTAATCTTTAACGCATCCTGCCGCATCCACTCCACAGCCGTAACGGGGGAAAAAGCCCGCGAAATTCAAGTGACCTTGTACACTGTACATGCACACATTGATCAGTACATATACATTAGGGGCATTCGGGATGCTTACACCGGGTAACACTAACTTACACCGAAGCGTTCTTTTAGCCATCACGTGATACACGAGTCTGCCCCGGTGGCAGCCACCACTGCCCGAGCTCGCGGCTGGGTCTCTGGTGTAATGACGTCATCTAGTAACCGCGAGTAGTAAAACATGGCGGACAGTTTGGAATCGCGACGTGAGTACGAAGAAAAACACAGATTTATGACACAAAATAAAAGGAAATAGGGCTGTAAATACGTTTTGCTTAATCAGATGTCTGTGGGCATTGACAAAGTTTGTTGCGGTACTTTAGGGAAACTGTTCTTGCGTATTGCCGGCTTCATTTTTCATCGTGAGTCAAACGATAACAGCGTTTATAAAGCTCCACCCGGCAACAACCTTTGACATGTGTTCCCAGAAACCCTGTGTCGTTTGTTTTGCATCTTCTAGAGGCTTCCCCCGGTGTAAACCCCGTGTTACCCGGTGTAAGCATCTCGAACGCCCCTATAGAGCATGACCTTTGACTGCGAGATTGCAACAACAGAATGTAAACGCGGCACTCAGGATCATTGCGCTTAACACTGACGCATTCTTATCAGGGGATCAACCTTGATCCCGGGCTCGGGACCAGTATAAACACGGTGTACATGTAATTATAACACGCTGTCAGTTAGACAAAATCAAAGCCACAACCTGCCTATATTCAATTGCCATGGAAAAATGTTAACAATAATTTATACCTTGGGGTGCCAATTAATCTTCCTTTAGGTACCAATTAATCTTTCTACCACAGTCAATGATTTGACACCATTCCTAATTATCAGAGAAACTGCATCCCACAAGAAAAGTCACATCCTTCTGTGGGTTTTGTGCCTGATATTCCCTCGCTTTAATTGAGACCCGTGAGGTGAAAAATACATTTTCTGCTGTGATTGTTGGCTAAAAATTTCCAACAGCAAAGAGTAAATACGGATTTTCTTTGTTGGAGCACGATATCCCACAACATAGCTGTCGCTAGCATACATACAAGCCCTTTCTTCCAATTAATATCAGTGCGTGTTTCGTTGTATGCTGAAAGTGCTGTCCAAAAATTGGATATTCAGTGATTTAATCAAATCTTTCATTTTGTGGAAACGAAAGCATTCACCAGTTCTCTTGAAAGCTGCTGGCTATTCTGAGAATTGAGCCGTGGAGACAAATCCTAAATTAATTGAAACTTTCTGCAAATTACTCACCTGAACTACATGTACATGTAGAAAAGAGCATTAGGGCAATTCCGCAAATAGGTGGACATGAGAAAAAAAAGAAAAAAACCCAAATTTATTAGAAACTACTTAGGATGGTTAGAGTATGCCTTTAAGGTTGTAAATTTGTATAGGACACTTTTTATTGTCCGTTTTGTAGGTATTGTGGTATCAACTTTTTTGTTCTAAGTTGTAATGACAGAAAATGTAACGTCAGTCACATGTTACGTCAGTCACGCATATTTTCATGTGTACACATATACTGATGCAATATTTCTGACTCCAAATGGTGTGTTTGTTAGGTCCAACTCTTCTATTTTGAGGGGTAAAATAACCATTTTGAATATATCATTAGTTTGAGAAGAAATTGAAAATAAAGATGATTGATTTTTTTGCATGTCCTTTTTTTTGTAACGTCAGTCACGCACATTTAATGAGCTCCCCTGCATACAATATTGCATTAGTAAACAAAGTGACAGTTATTTTAACAGCTATGGGGGCTTAGCTATTCAGTTAGATAGAAGTTGGGATCACCCTTGATTAACCTGGGGAATACAGAACAATATGTCTTAAAACCTGTAACGTCAGTCACTACGGAATTGCCCATTAATAGAACAATACGAGTTCAGTTGAGAACAAAGCAGGTGATTATACTGAAACCTTCAGATGGTATCAAGACTTGTCAAGTACAGTATGCACATATACGCATGACAACACTTCAGTTCTTGATTAGGTCCATACCTTTTTGTGCAACGGTTTTACAATTTTTGACAATAAAAATTCCCCAGGTAACGATCGATAAATTATTTTAGAAATGCATTTCCTTATAGTGATACATAATTGTGTACATGTCCATGTAATTATTTTCTTCATAACTCGGCCTATAAGCCGCCCGGCCTATAAGCCGCAAGGAACTTTTTTGTGGGAAAAATCAACGTATAAGCCGCGGCTTATATTCCAAAAATTACAGTAATTTGTTTAGTTGGTTTGGTTTAATAACTAAAGATGTAATTGCAGTAAAACTGATTTGCAACGTCCTTTAATTATACAGTGCTAAAATTCACACTACTAAAACATTTAAGCCTAGCATACATCAACATTGCAACTGGAAGCAACTCAACTGATCAGTTGCTGTCGATGTGTGCGAAGCGCGCACATCGACAGAAACTGATTAGTTGTGCAACTAGTGGCAACTGGGAGCATCCAGCTATGTCTACATTTCCAGAGCGCGCATATCAACACGGCAACTCGGTAAAGCCTAGAGTACATTGACCTTGCAACTGGAAGCAACTGTTGCTTGCAGTTGCTGTCGATGTGCGCGCACGTGATCAGTTGCACGCGTGCAACTGACAGCAACTAGTTGCAAGTAGGCGCGTACATCGACGCAACTGACTGCAACTGGGTACAACTAGTTGCCAGAAAGTAGAACATGAGCTACTTGCGGCAACTGAGATTTTTCCAGTTGCCAGTTGCAAGTGCGCGTACATCGACCTTTTTAAGCAACTGATCAGTTACTCCCAGTTGCCGCTGGGAGCAACGTAATCGGGACGGCCTAAAATGTAACACAAGTGTCCGTCCCGGTTACTACGAGCGTATATTGGAAATTTATACACAGGTTTTTAAACAGGCATGTTGTCACACTATTTGTAACCTCTTTTTGGGCCTAAGTTATTTCTTCAGAACAACTTAAACTTATTTATTTTATTTTGAGACCAGACGAAGGTAATTTCTCGAAAATATGCATGGTCTGTGTTGCCAAAATTCCCCCTTTTCATCCCTTTAATGACCCAACTGTAAAATCATAACATAAACAGCAAAAATCCACTGAGTAAAACGCATGTTATCATTTTTGTGTGTTATTCTGAAGCTAACACGGCTGATGTATACCATTTACTAAAAAAGGATTAATTCCTCCGACAAATATTCTTGTAATGTCATTATCCATAATAGTACATCACTCCTGAATTCCATTTTCAAACATGAATCACTCTTTACCAAGATTTGTTCCCATGGTATCTTTTGTGTTTGCTCCATGTCTGGATGCCATTTGATAAGAGTCTTGGGCCTCATACTCAAAGCTCCTTGGAGAGAGAAATACCAGATTTGTTTGACGTAAAGGCCAAAAAGTGCACATTTGAGGAAACAACGGGGGCGAGCTCTGCAGACATTAAGCAAATAATACAACGCTAGCTGAAACAGACATGGAAAGAGCAGGCAAATAGAACGCAGAAGTAGCCTCCATTAAACAGAGTACTTTGCTGTAAGGAGGTTGCACAGGCAAATAAGGTCAAGATTGAATCAGGAATTGTTAAGTTGGTGAGAGTTGATTTGTGTTCGTTCTGTTT
Organism: Henricia sp. BOLD:AAB3569; assembly: GCA_037783545.1. NCBI lineage: Eukaryota > Metazoa > Echinodermata > Asteroidea > Spinulosida > Echinasteridae > Henricia > Henricia sp. BOLD:AAB3569. Next base: position 255,078 of record JBBELK010000469.1, on the reverse strand, counting down.
TTAAGGAAGGTTCATTAATGCCATGGTTATCCAGTGACGTCAGAGTGTAATTTTCTTCATTTTCTATTTTTTTCCCCAATGTATGAGGCATATACTTTTGGGAAGTTCATAAGCCCCTCTCAAATGAGAATACTATAAAATAAAAGTTACTTTCATTAAAAAAAAAAGAGTAGGCCCTAATTAAAAATGATAATCATTATTTTTGAAGTTGAATAGTTGATGGGCTAATTGAGCTGGAATTAAGTTGAACATTCTCAGGCTTTAGTTATTCCATTGCGTGTGAGGCTGTCAAGTGGTTATACGTCATATATGTTTACTGTTTCTAGCTACATTTCTAGCTACACTGTTAATACAGCATGCTAAGCAAGGACATTTTTAGGCACCAATCCTTTAATTGTTTTTATTACATATTGTTATTAAAGGGACACACCGGTTTTGTTGGGCTATTTTTGGGCTCGAAATAGACCTGTCAATTTTGGCCGTTTTTTAGCATTTTTCAAAAATTCAAGGTCACCTGACTTTTCGGAACCAGATTCTGGTTCCGAAAAGTCACGTGGTCTTGTGAGTTAGTTGTATTTTCAGCCGTAGAAACCAGTGCGAGTTGCTTTTGTCATTCGCGGTTGGTTGCTCTTCTTGTTGGAAAATAATGTCCTACGAACACTATGCACATGGGTCATTCCATGTCAAATCAACCAGTTTCAGAAAAAATCCCCAGGTGACCCCCTCAGATTTAAATGAAATTTGGTCAGAATGATGAAATGTGGCTGTAATGAACACATGCAAAATATAAAAATCATACTCCATGTCGTTTTCGAGATATGGCCGTTTGAAATTTGCTGGACTTAGTCGTTTTACGCGCTTTTATGCGCTCGCGAGTCGCGAAAAGTGACATTTTGAATAATTTCGAATTTCGGAATGCCATATTTTCGTCTACGGACCAGACAAAGAGCTAAAAGTTGGTATTTGGACTTAATTCTTGCCAAATTTAATGAATCTGCACTCAGATTTAATGTATCATCTTTAGATATAAAGTTATAATGGCCTTAAGTAGGGTCCAGAATCAGCGATAAAGTTTTTTTGCAATTTTTGGGGTCACCCTGAACTAACACTAGGGGTCACATGGGGCCCATTCTCCCTAAATATGATCTACATGTATGGTCACAGGACTACACCCAGAAGCAATTATAACCACATTTAAAGCTTTAAATCAGAAATTACAGAGCCCCAAAGTAGGCTCCAGCCAGAAAAATCCTTGAAATGGCCCGACGTTCGTGACCCCGGATGACCCCGCGATCAGTTGAAATAATTTTTGATACTTTAACCACTCAAAGATAAGTATCATAGCTACATGTACACACAATTACAGCTTCCCTACTCAACTCCTTCAAGGTGTCTTGTCAGTTTGAAATAGCGCCGTTTTTTCATAAATTTTGACTTCAAACTATATGTATGAATGGAAAATGATGAAGTTTGCTTTAATGTTGTTTCAGTATTTAACTCGTAATCAGTCCATAAATCAAATTTCTATGAAATATACAATGGCAAACTTTAAAAAACTGACAATTAGTCACATTGGTATTCAGTTACAGGACATATGTATTACATTACTGAGACGTCAGGGGTTCTCATCAAAACGGCGGCCTGTATGGCCCATTGGCCCTCGAGCATAAATTATTGAGACGTTGATAACTCTTGACAATGGTATCATTATAATCACCAACTAATCATGAATGCTTTGTAAGAAAGTTTTCATACCATTCTCGGGCTGATTATACTGTTTGAATTTTGAGACCCAGTTCGTTCACTTGATAAATGCTGGAAGTTTAGCCTGAATTATCGCAAGATCTTCATTTGTAAGTTTGTATTGGCGACCACCATGGCCCTGTATCTGTGGAGCCGAAACAATGCATATTACGTCTTGGAATGGTATCCAGCATTCATTGTGTGTGTTCTGTTGCCAAGATAGAGTGTTGGATGTCTTTGCTCGCTTCATGAACTTGACAAACACATCATTCTCCTCATCTGACCGCTCGGTGACCATTCCAATGTACCATTCATTGTCATAAGTGCAAGCAATATAACATCCAGGTTGGTATTCATTGACTGCTATTTGATTGTTAACACCTGCATGCTGCACACTGTTGATGGGAACAACACCACAGTGCTGATCGCTGGACAATCGCCGCATTTCAATATTTCCATCATCAGTTGGTATGAAGCTGTGGTGTGACCTGGTTCCTGCAATCGTCTTGGAGGATGCAAACCTTTCACTAAGGTTGTACTTCTCTGTGTTGGCTTGCACATCTTCACTACTAACATAGAAGTGCACAAGCGTTGTCATGATTTCTGATTGTATGAAGCATGATACTACAACCGTCCATGCTTTTATCTCTCACTTGCTTCCTTACATCAAGGATCAGATTCCAGGCTTGCAGAAATGCATATATTACAGCGATGGGGCTGCAAGCCAATATAAGAATCACAAAAATATGTCAAATCTCTGTCACCATTCATCTGATCATGGACTTAATGCTGAATGGCATTTCTTCGCAACCAGTCACGGAAAGAGCCCGTGTGATGGATTAGGTGGTACTACAAAAAGGCTGGTTGCCAGAGCAAGCCTCCAAGCTACTGTTGAGCACCAAATCCTCAATCCACTGCAGATGTTTGAGTGGGCTAATGGGAATATCACCGGAATTAAATTCTTCTATGTTAGTAGTGAAGATGTGCAAGCCAACACAGAGAAGTACAACCTTAGTGAAAGGTTTGCATCCTCCAAGACGATTGCAGGAACCAGGTCACACCACAGCTTCATACCAACTGATGATGGAAATATTGAAATGCGGCGATTGTCCAGCGATCAGCACTGTGGTGTTGTTCCCATCAACAGTGTGCAGCATGCAGGTGTTAACAATCAAATAGCAGTCAATGAATACCAACCTGGATGTTATATTGCTTGCACTTATGACAATGAATGGTACATTGGAATGGTCACCGAGCGGTCAGATGAGGAGAATGATGTGTTTGTCAAGTTCATGAAGCGAGCAAAGACATCCAACACTCTATCTTGGCAACAGAACACACACAATGAATGCTGGATACCATTCCAAGACGTAATATGCATTGTTTCGGCTCCACAGATACAGGGCCATGGTGGTCGCCAATACAAACTTACAAATGAAGATCTTGCGATAATTCAGGCTAAACTTCCAGCATTTATCAAGTGAACGAACTGGGTCTCAAAATTCAAACAGTATAATCAGCCCGAGAATGGTATGAAAACTTTCTTACAAAGCATTCATGATTAGTTGGTGATTATAATGATACCATTGTCAAGAGTTATCAACGTCTCAATAATTTATGCTCGAGGGCCAATGGGCCATACAGGCCGCCGTTTTGATGAGAACCCCTGACGTCTCAGTAATGTAATACATATGTCCTGTAACTGAATACCAATGTGACTAATTGTCAGTTTTTTAAAGTTTGCCATTGTATATTTCATAGAAATTGGATTTATGGACTGATTACGAGTTAAATACTGAAACAACATTAAAGCAAACTTCATCATTTTCCATTCATACATATAGTTTGAAGTCAAAATTTATGAAAAAACGGCGCTATTTCAAACTGACAAGACACCTTGAAGGAGTTGAGTAGGAAAGCTGAAATGTTGTGTACATGTAGCTATGATACTTATCTTTGAGTGGTTAAAGTATCAAAAATTATTTCAACTGATCGCGGGGTCATCCGGGGTCACGAACGTCGGGCCATTTCAAGGATTTTTCTAGCTGGAGCCTACTTTGGGGCTCTGTAATTTCTGATTTAAAGCTTTAAATGTGGTTATAATTGCTTCTGGGTGTAGTCCTGTGACCATAGATCATATTTAGGGAGAATGGGCCCCATGTGACCCCTAGTGTTAGTTCAGGGTGACCCCAAAAATTGCAAAAAAACTTTATCGCTGATTCTGGACCCTACTTAAGGCCATTATAACTTTATATCTAAAGATGATACATTAAATCTGAGTGCAGATTCATTAAATTTGGCAAGAATTAAGTCCAAATACCAACTTTTAGCTCTTTGTCTGGTCCGTAGACGAAAATATGGCATTCCGAAATTCGAAATTATTCAAAATGTCACTTTTCGCGACTCGCGAGCGCATAAAAGCGCGTAAAACGACTAAGTCCAGCAAATTTCAAACGGCCATATCTCGAAAACGACATGGAGTATGATTTTTATATTTTGCATGTGTTCATTACAGCCACATTTCATCATTCTGACCAAATTTCATTGAAATCTGAGGGGGTCACCTGGGGACCCCTGGTTGATTTGACATGGAATGACCCACATACCGTATTTTCCAATATTTACACACAAATCTGCCAACAGATTTAATAAGAAGGGTTTCTGGGTGTTGATATGGACGAGAGATCTCAGATTTTCGTGTCTTCGCTTCGCGTTCGCGGTGATAAATAATATCCGAAGAAAAAACAGCATAGGCCTATTGAGGGTACTATAAAAGAGACCAAACCGTTGCGTTCGATGTGCTTCCTCGAGTCAGCGCTGACCTGAGGGATCATGCAAGGTGTGATGAGTCAGGGAATTAAAACAAGGAATTGAGGTTAAACACGTGTCGACCCCTTTATTTACAAACACATGATACATAATACATCGCGATGGCTGGTAAAGCGTATAGCCCAACATTTGTCTCTTTTGTTAATTTTAAACATTTCTAGTTAATTACGTGACATTTTGATAATTTTTTTTTTCACAACAACCATCAAAATATTATTGTCAAGGATGCTAGATTGCTACATTATGTAAACAGTAAGCCGGTACATGTGTCCCTTTAACACTTTTAGTTTTAGATAAGTACAGCGCTCTGTGAGTGCCATGCCACTTTATCTCACTAAGTTGACTTCAATTGTATAATGTGGATTAAGTCGATTTCCTGAAATCAATAAGTCGATGTCGACGTCTCCATTTATACAAGGGCATTCTTGTAAAAAAAAAAAATATTTATCTTCATCTATCTTTTCTAAATGTAAAAATAGAATATCTGGAATAAAATAATTGCTTTGGACCGTTGGAATCACTGCCATTTAAATAATGTTTTTTTCTGGTCAAATTATTCATTAAAATATTGCAACATTGCAAATCCTGTATACTGGCCTTAAAAATTAAGTACTGCGACAGAACCGTAGAAAACTCGGAAGCATTTTCTCTAGTTAGCATCTGGCCAGATCACAGCACAGCGCTCGGGGTGCTGCCCTCACGGGTAACAGGTGACCCAAATCGGGTGACACAGTGATGAGGCTGTGTTGGGTTGCTAGCTAGGAACCAGGTTGTATTAATTCCAAGAAGACGCTACGAGATGAAGCAAATGACACGTTGGAGACATGAGACTGAAAGATGCAGACAGGAACTGCCTGGGGGCTAGCTGAGCATCTGACTGGCTGTGCTGTCAAGATAAATACAGCGGGGACACAGTAGGCTTAAGATGGACGGAAATAGCAACGTTCATGACTTGGAAACGGACAAGCAGATTTGCAATTTTTTTTAACATTTTTTTGGTTTTACACTTTTTGGCAATGTAATCAGCAATGTCTTATCTTGAAAGTTATATTGTCCGTGGTTCTCGACAAATTAAAAATTTTTTCTCCGAACGAATTTTTAAAGCATTAACTTTATTGTAACGAAAAAACATCATACTTTGTATTTTAGACATCAGCAACCTTGTAAAAAACGGCGTGTTTATCCGCTTGTTTTTGCGCCTTACCTTGACTTGATCAAGTCTGACTAATTCCCGTGTTTGGTCTGTAATGTGCAGCATACAGCGTGCCCTCTGGACTAGTGGCCTGTCTAATCTCTTTTCTTCTGTCTCTTTTCTTCTGTCTACGTCTTATCATGAGTTAAATTATTGGCGGGCCACCAATAATTTTAAATATTGAAAGTAACTGTTCGATAACTAAACGTTGGTCGATTTAATTTTTTTATTTTTTATTTATTTATTTATTTTATATATTTATTTATTTATTTATTTATTTTTATTTCTCATTTAATAGCGAGATTATTACACTGAACTGCTTACCTTGTTCCATAGTTGACTGAACAATTGCATTCCTTTCGCGAGAATGGAATCACCCAAATAAACACAAAAAAACACCCCCTCTAGCCCATGTGGTCTAGCCCTATGACCCCAGGTCATGCCATGTGGCCCAACAATCGTCCTCACTTTTCGTTTGGCTTCACCCTGGACCAGACGTACTTCTGTAGTGCTCCGGTGTTCAGCCAATTTCGAGATCGGTTTCTGTCTAAGTTTCCGTACAGTCTCCTGACAGACACTCCGTTGGGACGCTTCCAAGGACCTGTTATCTCCTGGATCGAAGCGACTCTAAAGCGGATTTCCACTTCCATATCCTTTAATAAGATCGTGCGGTTCCTGTTCTAAACTCGCACGAGGGATCGGCCGTCCCGACACCATTTGTTTTGGCGTGGGCTTCGGCCTCTTAATTGTATTCAGGTGTAATTAATACAGTGTATTTTTTTGTTGTGATATGTTCGTTCCGCCTTGCTTCCTTAACCTTATTCGCTCTAGATCTCAGTAGATTACTCGAGCGGGTAGTGTCGGCCAGTCCCGACACTCGGTTAATTTTTGCAGCTTGCGGCGTGCATATCCACCTGGTACAGCCCCTGCTATGGCGCGTAAATGCAATTCCATGAACTGCTCGCGCCCTATTCCCCGCTGGGACCCTCACCCTTCATGCTCTATTCAGACCATGCAGCCGCAGAGCCCAGTGTTCCTTGTTCTGCTCGGGGCTTACCGATGCGCAGTTTACTGCTATTGAGCGAGGCTACACTATAGTTCCGCGCAAGCCGCGTAGCATCTCAGCTAGCGCGTTGGGTGAGGGAAGGGGAAATCTGGGGGTTTCTGATGGGAATGGTGCCCAAGAGGGCTCCGGTACCGTCGTTAACCCCGACAGGGCTCCGGTCCTCGTGCCTACGGTGTCTTCGGGTACCGCTACGGGCACGAAAGGCGAGTCATTAGCTGGATTGGCTAGGCCGATCCGTGCGGAGGGCTCGCGGTGCACGACCAGCGTGGAGGACGGGCATGGCCCAGCCTCCTTCGCTAACGCTGCACCCCCGGCCGATCAGCAAAGCGAGCCCAAGGGTGGACCGCTGTCGCTGGTCGAGAGAGCTCAGCTCGGTGTTTCCCAGGGGGTCTCACTGACGCAGAGTTCTCTGGGCCGGCAAGTCGTGACCGCTCCGGGTTCCGGGCCAGGCTCGGATCCCCCCCGCGGTTACGCCCCGGCGTGCGGCCCGCCTACTAGTTCCATGTCGGAGCTAGCGTGGCGGGCGGGGTCCGTCTTCCGAGATGAACCCCAGGGCACCCCCGGCCGATCAGCAAAGCGAGCCCAAGGGTGGACCGCTGTCGCTGGTCGAGAGAGAGTTCAGCTCGGTGTTTCCCAGGCAGGGGTCTCACTGACGCAGAGTTCTCTGGGCCGGCAAGTCGTGACCGCTCCGGGTTCCGGGCCAGGCTCGGATCCCCCCCGCGGTTACGCCCCGGCGTGCGGCCCGCCTACTAGTTCCATGTCGGAGCTAGCGTGGCGGGCGGGGTCCGTCTTCCGAGATGAACCCCAGGGAAGCTTGCCTTTCCACAGCGCGCCGGGTAACTGGCCTCCCTACGCACAACCCTGTGCGGGAGCCGGCTGGGGCGCGGTGCAGACTTCCCCGGTGTACGCACCGGCGGTAAAAGTCCCGGTGGTTCCTTACACAGCCGAGTCTTCGGTTGCGGGACCACCCTCGCACCGCGCATGGGAGGCGGAGAGGCCAATGTTTATTAACCACTCCACTCCCCAAAGCCGGGCCGCATGGAACAGGGACGGAGCTCCCTGGTCCACGGTGCGACTGTCCTCGATGATGGCCCAGTCGGCCACCACACCGACAGTCGTCACCGCGGCTGCCAACTCAGCCAGGGGCAGCACTACGTGCGGCCCCGCTGAGACACGGCTAACTTGTTTCGTGTTGGCGCCACGGACTTCCTCCCTTGTTGGGAGGAACTCGGTAGCGCCAGGGGTTGTTTACTCCGGGGCTCAGACCGGTCTGTTCGACCGCTCCCAACCCCCTAGACAAACCCTGGGGTGGACCCCGCAGGCGCATCAGTCGGACGTCCGACTTATGCGTCACAGGCAGGTTACCCCCGAGATCGGATGGACTGCCCGTCGGGCCCTCCTCCGTATACTCGGCTAACCCTGTGCCGTATTACCCGGTGGGTGCTCACCAAGACACGTCCTCGGCCCGGTCCTCGTTGGGTTTCTTACCCAGCTGGCCTTCCGCCGATGCACACCAGCCCGGGCAGTTGTTTCCTGCCCATCGGCTCGTGTCAGACGTGCACCGGGGTACGGCATCAGCCAGCTACACCTCCCGCGTGCGGCCCGCCTACTAGCTTGCCACGTGGAGCTAGCGCGGCGGGCAGGGTCCGTCTTCCGAGACGAACCCCAGGGAAGCTTGCCTTTCCACAGCACGCCGGGAAGCTGGGTCGCGGTGCAGACTTCCTCGGTGGACTCACCGACGATAAGTCCCGGGTTCCCCTTGCAGCCGAGTTTCGGCTGTAGGACCCCCACGCACCGCGCAAACGGTTGGCTCGCGAACCGCTTAGGGTTTCGGGCTAGGCTCGGATCCTTACTGCGGTTACGCGCTGCCGACGTGCGGCCCGCCTGCTAGCTCCATGGCGGAGCTGGCGTGGCGGGCGGGGCCAGCCCCTCGGGGCAATTCCCAGGAAAGCTTGCCTTTCCTCAGCACGTCGGGGATGTTGTGTCCTTGGTACCGTTGAGTGCTGCTGTGGACACAGCAGAGCGTGACCGCTCTGAGCTCCGGGCTAGGCTCGGATCTCCTTTGCGGTTACGTGCCTCCGGTGTGCAGCCCGCCTGATAGCTCCATGTCGGAGCTGACGTGGCGGGCAGGGTTAGCCCTCGCGGGCAAGAGTCCTTACGAGCAATTCCCAGGAAAGCTTGTCTTTCCTCAGCACACCGGGGAAGGTCAGAGTTGTCCGCTCCGGTCCGACGTGCAGCACGCCTGCTAGCCCCATGTCGGAGCTGGCGTGGCGGGCAGGGCCTGCCCCTCGTGGACTACCCCCGGGAAAGCTTGCTTTCCCTCAGCACGCCCGGAAAGTTAGTGCGGCCCGCCTACTAGCTCCACGTCGGAGCTGACATGGCGGGCGGGGCCAGTCCTCCGGGACAACCCCCAAGTAGGCTTACCTTCCTACAGCACGCGGGACAACTCTGGAGAGCGTACCGCTCCTCTGACGTGCGGCCGCCTGCTAGCTCCACGTTGGAGCTGGCGTGGCAGGCGGGGACAGCCCCTCGTGGGCTATTCCCAGGAAAGTATTCCCTTTCTCTGCACGCCGGGGAAAGTTGTGTCCCCGGTGCTTGTCGGCGCCTCTACGGACACTGCGCGGAGCTGGCGTGGTGGGCGGGGCCAGTGGCTCAGCAGCCAGGGCGGCGGGTTTTTCAGGCTCCCTTGTTTGCTGGTACGTGGCACCCCATCAAGGGACACCCATCAAGGGAACCTGTTTCCCAGATTACGGGGCCTGTTGTCCCTTAGTCAATCTGGCCCAACCGCCCGTACGGCTCAGGAAATGGAGAGCATTCCAGCCGCGGTGCTAGGCTGTTTTGGGGCATCCCTTATGCCCACGGAATGCCGCCTCCTTTCCTACGAAGACCTCCTCAGGAGGACTTTGTCTCTTCCTACGGAAGCCTCCCATGGATGTCGATATCGCTAAGCGACCACCAAGAGGTGGCCGCCCACGATCACAGACAATCCTTGAGTATCGTGGCCTCGTCAGATGTTCGGACGGGCCCTCACTCCTGGCGGCCTCCCCGGGCCTGCCAGTCGGGGGCATTCGAGACCTTTCTCAGGCGCATTCCAGGACAGACGGAATAACGCCAGCGTGCCCCTCCATTCAGTTCCTAGTTCTAACTGGGGTCAACCCCTGACACGAACCGTTCTCTTCGAGGACTTGTTTGCGTCTCGGTTCTTGGACTGGCGGATGAGGCCGAAAGCGAGATTAGGCCAGGATTGTCAGTTGCTTATTAGCGACCCGCCCAGTGGACTAGGACACTAGAGCGTGCACCACTGTTCGGTGGGTGCTTCAAGTCCGTCCTAGCGGCGTAGGTAGAGCGGTGCTGCCTCCACCCCAATTCGATCAGACCGTATCCTATAGCTAAGACACTGCTATATGGACAGGACCGTCCGACTTCCGCCTTCCAAGGTCAAGAGACCGCGGAAGGCGAAGCAGGGCTGTGACGGTTGGTCCTCGGACCGCCGTTTTTACACTCCTTTGGGACGGTCGCCGAGGTCTCCGCGCCCGGGAGGGGCCCCCATTCTCCCGGGCCCATGGGTCATGGTGGTCAGCAACCGGGGGTATCGCCGTGTGTTTGGCGACTTCTTCCCCCTCAGTGACTTTGTCCCTAAAGTCATCACCGCTCCCTCCAGAGGGGAACAGAAGAGCGACCCACTCCGAATGTCTACCACTGAATACGTTCCCCGGGACGGGGGTTCAGAAGGGGGACATTGACCAGCGCTCTTCGGTGCCCGCTCTAGGGCACGTAGGCATCCTTGACCCCAGGGATGCCTACTAGCACGTCCCTATTTATGGCCTGCGACCAGCGGTGACCCAGGCTTGGCACCTGGGTCAGTCGTTCGTCTGACGTGCCTCCCCTTTGGCCTTTCCGTATCATCCGGTTTTCACGGTGATCACCAGGGTGAACGGAGCATACTTCAGGTGGCGGGAGTCAGTTAAGGTTGGGATCTCTGGTCTATCTCAAAAATTCCTCATGGCTCCCTGCCAGGTCCTGGTGTGCCTGGGTGCCCGACCACATCTGAGTTAGTCGGGGTACCCATCGGCGGAATGGAAATGGATCCCTTAGGGCCCTCGCTCACCGCTTTTGGCGGAGCTAGACGGCCCTGTCCGCCCCTGGCTCTGCCTGCTGGATCTTATGGCAAGTACATACATACGTTCTCGCCATATGTCCGCTTTTGCAGGGATGACTCCGGTTGAAGCGTTACAGCAGGCTCCCAGACTCCCAATCAGTCCCAACGACGGTCCTGATAGGGACGAGCTCGCCTCGTGGAACCCCCATCCAACCTGACGCGGGTCTGTCTCCCCCGCACGCATCCATTCGATCGGACGCGTCTGGTCAGGCTGCCTGTTAGGCGCACGAGTATCCGGGACCTGCTCCCAGGATTAAGCTTGCTCATACTCCAACCTCCTCGAACTACGGGCGGTCGGGCAGCCCCCGCTCCTTTAGTTCGAAGCGACGGTGGCTGGAGGCAACATCCTTGTTCGATCGGACATAACAGAGACAGGATCTCCTCTCTGTCCGCAGTCCATATACCGGGTACGGTTTATCTGTCCGCCGCGGCCTCTCTTGAGGCAGGGCGTCTTGCGCAGAATGGATCCCGAACCTGGATATAACCCAGGAGATCCCCACGGACTTCCACGGATCGATCTCCTTGCCTCCGCGATCAGTCGCCAGCCCCCAGGGCATTGCTCCAGGGTATTGCTCCAGGGTCCCCGACCCAGGAGAATATGCAGTCAACACTCTCTCGGACCGAAGGACGACTCCCTCTTTTGGGAGTCCCCCCATGGGGACGTTCCGCCCATGGTCCCGACTCCCTCTTTTGGGAGTCCCCCCCATGGTCCCGTTCCGCTCTTTTCTCTGAAGCGCTTATGAGGACTGCTTCCTAGGCTGCTGGAGAGAGTAGATCCTGACTGTACGGCCACTTCCCGGCGACGTTGCCATGAGAAGGGCCTCCCTGGGGGGCCTTCGTCACCATCGCCACCGGGGAAAGTGTCTACCCCGCCGATTACTCTGACGCTTGGGTCCCTTCTATCGGTGGTGTGACGGAAGAGGTTGCTCCCCCACTAGAACGCTGTAGCTCTAGTTGCGGGATCCCTCTCTGAACGCCTTGTGTCGGGCCTTATCTACATGGCTCTTTCGGCTCTTAATTCTGGCGGTTCATTGAGGGCTCTGAGGTAGGCTCGAACATCTACGGTGATGATTCTCGCTTCGGCCTCTTGGAAGGAATGCCTGTTTGAGGCCGCCAAGCCTGTTCTCTCGTTCCGGGAAACGTTCTCATGAGGGCCACATCCTGTTGGTGTTGCCTAGACTTTCCGAGTGCTAGGCCTCCCTGTTCTCCGTTCAAGACGCTGTTGTCTGGAACAGGTCTGCATCCTTCCCGCACTCGGCTATCCTCCCTGGAAATTAACTATTCCTCTGGATCGGGGGATCGCCTTGGTGCCCGGTCAGAGTCCCGGTCAGTCCGCTGCTCTCCGGGACCCGACCGACCTTCTGTTTGGTTCACGCATTCCCCCACCGTCTGGCGCCTAGTGGTTGCCGACCAGGTGGATATGCACCTTGTTCTCTGGCGGTGCTGTGGAAGGCTCTAACTCCTTCTCTTCGGGCTTCTCGGGCATTATGCCTGCCCGGAAGGAGTTTTCCATTTCCATGCTGCCAAACAGAGTTCAGTCAGTCAGAATCATAGTTGCCCTAGAGTCCTCCGGGAGGTACTCCCCCTCTGGGCGGAGTCTCCCCTTAGTTCGTTCTCTACAGGGGTTTTTGAGTCTGACCTGTCTGCGCATTGCCATGTCCTAGCCCTGACGTGCCCGGAGCCCTTGATTGTTGACATCTTGCTCCGACCTCCAACTAAGTGTGCTAGTCTGGAAGTTGAATGCAATTGTTCAGTCAACTATGGAACAAGGTAAGCAGTTCAGTGTAATAATCTGTTACGAAACATATTCTGTTTCTTAGATTATTTATACTGAAGCCTGCTTACCTGTCCATAGTTGACTCCCACGCCGTACCCGCCCCACAGCAAGATGTGTACGTCTTTGTTGTCGGGCCAAACGTAAAGTGAGGACGATTGTTGGGCCACATGGCATGACCTGGGGTCATAGGGCTAGACCACATGGGCTAGAGGGGGTGTTTTTTTGTGTTTATTTGGGTGATTCCATTCTCGCGAAAGGAATGCAATTGTTCAGTCAACTATGGACAGGTAAGCAGGCTTCAGTATAAATAATCTAAGAAACAGAATATGTTTCGTAACAATAACTTTAATGTTTCTAAAAAAATATCAATTCAAGAAAAAAAATGTATTTTTTGAGGTGCCAAGCACAGACAATACATCTTTACAGTGTAATAGTTACTGCTGACAATTTACCGGCATTAGGCATGCTACGCAAGCATGGCACTAAAAAAGTTGTCAAAATACGGTTGTGCGCATCGCCAAAACCCTTTTCTGAGCAGGTCTTAAATTGCCGTTTCACGCATTGACAAAAAACCATTGTAGATTTTTTCTACCTTAAAGCAAACTTATCATTAACAATTATTCTCTTGGTCAGTGACACCATGTCACATCTGGAAGGAGAAGTGAAAACAAAAGTGTGTGACGATGGTGACAGTACAAGTGAAGGAACAAAACTGTTGTTAACGCGACACATACACGTATCTAAGCATGAAAACATATTTTAATATCCAGCATATCATGACACGGGGGTCTCCCCCTACTGCCCCATTACCTTGCAATTAAAACACCCTTCCTTTTTGTTACTGCACCGATCTCTCTGAAAACAACTCCTACAAGATTCCTGGGATTGTTGAGACACAATGGGAGCACGAAAGAATAGGTATATACCTTTGTCACATACCGTGCACAAAATGATTTGATTTTTACTCCAGTTGAATTGCTATGTTCACAAAAGATGTCCCACTGATAGAATATGTTTTGTTCTTAATATGGCATATATACAGCCTGGATCAGATCACTTCACAGGTTGATAATTACTTCACATTGCTTGGTTTTGAGTGATGCTTCTAACTATAGTTGAGTCTAGTTCAGGTAGATCCAAAAGAGAGGGGCTGATTGGCTGGTAGGCAGTCATAATTCATGCTTATTTCTCTGGAGAGAGTGGAGAGAGTAGCTTCTGTCACATATTGCACTGCATATACATGTATGCCCCAAACTCATAATGATCAGATATGATTAATGTCAAACCATGTATATCCGCCATCCAGTGACTTCAGTCTGACAGCCTTCAAGCAAGGAGCTGGTTTGTTTTTCTTCCCCTTGGGGCAGCAGTATATTTGTTTAAGATTTCCTAGAGTAAACAAACTTGGCCAATTTGTTCATGCCAGAGGGTTCAAGTTTGATCTTCCGGTCTTTTGGGAATACAAATTGACATTTCTTGGCACGTACTCCAAGTGCACTTTATCTGTCTGGTTACCAGTGCACATGCTAATACCGGTCGCGATATGTCTTTCCGTACCGCATATTTGCTATGGGACTTCATCAAGGTTTCTGATTGGTGCACTGTAAATGAATATTCATACTCCCTACCATATAGCGCCCTCAGGAGTTATTAAATTTAGGGATAAAAGGAAGAAAATTGAAGGGTTTGTCGAGTCGCTTGGTAGTCTAGTGGTGAAGGCATGGGACTGTCAATCTAGAGGTTGCGAGTTCGAATCTGCTTTGAGTCATGTTCCTTTTTTCACTATTAATTGAGGAACGTGTGTGGTGTGGGGTTAGGTTGACTGAGGTACACAAATGTAAGTCATCGACAAAACACATCAGTATGCAACATATGCATGGGAGTTAGACCAATCAGAAGCAGTGTTTGCTTAATTTCAGTACAGTAAAAATATCGCATACCGGTCAGTTGATTGCTTTGTTTCTGTCTTAATACGATGTCGTCTTTTTTTCTTTTTTAATCGATCTTCTCTGTATGTCTGGAACCATAATTTGATCATATTTTGTGTCGATAATAAGGCCCATAGGATTTCTTTCTCAACCCATGTTTGGTTGTTTCATTTATGGTCAGTAGACACCATGTATACCAACATTTTTATAGATTCGTAGAATAAGAGCAGTACATCTCTAAAGAAGAATGTTCGTAAACTAGCCTGCAGAAATTTCAGCTACATAAATGCCGCAATGCTTCAGAAAACCTTTGAAATTTAAGCCTGGTTTTGTTTGAAGGGAATGGTAAAAAAAAATGTGCGCCACGAAATACGCAGCTTCATAGCAAAGGCAGGGAGCTGCGTATTTCGTGGCACGAATTTGGCGCACGCGCATTGCTGACGAGCCTGTGCCTTTAAGGTTTTTCTTGTCAACTCACAAAGTGAAATTATGGATCATTGCAAATGATGTAATGCATTATGGCCTTTAATGGATTAGGGTTATTCCATGAAAACAAGAAACAGTGTCCCCCTTACGTCATGACACTTCTGGAGTTGATTTTTTATAATTATCAGATTTCAGAGAACGATTACCCTCGGCATATTTATAAAGAATATGACCTCATGAATCGATACTACCCAAAACATAATCAGAAATTTTCGCTCAAATTGTAACAAATTTCGCTTATAATGTAACAAATTTCGCTTATAATGTAATTTGAATCGATAAAGTCCAGGTTCTACGGCTGGGTAAAATCAGCAACTACCTTTTCCAGAAAGAAACTGGTCAAAAAGACTTAAAATGTAATCGCAAGAGTTGAAAAATGCATTGGAGTTCCCCCTTACATATACGTCGTGAAACAATTTTCTTGAATATTTTCAAGACTATGATACAAAGACATGTCTAACCCTTTGTAAATTGTTTTAAATATTCTACATTATTTATAAATTGCACAGAAATGTCTTTAAACAATTTTGTTAGCTTGAAAACGCCATTTTTACAAATGCATCAAAATGTCACACTTTGGCTCCTGTTTTTATGGAAAACCCTTCTTGCGTTTTTTACATTCCATTCATCTGGCACTCCATTTCCTTCTCGATAATTCCAGCATATACTGTCATATTAAAGTAGTCATTCATTTCTACCATTGACCTCATTTGCCCTTCCCCTCCCTCGGCTCCCCCTCCCTCCCAGCGAAGCCATCCCATTGAGACCACCCGCGCCTCATGAATGAATCCCAGCCAAGCGCAGGATCCGTCTCTTTCAATTGACAGGTCCCGTTATCCGTGCAGAATTCCAAACTGGTTGCCGCTGGCACCGTGTTCTATTGAACCCAGAAGGATCAATAACTGTTGAAATGCTGTTGTTACTGGCTGGCGGGGCCCGGCCGTTCCCCGTCTGTTCCCGTCCGACTTTAAAATCCTGAAGATGATTGATTTTTGGTGCACTCCTGGGTTTTCCTTCTGTTGGATTCTACGTGACGGTCCGCGGCAGCGTCGCTGGAGCCTAGATTTATAAATTGATGAGAGAGTTCCGAGAGTGATGGAGTGAGATAATCACGGTCGCATCTCACCAGTCAGAATGATTTCCTCACTTGAAGAGGAATGTCAGGCTTTTGTTTCCAGGATAAAGAGGGAGAGAGGGGTGAACTTGAATCATGTCGGTACAATATACCTCCTTTATGTCCACAGCTAAAGATGTTTCGGTTGTAAAATCAATTTTCCCCCTGCAGAAATTACCCTGAGGCATGTATGAGTAATTCCCAAAATAAGGAGTCCAAAAAGGTGACGTTTAATATTTCGACTGATTTAAACTAACATTTGAGATATAAGTATTCTGGAAAAAAACCAGCTCATTTCTAGACGTGAGTCTTTCCACGATAAATTTTGGAAACACAGACCATATTTTCAAGAAAATACCTTTGTCTGGTCTCAAAATAAAAAAGAAACAAGTTTCAGTTGTTACGAAGAGATAACTTAGGCCAAAAAAGGGTTACAAATAGTGTGACAACATGTCTTTCTAAAAACCCTGTGTACAAATTTCCAATACGCTCATAACTGGGATGGCCTAAAATGTAACACAAGTGTCCTGGTTATTACGAGCGTATATTGGAAATTTGTAAACAGGGTTTTTAGAAAGGCATGTTGTCACACTATTTGTAACCCTTTTTGGGCCTAATTAGTTATCTCTTCAGAATAACTTAAACTTATTACTTTTATTTTGATACCAGACAAAGGTATTACCTTGAAAATATGGTCTGTTTTGCCAAAATGCCCCCTTTACTGTGGAAAGACCCATGTGTGAGATGAATAGTGTACCGAGTGTAATCCACACTGGCCATTACACTGTTTGACATAAGTGGGACACCAAAAACTGAGTTTGATATCACGCTAACATAATTTACAGGTATATTTACTGTTTGTGATAATTAAATGCTGTTAATTAACAGCATTTAATTGAAACATGAAAAGATGATTTTTAGCCAAATATCCTTTAAAATTTTTGTTACTAATATTTGTTTTAAATACTTTTGATACACTAGGTGTATGATGTAACTACATGTATACATGTAGGACGACAAACATTTTGTTTTGTAAGAATGACCCGTATACCTTCTCAAATGCTTAGAAATGTGATCCAAAATGTTAACTTGCATGAGGCCGTTGGTAAAATCTTGATAAAACCCCTTAGGCCAAAACAGAAAAAATGTTCCGTCTCTGGTCAGTGCGCGCATCGATTTCAAGCATGCTCGCCAGCCCTTTTTCTTCTTTCTGTGGCAGCTAAAACAGCGCCCTCTATTGCCGCAGCGACTTACATTTTCTAGACTGATCGCCAATCCTGTGGACTACGTAGGAAACAAGTTTATGTATTTTTCCAGGCAGCTCGACCCCGTACTCGGGTCAATAGATTCGGACACAACAAGGAATTGCGAATTAGCTAGAGCATGTCTGAACTGAGCTGAATACTGAAATATGTCACTTATTTCCATGTCCATTGTTTGTGGAGTGAAAACTCTCGGGACATTCAGGCTGTGTTCGGGCGTGTACTCGTGTTAACACGAGTTATACTCCTGCGCGCGTGAACGGCAAGAATAACGACACTCGGGTCAGTGAGAGTATGCTCTCACTACTCCCCAACAAATGGGGAGTGTGCTCGTACTCCTGTCAAGTGTCATGTGATTTGTACGAAGATGGTGGGTAATTTTGGTGAATTTGCTCAACGTGTCAACTCAATAACTGAAACAATAACTCACTAAGGTTTGTTTTAGACGGCATCAAAGGTTCTCACGACTTACGGCCTGTATTTCCTCAGTTTCTTGTGAGCAATGAAACGGCATTTTTTGTGCAGTGATGGCAAGAGACGTCCATCTTCACTGATTGCCATTCGCGCACGCGGACTGCGGATTTGCCGTTCGCGTGATGTGACCCGAGTGCAATGCGCACGCATTACTCCCGAGTAACGAGAACTGCACGCTCGAACGCAGCCTCAGTGTTGTGACGGCTCTGCAAGTTTACTATAGGCCTTACTGTTTACGAATCTGTGTGCGATGGAGAGGGGGACGGAGGGAGGGAATAGAAAAAAAAGCCGCATCGCCGCATCAATTCCGGAACTTCAGACCAGAGACAGAATACTTTTTTGGGGAGCCATATCTGATTTTCAAGCCTCTTAAAAATGACAAGCAGCTAAATTGGGGATATCTGTCAATGTCATGTAAGTTATTTATTTGAAAATACTCCACCTACATTCAGCTCTAAGCGTGTTTTGGGCACTTGACCCACTTTAAACAATTTCAATTTTATTAAACTAACCTCATTTACAAAGGTGATTAATGTAACTAAATGGGGTAGCTAGTTCTCTTTAATGTGAAATATGTAGGGCACAAGGTTGCCTCACTTCATGTTTTAATGTGTTGAACATACATGTACCAGATCAATTAATTGCTGCTAATAAAAGTAAAATGCATCTAACATTTGCTCAAGAGCTGTTCACGGGTGAAAACATTTAAACAGTAAGTGCATTTGGCTATTTCTGAATTCTGTGAAATGCGACAGTTGCTAAGAAACAGAAACTTCTTGGATCAATATCTCGGCTTGACATTTTAAAATCTGGGCTAATGGAAAACCAGGTGTAGCCTTATTCATGTTCACATCAGGTAATGGTACAACACATGGTTGTAAGTAGCGGTTTTAAGTGGAGATTTACGCTGATTGATTCACGCATCGGGTTTATTTGTCAAGGTGTTGTTTGGCTTAATTGTGTTTGAATTGTATATGCATTGCAGTTATACAGAGATTACGCTTGAAATGCATACAATAGTCTCGCACCATATTTGTAAGGGGAAATAAAAGATCGTATGGAACAACACAATAATTACATTACTTCATATAATATCCAACCCAGTGGAATGTTTTTTTTATTTAAAGAATTACTTTGTGTTGTTGTAATTTCTAAAGGCTGTCGTACGTCTCAATATAAAGACTGTCTATTGTGATGGTTGTGGGTTTGATGTCCACCCGTGTTTGTGGTGCACATGCCCTTTTGCAAAGTGCTTTGCCATAAGTTGCCTCTATAGTCTTCACCCAGGAGCAAATTGTGTCAGGCTGCCAGGGCTGCATACTCCCCAGAGAGTTCTGCCCAATGTATGAGTATCCTGCAAGATATATGCGTATTAGACGACACCATTATTATTTTTCTTTGGAAGTCTTTTAGCCCAGAGAGTGTCAAACCAGTATATATCATTACCACTATAGCCCCTGGTATATATCCTTACCACTAAAGCCCCTGGTATATCCTTACCATCATAGCCCATAGTATCTATCCTTACCACCATATAGCCCCTTGTATATATCCTTACCACTATAGCCCCTAGTTTATGTCCTTACCACTATAGCCCCTAGTATCCTTACCACCATATAGCCCCTGTACGTATATTTCCTTACCACTAGTACAGCCCCCTAGCCGGTATATATCCTAACCCCTGGTATATATCCTTACCACCATATAGCCCATGGTATATATTCTTAGTTACCGCTATAGCCCCTGGTATATATCCTTACCACTGTAGCCCCTATATCCTTACCACTATATAGCCCCTGGTATATATCCTTACCACTATAGCCCCTGGTATATATCCTTACCACTATAGCCCCTGGTATATATCCTTACCACTATAGCCCCTGGTATGTGGGTCTTTCCACGCTAATGGGCCTATTTGAAAGATAAGTTAATAATTCCTTTCAAATGTCTTCAGTATATCTCAAACTTAAATAAATTTCCTTGTACTATTGTTAGGAGATAACTTTTGCCCCAAAAGGTAAGAAATTGCAGCCACAACATACATTTCTGAAAAGCTTGTGTACAAATTTTCCTATTACGTATGTAACGTGGACAGACCAATTTGTGACATTTTTTTCTGTCTTTGTTACATACGTAATACGAAAATTTGTGCACAGGGTTTTCAGAAATGTATGTTGTAGGACTATTTTTCTTACTCCTTGGGGTAAAAGTTATTTCCTCGGTTTAACTGGATAATGTAAAGATAAAATTAAGACATTTGAAGTGAACTCGGACCTAAGATCTTGTATGTCACAGATATGTACCCATTACTGTGGAAAGACCCATATATCCTTACCGCTATAGGCCCTGGTATATATCCTTATTGCTATAGGCCCCTGGTATATATCCTTATTGCTATAGGCCCCTGGTATATATCCTTATTGCTATAGGCCCCTGGTATATATCCTTACCGCTATAAGCCCCTGGTATATATTCTGTTATATACCTCATGCGTAGATTCCAGTCATCTGATTGGTTAAAAGTGGGGGCATTGAATCGGCTAGACCCGGCGCGTATGCCAACTGGTCAATAGTCTTTGCCATGCCCCGGGCATAGTCATTTAGCGGGTTCCGGACGCGCGCATTACATGTGTTAGCATATAGCTAGTTGTGCACCAACTATGCAGCTGGGCATAGTCATTTAGCGGGTTCCGGGCGCGCGCATTACATGTGTTAGCATAGCTATAGCTGTGCACCAACTATGCAGCTGTGCGCTTCACGTACGTAAACATTCATCAGGACGGTAATGGCGGAATCTCGACGTCATTTTGTCGTCTGTCGTAGATGATGAAGTCCTTAAGAAAGTAAGAGAAGTGGCCTACAGTTAAAACTGTGTCAGGTGAAATGTGCTACTAAAGTGCCAGGTGATTATGCTACAATGTTTGCTGTAAATATACAACTTTTCCGCCGTAGACCAGCTTCCGAAATCGAAACGCGAAGGACCACTGTCATGACTGTATGATGTCTCGTTACTTTTAACCAACCAGATGACAAAAATCTACACATTCGGTATATAAAACAAATATTGACTGCTGTTTATTCGGGTCATGGTTAAGATTATAGGCCCTCGGTGATCTCGAAGCCATGACTATGCCCCTCGGCTTCCGCCTCGGGGCATAGTCATGGCTTCGAGATCACCTTGGGCCTATAATCTTAACCATGCCCCTCATTGCAGTCAATATTTGTATACTATGGCCCCTGGTATATATCCTTACCATTATAGCCCCTGGTATCCATACCAATATGGCCCATGGTACGTGTATATTACCATCCACTATTGCCCCTGGTATATGGGTCTTTCTATAAAATAAGGGTCCAAGTTTGGTGTCACCCGTTACATTTTACATCTTGTTTTTGTAAATTCAGGACACATTCTTTAAATACTTTGAGTACATAAAGTACAATTCATACAAAATAGTTTACAGGCCATTTTAATGATTTTTGTACGAAAAATAACACATATCAGGTGTAACGGGGGACACTAAATGTCACACTTTTGGACCCCTAATTTATAGAAAGACCCATATATACTTACCGATATAGCCTTTATTATATATCCTTGCCACTTTAGCCCCTAGTATTTATCTATAGCATCTGGGGCTGTTAGCTTCCCAAGCAATGCTGCTAGCTAGTACAGACTAGATACGTCGTACCTGGCTTTGATACAGGTCCATAGTTTGTGATCAAGCCCCGTCTTGTTGTTAACAGCACGTACAGTGTGACCACGCACTACCCACATGCAGCCACCCAGCCTCTTTGCTTCAACAACTCTCCATCTGAAATCCAATCCGATTGAATCTACAAAGAATATAAGCAAGGTGAAAAAAGTGCAAAACTTATTGAACTCGTCCTCAAATTCCCTCTTGTTCAGTTTTCTAGCCACATGTTTGCAGAGTTCTGTTTGCAAAAAAGAGTTCATGGATTTGTGATTAAATGCAAACAGATTTGATAAACACATCTGTAATTTGACCCCAATGGATTACTGACGAAAAAAAATACTTCAGTGAATAGGGAAAGTGCAGAATCTGTACATTTTTGATTTGGGTGAAGGTTTAATTTCTCTTCTTATAGTTCTGTTTTGTAATTTTCCATACATCTTTTGCAAGCCTGTTGCAAGCTATCTTTTCGTTATTTACGCTGCACCCTATGCAAATTTGAGACTGGTGTATACACAGGTGATTGCAGTTGGACAATTTGCTTCCAGGCACACTCGTGGACATTGTTTTCCCGAGAGATTTTACAGATGAATGTGTATAGTAAACATTCTTGTAGTTCAATAATACAGGTTTCACACTACTCTTGACTTAACCGATTAATTAATTACCCAGGTAGCAGTCCATACCCGGGTAGAAACTAACCCGGAGAATCGGTTTCACACTACAAAATTAACCCCGCAAATCAGTTTATCCGCTTTAGTGCATACCCGGGTAACTTGTGATTTGCATTCAGACTATACGAATGACAACCTGGAGAATATGCATCGCGAAACCTCTCAGCTCCCATGAACCATGCGCCCCTAACATCTCGAAATCTGTGCCTAAAACATTTGATCTACATCTGAATCTTCTGAGTCAACAAAGAAAGCGTACACCATTAACCGAGACGAGTTACCGATCAGTAAAGAGTGGCATCTTCCATTAGTAGGTACACGTATACATGTAAAAGAGATACATGAGTTTTCTTTTGACGAGGTGTCCTTTATAATACGTCAATTTATAATGAATAGCGTCATTGTTTGACGTTCGCAGCATGCATGTGCACAAAGCCGGCTGTGGTTGTAGCGTTTCCATGTTGAAGAAAACCCGGCGAGCATTCACACTACTTAGGGTAACCCGGAGAATCGTCTCAAGGCCACAGTTAACCCCCGAGATTGGTGGGTTAACCCACCTCGCGAGCAGGGTTAGAAATTCCATTGGTTAATTGGGGTTTTGAGGCAGTTAACCCGGAGAATTTCTAACCCCGAGAAGTGTAGTGTGAACACTCCAAATTACCTGGGTAATCTCGGGGTTAAATGTTTCGTTAACCCCAAGAACCCAGGTAACAGCATAGTCTGAAACCCCTTTTAGTAAGTTCTGAGTTTTTACCAGGCACTTGGTAACTTTGGCAGTTGACCCCGGGCAGTTGACCCCTGAGGAATAGTCTGATGAATAAAGAATACCGGTATCTGGCACAGAGAGAAAAAGCTACATGTATGTTCTTGGAGAAGACCTGTGCCTCATATAGCTCAGCTAGTAGAGCACCTGCCCAGTGTGTCAGAGGTCTTGGGGAAAACCTGAGGGAGTATACCACTGTGCCTCATAGCTCAGCTGGTAGAGGATCTGGCCAAAGAGTCGGAGGCTTTGTGAGAAACCTGAGGGAGTGTATACCACTGTGCCTCATAGTTCAGCTGGTAGAGCATCTGCCTGGAGAGTCGGAGGTATTTGGAGGGAAACCTGAGGGAGTATACCACTGTGCCTCATAGCTTAGCTGGTAAAGTATCTGCCTGGTGTGTCAAAGGTCTTGGGGAAAACCTGAAAGAGTATACCACTGTGCCTATAACTCAGCTGTTAGAGATTCAGTCTGGAGATTCAGGGGTCTTGGGAAAACCTGAGGCAGTATACCACTGTGCCTCATAGCTTAGCTGGTAGAGCATCTGACCGGAGAGTCAGAGGTCTTGTGGGAAACCTGAGGGAGTATATACTTCTGTGCCTCATAGCTCGACTGGTAGAGCATCTGCCTGGTGTGTCAAGGGTCTTGGGGAAAACCTGAGGGAGTATTCCACTGTGTCTCTTATAGCTCAGCTGGTAGAGCATCTGCCCAGTGTACCATAGGTCTTGGGGAAACCCTGAGGGAGTATTTCACTTTGCCTCATAGCTTAGCTGGTAGAGCATCTGCCCAGTGTGGTCTCGTGGGGAAACTATGGGGAAAAACCACTTTGCCTCACAGCTCGGCTGGTAGAGCATCTGCCCGGTGTGGCAGATGTCTTGGGGAGGGAGTATACCACTGTGCCTTATCATAGCTCAGGTGGTAGAGCATCTGCCCAATGTGCCAGAGGTCTTGGGTAAAATCTGAGGGAGTATATCACTGTGCGTCATCGCTCAACTGGTAATTATAAAGCATCTGCCCGGTGAGTCTGAAATCTCAGGTTTAGAAACCCATATTTTTCCTCTCATCCTATGTTTGGTTGTTTCATTCCAATTGTGATTAGGCACCATACCAAATGTAGCATTTAAAAGAAGGGAAACATGCTTTAATTTGTTGTGATTTCATGCATGTATCGCTGGAAGTCCTTGAATTTGGGATTACCATCCCAACAGACCAAGCCGACAGAATTACTGTCTCGTTCGGTTCGTCTGTCTGACAGAAGCCTAATTAGATTTGTCTTCAAGCAAATCGGATCAGCATAGATGTCTGTTGGAATTTTAGTGTTACTTTATGATTACAGTTCTTTTTGTCCTTGAATGCATTTCCCACGTTTGCTGATGCATTATATCAGGCTAGATGTAGACTAGCTAAAACATTAAAATCGTTAAAACGGTTGTAAAAATAGAACATACTGAGTGTCCAGACAACATTGTTAATAA
This sequence comes from Henricia sp. BOLD:AAB3569, assembly GCA_037783545.1. NCBI lineage: Eukaryota > Metazoa > Echinodermata > Asteroidea > Spinulosida > Echinasteridae > Henricia > Henricia sp. BOLD:AAB3569. Next base: position 230,447 of record JBBELK010000469.1, on the reverse strand, counting down.
AGCAAAGTGTTGTAATCTCGGTCTGCAAGGTCACATTGACATTGCGCACATTTACATACATGTACTTAAAAGGTGCGCTTTTGTCCATGATAGTTCGTGTGGGATGATATGTGTATGACTACAATTGTTTGTTCACATAAAATCATGCCAAAGAAAGGGCACATTCATATTACTGAAATTTGCAACTGTTCTTGTTTAATGCCAAAACCACCCTCTGAGGTGGTTTAAATATTACTATATTAGGGGCAAGATAAAACCGGTCTGACACCATTTTAAAACCGTTCATACACCAAGGAATGAGTTCAACTAGTCTTAAGCAAATTTAAATATTACTCTGGATTTGTCTTATTATTAGTTGTTCATTAATTGTCTTGATCTCCAGGGGCGGATCTGGATCCGCGTCTGATCTCCTATGTATCAAAGCATCTTTGCAGGCAGCTAGACACTGTTTGTCAGAACTTTCTCTTTTGTGGCTTTGAGAAAAGCAGTTTATTATTCTGGTAAACTTTTATCTCTTATGGCCTTTGTGAATTCTGAAAATGTGCCTTGAAATCAGCCATTGATTATACATTATAAAATATGTTCCATAGTTTCCAAGATACAAGAATAAATTGAATACATTTTTGTACAATTTGACCAGGGTAATTTTCAGTTTTGTTCAGAGAGAAAGAAAATTCCTCACACAAATCCTTTGATCTCATTTTGGTGACCCCAGAAAGTAAACAGTCTTTGTTATAAACCGGGGAGACACACGGTGAAGGGTCGATGGTGTTCACGTTGAGAGGAAGTCTCCATCGATTAAATACTGGATAAATGGCAATGCAAACTTCCTGGCAGACAGGGGACTGGCGTCGCAGAATAGACCGTTGTCCCATCGGGGACGCTGGGCACATCCCTAATGGTCCAATCTCCACCTCTCCAAATGTTGACAAATTATTCCCTAAACATTGATCTGCACCGAGCCCCGAGTGTCGTGAGTTTGGGACGCACTTCGCCTGGGCTTGAGGTTGCATTCTAACGAACACCGATGCTGTTGATCTCGGCCTAGATCGGACACAGAGATCAGTGACCGCTGATAAATGCAAAGCGTAAGAGGTCAAGATCTGATAAACTAGCTACTCATTTAAGGGCAGCAACTAATCGCACGGCAGTAAAACTAATAACGTTTTTGCCTACTTGTCAATGCTCCAGATCTGAAAACCCAAAAGAAAATGATCGTCTTTTTTATTTGCAGTTCCAGAAATGAGGGCAAGATGAAATGGAATGAAACTGAAAACCGGAATACCATCTTGTGAATGTCAAACGTAACTTAGCAGGGCTTGACAAGTGGTATTAAAATCTCTCATCGCGTGTGGCTTGTTTATCGTCATTTTCAGGACATGTGTGGAATATTTGGCTGGAGGGACAGACAATTTGTGATTGCAGCTTTTGTCTGCACGTGAGCAATGCTCTTGATGTTTTCTTTAATTCTATTCTTCTTTTTTTCTTTCTTTTTTATCCTCTATAGGATAAGCTGTACTACGAACAGTTAAAGAATTACGTGTTCCAGCATGACCTACTTATCGACAGCCTACTGTACAAGGTAATATTTAGGAATATAGACTCTTTGCACAGCGGCCATCTTAAGGCCTTTTTTCCACTAGAACGTCAAACCCCGGGGTGAACTCGCTCCGGGACTGCCCAGGGTGACACGCGATTTTTCACCCCCTAGTTCAACCCAGTGTCTTTTCACACTCGTCTTTCTCAAACTACATACATGTATTTCGCCCCGGGTGCGAGCTCGCCCCGGATATCTGCACCCTTGTTTCCCACTTGAGCAAGTCGGTTCCCGGGGCGAGCGCTTCTGTCCATTGCCAGTTGTATTTCGCCCTCAGATGGCAATTAATTTTTGAATTTCCTCATCCCCCAGCTTTGTCTCTCAGCTGACTTCTTTTCCTGTGATATAACTGACGTAAAAGCTGATAAAAGTGATATTACTGGGCAATGAAACTCCAAAGACATACAAAATCAGAATCACACGTGCACGTGTTAAAGTGTGCATCATTCATGTTGCACTTTTGTTATGATCATTATGCAGCAAATCGATCAAAACAGTAGCGTGCTTTCAAGTAACCTTCGCCATTGCTCGCCTAAGGGCGAACTCGCCCCATCATGCCATTTCACACTACCATTCTCGCCCCGGGGATCGGAATATGTCTCGCCCCGGGGCCGAGCAGGGTTGAACTCGCCCGGGGAAAGAGCAATCTCGGGGGTGGTGCAGGGGTAAGAATTTCAAGTGGGAAAAGAGGCTTATTTTCACCCCCGCATCACCCGGCCTTGGGCCACCCCTGAGATTTGGTCTAGTGGGAAAAGGCCTTTAGGGGTAATCACATCGTCACTGTGTGTCATACATGAGTATAGGCATTTTGTTTATCTTTTGTACCATCATTTTAATTTTAAAAACCTGCCCTAAAAGGGACACACCGGCTTACTGTTTACATAATGTAGCAATCTAGCATCCTTGACAATTATTTTTCGATTGTCGTTGTGAAAAGAAAATTATCAAAATGTCACGTAATTAACTAGTGTTTAACTAATGTTTAAAATTAACAAAAGAGACAAATGCTGGGCTATACGCTTTACCAGCCGTCGCGATGTATTATGTATCATGTGTTTGTAAATAAAGGTGGCGTTCAATATGGGTCGACACGTGTTTAACGTTGATTCCCCGACTCATCACACCTTGCATCATGATCCCTCGGGTCAGTGCTGACTCGAGGAAGCAACTGGAACGCAACCTGTTGGTGTCTTTAGCGCCCTCAATAGGCCTATGCTGTTTTTTCTTCGGATATTATTTATCGCTGCGAAGCGAAGACACGAAAATCTGAGAGATTCTCTCATCCATATCAACACCCAGAAACCCTTCTTATGAAATCTGTTAACAGATTTGTGTATACAAATTGGATACATATTAGTGTTCGTAGCACATTATTTTCCAACAAGAGAAACCAACCGCGAATGACAAAAGCAACTCGCACTTCGTGCTGGTTTCTACGGCTGGAAATACAACTAACTCACAAGACCACGTGACTTTTCGGAGCCAGAATCTCGTTCCGAAAAGTCACGTGACCTTGAATTTTTTAAAAATGCTCAAAAACGGCAAATTTTGACGGCGTCTTTTCATGATATATCTAATTTACTCTGGAAAGCGCTTCAGAATAATGTATGGGTCTATTTCAAGCCCAACAAAGCCGGTGTGTCCCTTTAACATGGTCGCCCATGCAAAGGATCTACAGGGTGTATCAGAAAAAAGTAGACACTCATAAAATTGGCTCACACATATTGGTAGACATAGGTATGTTTTCATTAACCCGTCATCGTGTTGGGAATTTCACGCCTGACTGAACAGGGGCTAGTTTTTTAAACAAAGCTAAAATTAACAAAACAGGATCAAGGAGCATGAGATCGAGGTCAATTCGACATGTCCTTTCTTTGCTATCAGCTATTTGAAAAGTTTAGCTAGCCCCTCAGTCCTCCACGTGACCGTCTTGTTCTGCACACAGATTTGCACGCTTGTATAGCATAACACCAAAGGCACGCCTAATCACTGCTCTGTTCTGCCTGAGAAGGGCGACTTTGGTTCTTATTCATCTCTCCAGGTCATCCAGTTCCATGGGCAGTAACAAAAACTTGAGATGTCCCCACAAGAAAAAATAAGACCAGTGATGTTAGGTTTGGTGATCTTGAGGGGGGAGCCATTCCCAAGTCCATTTCATAAACTTGCCGGACCTAACATCACTGGACGTTTTTATGGGGACATCTGAAGCCAATTTTCTAAATATAATACAATTTCCATTTTATCTACAAATTTATGAGTGTATATTTTTTTCTGATACACCCTGTATAGGGTCTATCTATTTAATTTCACCACCACAACCTTTGACATTTTTGAGAATAATTTGTAACAGAGCAAGTTCTCTCGGCACTTCAGACGTGTATATGCTCAAGACCTTTCCAATGTTGGAACGAGTCTCCCTCTGCTCAAGTCTCAAGTCAAACTGAAGTCAAACTGCCTAAGTCAAGTCAAACTGCCTTCGGGTTTCAAGTTGAGTCAAACTGCCTTTGAGACCCAAGTCAAGTGAAATTGCCTTCGGGTCCCAAGTCAAGTCAAACTGCCCCCGAGTCCCATGTTAAGTCAAACTGCCCTCGAGTCCCATGTTAAGTCAAACTGCCCTCGAGTCCCATGTCAAGTCAAACTGCTCTCGAGTCCCATGTCAAGTCAAACTGTCTTCGAGTCCCATGTCAAGTCAAACTGCCTTCGAGTCCTATGTCAAGTCAAACTCCCTTCAAGTCCCAAGTCAAGTCAAACTGCCTTCGTGTCTCAAGTCAAGTCAAACTGCCTTTGAGACCCATGTCAAGTCAAACTGCCTTTGTGTCCCAAGTCAAGTCAAACTGCCTTCGAGTCCCAAGTCAAGTCAAACTGCCTTCGTGTCTCAAGTCAAGTCAAACTGCCTTTGTGTCTCGATTCAAGTCAAACTGCCTTCGGGTCTCAAGTCAAGTCAAACTGCCTTCAGGTCTCAAGTCAAGTCAAACTGCCTTTGAGACCCATGTCAAGTCAAACTGCCTTTGAGACCCATGTCAAGTCAAACTGCCTTTGAGACCCATGTCAAGTCAAACTGCCTTAAAGTCCCAAGTCAAGCCAAAGTTTGACTTGAGACTCAAACTGCCTTTGGGACCCAAGTCAAGTCAAACTGCCTTTGAGTCCCAAGTCAAGTCAAACTGCCTTTGAGTCCCAAGTCAAGTCAAGTCAAACTGCCTTTGAGTCCCAAGTCAAGTCAAGTCAAACTGCCTTTGAGTCCCAAGTCAAGTTAGTGTAACCAATTGGTTGGCATGGATTTGCCCCACTGCATTGTTGGAAAAAGAGAGGCAAACACAAGATTGTTGTGGTGCTCCGGCGGGATGCTCAGATAGCCCCAGTTGGTAGAGCAATTGGCCATGTAAGCCAAGGACCTAGGTTCGAATCCCGGTCACGGCACAGCAATTTTCTCGTGTTTCTAAATTCATCTTTCAAAAAGTAATAAATTAAATTTTCTTTTTTTGTTATACTTGAGTAAAAAAAATCAAGTCCAAGTCGGGTCATATGGGTAATTCCCAAAATTAGAGTTCCAAACGTGTGACATGCTTTTTAAGATTTCCAAGTGTTTTTAGTGATTGAAAGTGGTTTCCCAGTAAAAAATAATTATTTTTATTTCAACAAATGCCACTTAAATTTAATGTTTGTGTGTAGATAGGGCACCATACATGTAGGTTAATGCAAACTCATTCTACAGCCAATTTTCATTGGCGTAGGTAACCCGGGACACCAAACTCCTATTCAATACTATGGAGCAAATTATAAGCCTTTATGGTCTTTTGTTTTGAATATTTTTCAGAAATCAGAGAACAAAATATATTCAAGAAAATGATGCGGCCTCCTATAATCACAGGCCATAGTCCATTACTGAGAATTTGTGATCATGAGTGGTGATTTTTGAAGCAGAGAGTGTCGTACGTAACTAGGACACCAACAATTTTGGACCCCTAATTTTGGGAATTACCCTCGTACCTTTTGCAACAGGACTTACGTCAAATTCATGTTATGTCATTTGAGGTCGGATGCTCAGTAAAATTTGTAAAACATACCATCCTTTTTATTTGCATTCAGGTAAAAGTGTACCATCTGATTAATGCTGTATAAGATACGAATTTAATAGAGCCTTTGCACGGCGGCCATGACAGGGGCCAGTCACATTGTTACCATGTGTCATACATGAGTAGGTGCTTTGTGGTTCTGTTGTTACACATTTAAATAAGAAAACCTGCCCCCTGTCATGGCCGCTGGTGCAGAAGCTCTATTGAGCAGTGTTAATGTGGTAGGTTCTAACTCAGCCTCCTGTACGGTGTTTTGTGTTTTATCAAGCATTGCATCTAATAGACCGATCCAATAAGCTTCGCCCATTTAGAAATTGCCTAGCAACATGCCACACATGTGAGGCACGTGTGCAGTAGAGTCGCATTGCCGTGCCGTGCGTCAGCGTCCGCGCCCTGGTCAGCGCGTATTGAAACACGCACACGCACACAGAAACTGCACGCTCGAAAGCAAAATGTGCACTTAAGTATCTGGTCATGTGTGTGCATGTACAACACGCCTGCGATCGAACAAAAAAATCTTGACACACATCTAGAATGCACAACATAGCAAAACGACAAGCTATAATTTTGCTGAGTTTTTCCCGTTTACACAAAAACACATTTATGAAGGGATTAAAAGTAGGTTTAGATAGTCTTATACAATCCGTTTTAAACCGGCTGGGGTCCTCTAGCTGCGCTGATAAAAATAATGTTTATGGTGTTTTTGCGTCCTAGTGCTGCATTTCGCCATAACTCAGGTAGCCAAAATGGCGATCTACTTTATGGCTACCTGAACCTGAGGCTGTGATTGTTCAATTCCAAAATGGGCGGAGCTTACTGAATCAGTCTATTGCAAGAGCTTAATTTGCGTAACCTCTAACAACATCTTTGTGTCTCCTTCACCTAGGATGTGAAACTAACGGCAACCAACGATGACCAGTATTTTGTCTTTGAGGATTTCCTGTACCAAGTCTTGTTGGTTTTCTCACGAGACAATAAGGTCTTGAGTCATTTCTCAAACAGCTCGGCAATGCCGGCCAAGTCTTACATCAGAGGTAAGCCACAGAAGGAGAGGTGGTCAGCAGGCATGTTAGTTTATAGCGGTCAGCAAATTTGCTGAATATTATTGGTAACCATGGGGCAAATTTCTTAAAGGCAGAACACATGATTGGTAAACCGTTACAAATAGTTTTATCTCCCTGTGTGATTGAAGATATGCATGATTAAAACCAACCCGAGTAAAAGTCGGCTCCGTACTTAGACTAACTTGTGAAAAAAAACAGTCAAAAAAAGCTTTACAGTCACTTTGCCCTGAACCACTTCGCCCTGAACCACTTCACCCTGAACCACTTCGCCCTGAACCATTTCGCCCTGAACCACTTCGCCCTGAACTACGGCCTGTGCACGAAGTGTTTTGGGGGCGAAGTGGCATTCGGACAAAGTGGTGTTTAGGCGAAGTGGTGCAGGGCGAAGTGGTTTTAGGGGCGAAGTGAATTGTCTTACTCATTTCTCAAAGACTATAGCACTTCAGACAAAACCATTTTAGGGGAAGTTTACTACCATCGTCATGTTTATATTGCGTAAGTTATGTGTAAATCTGTGAACATTTCTGATTTTCGAGATTCCCAATAGTGAGCAGGGCTTTAATGTTGCTTATAAGCACAGGAATTTGCTCGGCACACAAATGGGTCACCAGCCAAAATTGTATGTAATGTTTATTATGATTGACTGGTATTCGTCTGCTACTGTTGCTTAACTCAAAATACAGTTTTTGCTGAAAAGCAAGTTGTTGTGTCATACTGTCATTAATGTCACATATCAACCAAATGGCATAATTCTTTCCATGTCTTGACCGATGGTAAAACGGAAATCGTATTGTTTATTTCAGGAATGCTGGGAGTTGAAGATTATGCAGTCACATATCCACCGAATGGCATCATTCCTTTTCATGGATTTTCCATGTATGGTAAGTCATTGTCTGTGGGAGTATTGATTTCCAAACTCCGTTTGCGACTGACTCTAGAAGAGCAATTTTGGGTTAAGAATGCCACACGCCATGTCCATGCGTGACACAGTACTGCGCATGTGCAAACTTTTAACGGACGTCTGTATGTTTTATATTTGGCACGCTTTTTGGTGTCGAAATCGTATGGTTGTTATCCTACGCAATGTTTGGCAAAAATAAGCAATAAACAACCAGTAACAATGTGAAGAATGACTTTTATAGACATACTTTAAATAATTATAAGGCAAACAAGTCTTTAAAAAGGCAGATATGACAAGGACTTACGGATCGAAAAAAGGTTATATTATTTTGAAAAATATACTTTACAATTTACCTTATTGTTCGCAAAATATCATTTTCCCAACATTGAGAACATGTTTGTTGGTACAATTGATGAACTATTTTAGTGTCTACATTTGATTTTAACGTGGCAATAAATGCGGATTTTTTTTATGTGTTCAAGCAATTTTGAAATTTGGCGCGAAATTAGCGTCAAAAGTAGCGTCAAAAGTGTCTAGTCCCTGTACTACGTGCTGTACTGTGTATACAGTAAATAGCAGACTCGCCCACTCGTCTATTATTGAACGTGTACAAAAGCATAGCGTTAGATTTATTTGCAGAAATTGGCAGGCTAGCTATTATACGCTTTTAAACCAACTGGGCTGGGTCAACCTACAAATTAGAAGAAAGTATTTGCGCTTGGTCATGTGCTTCAAAATTCTTAAAGGAAACATTAATGCTAAAACTCTTAAAAAATTTACTCCTGCTGTTAGAATTGGAAGAAATGACCATAGTGAAAAGCTCAATATTCCATTTGATAGAACTGACTGCTACAAGTACTCTTACTTCGTCCAAACTGCTAACGAATGGAACGGCCTGCCTGAGAGCATTGTTCAGAGCTCATCTCTAAATGTGTTCAAAAAGACCCTTTTAGATTTTTTAACTGTTTAGTTAGTTTATAATTTTGGTTTACGTTTTATCGGTGTGAATTATTTATAATTGTACATATTCTTGTATGTTTCCTATAATTTATAATTCCTTTAAATTGTTATTGCTTTTGTCTTGTATCCTTTTGCCTTTTGTTGCCTGTGATTGCTTTCATTTTTTTCGTTAGGTCTGTGTCAGACCTTTATTGTTAATTTGCTTGACTGAGTGTTTTAATCCTGCTTTATTTTCGTATAATATATTTCGTTTGTCCTATAGAACATCCCTCTTTTTGTGGATTTTATAATAATAATTAACTTTTTATCAAGTTTTTGTGATACTTACTGTTTTAAGTTTTTATTTTATTTGCTTTTATCCGGGGAGTGGTTTTTATGGATTGTATAATCTTTACCACGACCCTTGACAATGGTCAGAAATATATAATAAATAATAATTAAACAATAATAAATACAGTGTGCGGTACAGTGGCCATGGCGTACACGTACGTGTGATATCGACTATACTTGTAACAGTTTGAGCGTCAATAATCAATACTAATGCAAACCACGCGCCTCCGTATTCGCTCGTGTTGACTTTTTTTTTGGGGGGGGGGGGGGGGGGGGGGGTTGGGGGACAACGTGACAAATTGAAAACAAACTAAAGCTTTCCCACACACCCCAACCCCAACCCCCCAAAAAAATCTAGCTAGAAATTAAATCGTAAAACTGCTTGTCCTTTGTTCTGTTGGATTTCCCAATTAATTTCACATTCCACGTTTGTCTCATGCCGTCTTTCATTCATAGGGGCTATTGGCACGGCGCCCCCACCTCTTACATGCCCCAGGCAAACAAACAGAACGACAGACGGACAATCAACGTGTCCTGATATGAATTGATACAGCTTGCTCATGCATGCAGTGTGTTTGTTGATAATTGGTTGCGAGATGGGGTTGTGTTGAAGGTAATGATTGGCTATAGTGGCGTCAATTTCAAGGGGGGAAATGGATTTGGGGGTCATTGCTAATGGTGTTGCAATCAAACTACACGTACTGACTTGTTCGCAGAAAAAAAGAAAAAAGTGTCCTTGCCTGTAAGACCTAGTTCAGATGAACCGGGGGGAGGGAGAACTGGATTGCGCCAAAACTTAAAGCCTGCACTAAAGGGGTGGAGGGTCAGGGGTGTGTTGAATGACCCCCCCCACTCCCATTCTGGAGTCAGGGGCTGCTCATCATTGTTTTGCAGTGTACTTTAATATTGACGTACGTCATTGCTTCTTTCCATGATGTCCTAGCTTCCTTTCATCCTAACTTCTTTCATAGGGAAAAATTAGTTATACGTTTTGGCAAAAGAACCTCCCCATTAGACAACCAACCTATGGACCTAAACACGAGATACACGCTTAGATGTGCCCTCTGGCGTCACAGCAAACTAAAATATGTCTGGCGTTATGCGCACGCATCATGTTTTGCATAAATTTGGTTTAGGAATGAGGTCGCATGTTAAATCGTCTTTGAATTTTTTGACCTGCACATAATTACCAAACAAAATTTATGCAAAACATGATGCGTGCGCATATCGATGATACAATTTCAACAGAGGGCGGTTTAGATATAAACAAAGAGCATATCGTCTATACCGGGAAGAATTTGTCCAAAACAGTCCAATTCAAACATGCCTTTTATATTTAAAAATAGTAGAAACCACGCACACTTTTGTTGGGTGGTGAGTTGCCTTGGTAAACATTCAGACATCGGTAACTCAGGAGACTGGCCCAGTTATAAGCCTACCTTGCGAGAAGATTATTTTCCCCCAAGTGTAACTTAATATCAAAAAGGAAACAAAACATCATAATCTGGAAATTTAGTCAATAATCGGGATGAATTTAGCCAGCCCGGAGCAGCCGTTTCGGCAGCTGGCCTCTGCAGCTTTATCAGGTATTAAACCGAGAAATCTACTTAGCTAGATAATAGCGCAGCATCGTATCTCCGTTTCATGCCGATAGACCGCGAAACCGATACACAGCTTGGAGGATTTTGTAACAGTCATCTAGGCACCTGTCCGCAGCATTGATTTTACGCTTCTCCGTTGCCCGCGTACTTCCGTCCCCTTTTTCTTACTCCCATGGCAGATATTTTGATTTGCAGTTTATTGCCAATTTATTGTGCTCTTATTTGCTGCTTGAGGGCCCCAGATGGATTTAGTCACGTAGGATTCTCTGGATCCGGAGGGTGGGAACCCCATGATGAATGTCTCTAGGGGGTTGTTGTCGATGAGAACATGTCATGATTTCAATGGCGGTATAGACTGGTTCAAGCGGGTAATTGGCCAAAGCGATGCATTCATGTATGTCACTCATGGCCCGTGGGGATATCTGTAGTCTAATTTCTGTGCTGTGGGCTTGTTTTGTCCAGTGGTTTCCAAGAATTGTGGGAATCTGTGTCAGAAGCGGTGTTCCCATTGGATTTGTTTGGTTAAACTATCGTGGTTGTATGGTGGATTTACAAATTTAACTCCAATGGGATACACAAAGAAGTAGAGGAAATTTTAAAGACCTGTGAAATACCTTGACTGCCTGGTACATATACAGTGCGATATGTGGCAGAGGGTATCCCCCTACCATTGTTCCCCCATGGTGTCTGAAACATCCAAGGAATTTCAAAGGAATTCCTTTCAGTTTTTAGGGGGGTTGGTGCGTTAACAAAAGGGAAGAGTGTGTTGAGGTATAGGGGTGTTAGGGGCAGTCCCTTTGGCGCATATTGTGCTGGGTATAGCCTGGTAGTATATTTATAAAATATAGAAAAACACATACAACATGGTTTTATGGAAAATAGTGAAAACTATGATCCCTCAGTGTTTGATAATTGGAATTATATACCTCATGCGTAGATTCCTGTCATCTGATTGGTTAAAAGTGGGGGCATTGAATCGGCTAGACCCGGCGCGTATATGCCCACCGGGCAATAGTCTTTGCCATGCCCCGGGCATAGTCATTTAGCGGGTTCCGGACGCGCGCATTACATGTGTTAGGCATAGCTGTGCACCAACTATGCAGCTGGGCGCTTCACGTAAACATTCATCAGGACGGTAATGGCGGAATCTCGCTGCTGTCGGCGTAGATCATGAAGTCCTTAAGAAAGTAAGAGAAGTGGCCTACAGTGAAAACTGTGTCAGGTGAAATGTGCTACTAAAGTGCCGGGTGATTATGCTACAAGTGTTTGCTGTAAATATACAACTTTTCCGCCGTAGACCAGCTTCCGAAATCGAAACTGTCATGACTGTATGATGTATCGTTACTTTTAACCAACCAGATGACAAAAATCTACACATTCGGTATATAAAACAAATATTGACTGCTGTTTATTCGGGTCATGGTTAAGATTATAGGCCCTCGGTGATCTCGAAGCCATGACTATGCCCCTCGGCTTCCGCCTCGGGGCATAGTCATGGCTTCGAGATCACCTTGGGCCTATAATCTTAACCATGCCCCTCATTGCAGTCAATATTTGTATACTATCTCCTGAGGTGCAGCTCAGGGACATCAGTCCCAATCATCCAACACTCTGGTGTCCACTTTTCACTATTTCCTCTCAAGTCAAGTTGTCTTTGTGTACTACAGGGTGTATGAAAAAGTACACATTCATAAAATTGTAGATAAAATGGAAATTGTAATATATTTAGAAAATTGGCTCACACATATCGGTATAGACATAATGTTTTCATTAACGTTGTCATCATGTTGGGAATTTTACAATAAAAAATATGATTTTCCCTCAAGAGGATTGGTTTGACAAATAGAGCAAGCATAATACATGTACCTATTTCATAATTTTAATGCTTTGTATTGCACAAAATTGACGAAAGTTCCGACCAGAGCTTTTAGACACATAAATGTCTCTTCTTCAGTGGAGGCCACTGCACAGTATAGTACCCTTTGACATAATCCCAAAACTATAGGGCAAATGTTTGATCGTGTGTGTTTTTTTCTCCACCCTAGTTGCACCTTTGTGCTTTGTGTACAGCAATCCCTGCAAACTGTACTTCATATTCCGTGAGATGTATACGAGGTATCTCTTCAGGTTACACACCATATCGTCACACCCACAGGTATGTGAGTCGTTCCACGGTAAAGGGGGCATTTTGGCAACACAGACCATATTTTCAAGGAAATACTTTGTCTGGTCTCAAAATAAAAACAATAAGTTTAAACAGCTAAAATCCCCCCCCCACCTCCCCCCCCCCCCCCCCCCACCCCCCCCCCCCATCCCCCCGTCCACATTTTTTAGTTTTCCTGTTTATCATGGAGGTGTATGTGTCTACAACACCATGACAACTTGTTTTTCCCAAAAAATTGATAGGCTTTAATTTGCTTAAAACGTAAAGCAGTTCCGACCCTCTTTACCCGAAATTCTGAAACGCTCAAGGTCACTTTGTTTGTTTATCAACAGGGTTTTGACGTCATCCTGAGAAACATACAAAACGGTCTGTGCAGTATTGAATGGAAAATACACTAAGTGAATGTTTATCATGCCTGTTTTGTCCTTGTAATTCAAAATACAAACGTGAAAAACACTTCATGTAATAAGACAACAATCTACTATTGTAATAGTAGATTAACAATCTAACAATCGTGTTGACTTCTCTTTCTCAGGATTGCGTCACGGGGTCACGCGCATATCATGAATACCTAATGAGCGTTTCAGAAATCGCGAAAATCTCATTTTCGCTTGCAATTTATCCACTTAAAACCGACAATAAAAAAATAAAAAAAATCCACGTCGGCAAGAGGGATGTTTGGACTATCGAAAAAAGCCTAAATGCTGGATTTTCGTCATAGCTAGGTCAAAAAATGAAAATTTGTGCTTCCTTAAAGTGCTGTAGGCATGTTATGTTAAAAGTGGTTAAGCAAGTGTTTTAGGGTATTTCGAGGGTGCTGAATTCAAAAATAACTGTTAACAGCTAGTGCGCCGTTGCCGTCTTCACCTTCAAAATTCAAAAAAAAACAAAATGGCCGCCATTTCATCACAATTTGTGCTATAACTTGGGTTTAAGGCAACATAGAGGGTCAAACCTGATGGCAATACCCATGTTTATGATACTAATGATTTCATTTTGACCACTACTAAACTTGTACATAGCTTGAAATCCAAGATGGCGTCCATTTTGAATTTCAAAATGGCCGCCGTGTTCAAATTCCAAGCTTGTTGCCGTGTCTTTCATCTTTTAAAATCCTTTGGTCACACTGCAAGTGCAAATTAAGGTTGAAATGAACTTAATGGTATTATGAATTTAGCTTACACATGTACATACCCTTTTATAAGGTCATATCTACAAAGACAATCAAAATAAAGCCACAGAAACGACCAAAACCCCTCATACTCTCAGAAATTTAACGTACAAAGAACGTTTCGAGAACTTACAGAGGAAAGCATCACTCCGGTTGGCAGAATTAACACTCAGGGAATACCAAAAACAACTGGAGAATATCGACGACCAAGTCACCGCAGCACACCGAATAGCTCAAGAAACCATCGCCAAATTCCCAGACTCAGACCACCAAACGGCACAACAACTATACACTTATTTCACCAGTGGACCAACCAGAGGCACAAAAAGAAAACGCAGTGATCTATAACAACTAAAACAAAACCAACGGTCCTTTTCAGGACCACCACAATTTCCAAAAAGAGATTTATGTATGCCTATACACCTAAATACATAAAACGTTATACTCGAGCTACCACCCGCAGATATAACGTCGCCCAATAAAACAAAGGTCATGGCAAAAAGGAAACTAGACAAAAAGGAAAACAAAAAAAGAGATCACTAAACCATTCAAAATCAAAAAGGTTTTCATATGGATGTAGAACCAAAGAAATAAACGCCCAAGGGGTACATAAACGATCCTTAGCAGAAAATTGCGAACGATTCATAACAAACCTGTCCAAAACCAAACTTTCAGAAACTGAAAAAATAGCATTGGGCAAAGGACTCAACTTCGTACCAACACCTGCTAAACCAACACGAAAATCCTTACTGAGCGATTTAAAAACCTTCACCCGAAGAATGAGAGTGTCATTCCTAATGCACAAAAAACAATCCCAACCACACCCATTCAAACCACCATCTAAATGGCAACCAACGACTACCCCCAGCACAACGCTGGAAACCTATCTGGAAGCCACAAAGTATGAAATTGCCCATACCCGACTACAAAATCGGTCAACAAACATGACCAAACCAGAACTAGCCGCAATACTGAACCAACCTCAAGAAAAACAAAGAAATCGTAATTAAACCCTATGACAAGGGAAGAGGTATCTGCATTATGAATCGAACCGACTATCTAAAAGTGGGAAACAAACACCTTGAGACAATACACTACTCTGAATTGGACCACGACATAACTCCCCAGACAATAACCCTGGTTCGAAACGTACTGACGGAAATGAGAAATAACAACTACATAGATGAACCTACGCTCGAATACCTAAAACCACTACCACAAAACTGCGAATGCCCAACCATGTACTTCCTCCTGAAAATACACAAAACCCCACCCCCGGGAGAACCTTTCGTTGGAAGACCAATAATCAGTGGTTGTAAAAGCCCAACCACCAGGATATCTGAATACATCGACTACTTCCTTCTCCCAATCGTAACCACGCAACCAACATATGTCCGCGACACGGCAGACATCTTGCGTAAATTGGAAGGTAAACAATTCTCAGAAAATATCCTCATAACCAGTATATCGACGTGGTATCTATGTACACAAACGTCAGACAAACAGAAGCAATAAACTGCGTCTGCGATACCTTGAACTTAACCAACCACAATTATTATGCCGTTACAAAACCACCAACAACATACATCCGGAGACTTCTGGAACTAATCCTTGGCCGAAACTGTTTCCAATTTGGAAACAAATTCTACCTCAAAAAAATCGGTTGCGCAATGGGGTCCATCTCAAGCCCTTAAATCTGCGACATATCCCTACATGAACTGGAGAAAACCATCCTCAAAGAGGCCAAAAATATCCCAATAAGGTGGCGCTACAGAGATGACATACTAGTTATCTATGACAGAAAACTAAACGATTTCCAAAAACTCATCGAAACAATGAACCAAATGCACCCAACCCTCAAATTCACATACGAGGCATCTGAAACCTCAATCAATACCTGGACTTGACCATCTTCAAAGGAGAACGCTTCCGTAAATCAGGCATTTTAGACACAAAAGTCTATACAAAACCTACGGAAACATTCCAATATCTCCACAAAACATCATCCCACCCACCCCACGTGTTCAAAGCATTCATATACAGAGAAACCCTCCGATACGCAAGGAACACAAACAACGAAAACGACTACTTAAACAAAGTCCAAAACTTCTCAGAAAAAACTTACTCCTAGAGGGTACACACCTGAAGAAATCCAAGCGGCAACATCAAAGGTAAAACATGCCGGAAGGGCTAACCTTATCAACAAAAAAAGGGATTACGCAACAAAGCAAACCCCACTCGTATTCTCCACAACTTATAATCCAGCAATAAACAACCACAACTTGAGAAAAGCGGTAAACAAACACTGGCACCTAATCGAAAGCTCTGAACCACTAAAGGAAATATTTTCTAAACCACCACTCATTGCTTTCAAAAAAGCCGAAAACCTGAAACAAAAAATGATCCGAGCCAAATTACCCAACCACGAAAAACGGCTCCCCCTACCACTATCAGATTCAGGTTACGCCGAAAACAGCCAAGAACCGGATGAAACCCTAAACATCCTTATCTCACTGCTTGAAGAACAAACAACCTCTTAAAAGCTGGACCCTTCCGCTCAAGGAACCCAAAGCGAGTCACCCGGATTCTCCCGAATTCAACCCACCCACACCCCATCCCATACCACCAATGAAAAAGAAAACCCAGTAAAACGGTACAAACTGGATACAAATAAAACTTTGGAATAAAATAATATAATTTATTTCAAACAATCAAAACAAGTCAACCAGAACGCATGTGTCTCTGAATGGGAGAACGCCACCACCCCCGCCCCACTTTTATTTATTTTATAAAAACTGACAATTTGTGATGACCAGCTCGGGATTCAATGGCGGCCATTTTGAAATTCAATATGGCAGCCATCTTGGAATTTAATATGGCGGCAAACCCAAGGTAGATACAACTTTTGTAATAGTCTATACTGAATCTTTAGTATCATAAACCTGGGTATTGCCACCACTTCAAACCATCTATGTTGCTTGAAACCTACGTTTTAGCACAAATTGTATGTAAATGGTGGCCATATTGGGTTTTTTATTTTGAAGGTGAAGATGGTGTCGGCGCACCTGTTAACAGTCATTTTTGAATTCAGCACCCTCAAATTATCCTAAAAAACTTGATTAACCACTTTTAACAAAAAATGCCTACAGTATTTAGATATTCTCAAATTTTAACCTGTCTACTTCCTCTTTAAGTTGTTCTGAAGAGATAACTTAATTAGGCCCAAAAAGGATTACAAATAGTGTGACAACATGCCTTTCTAAAAACCCTGTGTACAAATTTCCAATATACGCTCGTAACCGGGACGGCCTAAAATGTAACACTATAGTCTACGTCCTGGTTATGAGCGTATATTGGAAATTTGTACACAGGGTTTAAGAAAGGCATGTTGTCACACTATTTGTAACCCTTTTTGGGGCCTAACACTATGAGCAAAAACATGTACATGTTCATTGTGACCCCATTGTTAATAACAATGGTGTGTGCCCAATTTCCATTGTTAGATGTTCATAGTGTAAGTTATCTCTTCAGAACAACTGAAACTTATTTCTTTTATTTTGAGACCAGACAAAGGTATTTCCTTGAAAATATGGTCTGTGTTGCCAAAATGCCCCCTTTTAATACTGTGGAAAGACCCATGTGTAATATCAGTGCAAAGGGGTCTTTGAGCGTGTGTCTGCTAAAAGCATGTTTATCGTTTCGGAAATGGTTCAGTTCTGTTTTTTAAAAAACACATATATTACTTGTTTGGGAGATACGTAGGCGAAAATTCCACCATTGCAGTGCTATTATTATTATATACAACCCACAGGCGACCGTGGGAGGATTTTTAGAAATTGTAACTTTAGATATTTTCAGTAATTGTAACTCTCGGAAATTGTAACTGTACAGTGTAAAAGTCCACAGTGTAAAAACATTTGGAGCACCTGAGCAGCTGTCCCCCATTGCCTCGGGCAAATATTGGATTGCATTGAAATTGAGACATGAAATAACATCAGATGTTGCCACAGTTTGCATGTACAGGGTAAGCTTAGCGAGGGGTAGGCACATGGGTCATTCCATAAATACAGGACCCAGTGTCCCCTTTACGTCGTGACACTTCCGGAGTTGATTTGTATACATACCGGGCTTTAGAGAACGTTTACCCTCAGCATATAAACAATATATGGCCTCGTAAATCGAACAACACCTTTGCCTGTTAATATTGCCCAAAACATGACGAGAACGATTCAATAAACTGGTGCAATCTTCTAAATGCAAGTGTGACATTTTGAATTTTATATTGAAGACTTATTGAAATTTCGCTTATAATATAATTTGAATTTATAAGGTACAGGTTCTACAGGTGGGTAAAACCAGAAGCTACCTTTTCCAGAAAGTACCTGGTCAAAAAGAC
Source organism: Henricia sp. BOLD:AAB3569 (assembly GCA_037783545.1). Classification (NCBI taxonomy): domain Eukaryota; kingdom Metazoa; phylum Echinodermata; class Asteroidea; order Spinulosida; family Echinasteridae; genus Henricia; species Henricia sp. BOLD:AAB3569. The sequence goes on along the minus strand of JBBELK010000469.1, from coordinate 212,190 downwards.
TTGAAATGTTATCGTAAGAATTTAAAAATGCCTTGGTGTCCCCACTTAAACAATTTTCTCGAATATTATCAAAATTATGACACCAAGACATGTCTAAATGTTTGGAAATTGTTTCAAATATCCTACACTATTCAGATATTGCACGGAAATTTCTTCAAAATATTTTGGTAACTTGAAAAGGCAATTTTTACAAATGCATCAAAATGTCACACTTTGGCCCCCATATTTATGGAATGACCCACATACAGTGTCCCAGACATTTTATACAGATATGTAAACCACATATAGTTTTGCCCAGGTGAAATTGAAAAGTTAAAAACAGTTAAAAAGTACCCAAAAGGGGACACACAGATGCCAACATTTGTGATTTGGTCGTAATTTGGCCAATTTTTTTTCAGCCAATAATTACGATCAGTTTTGTGATGTAATTGTAAAATGCTAAGCTCCAAATGTGGGGTAGACTTGGGCGACTTCAGCATTTTCGGAGTCGATTCATTCGGAATAGATTCCATTTTTCACCGGAAAACATGAAATATACTGAGCGTGTTTAAGTACTTTACATGTACATAATAGACGATACTACTTATTGTGCCGACCATGACCCAATTATTGGCACCGAGTGGCACTAAACGTTCCCGAAATGATGTCGGCCTGTACCACACACTCTTTCTTAATAATGTGGAAATGATCAGAGGCTAAATATTCTTACAAAAGTTGGAGTTTTGTCTTTGGAATTGCTAGGTAATTTCTGGAATCGGCAAGCTACCACTGGGAATCAAATCTAAATGAAAGGGAATCGATTTCTACTTCGAATCGATTCCTCAAAAATATGGAATCGCCCATATGTGGGGTATTAAATAAGTGTTTTATTAGGTGTAATTTGGGAAATTTGTTGTCTAAGGCGAAGGCGAGTGTGCTGCGACAAGTTAACATCCTTTTCGATTTGCAGTGTTGTCTTAATTCTCTGGAAACAGTTAAGTGCATTAAATTAGTATGTCCAAGTGACGTTGAAAAGTTTGTACTGGCAATTAGAGCGCGCGTATTAGCATGCATCTGTGCATACTCGAGGCTACGTACATTCACTTTTAGTAATAATAATAATAATAATAGACAGTTCTTATATAGCGCATTACAGATCTGACGGATCTCTCAATGCGCTTTCTGCATTATTACCCCTGGTTATTGGGCTCAGTAATATCATTCCTTAATCCTTCTCAGCTCCCTGGGGAGTATACAGTCCCGTGCAGCTTATGCGCACAGGGACTAATCAAACACATTAGCTTTCTCTACCCTCACACGTACCCATTTCCTCCTGGGTTGAGAGAGGCAATTCATGGCAAAGTGCCTTGCCCAAGAGCACACGCACCATGGACAAACTGGGATGGGATTCGAACCCACGACCTGTGGATTGACCATAGTCTTGGATTCAACACGCTACACCGCTCGGCCATGGTGCCCGTTATGTGTCGTCAAAGAATTTGTGGGCACGCTTCATGTAATCTAACTGCGCATGCACTGTAAGATGCTTCCTGCTGCAGACCAATTAGTGCTCAGCATTCTGAACACGTCATTCCCGCCTTTAGCCTTAAGTATACTATTGTCGATTAGCGTCATGACGCCATTTATATCGTGTTTTGCTCTAATGAGTACAGTGCAAGTCAAAAAGTGCTTTAGTATGTCTGTCGTTACTTAATTCTATTTTCCGATTTTGTAGTACCAAACACTTATTCAAATTAGTATGTGATTGCAATTTGTCGTTATTTCCAGGGTATCGTGTCCTTGTGTATCTTGTTTGAGAATCTACTCCAGGCAAGCCAACCACAGCTTTTTTACCACCTTCGAGAGATTGGCGCTCAACCGTAAGTATAAAACTGTATTCAAACAATGAATTAAGATTTTAATTGAAAAATGTCAAAAATGTCAAAAATGTCAAAATTGTCAAAAATGTCAAAAATGTCAAAATTGTCAAAAATGTCAAATTTCTAAAATTTCTCAATTTCTAAAAATGTCTAATTTTTTAACTCATAAAAAGTACTAACTTTTATATATTAAAAGTAAAAATCAGAGGTTTCTGAACCATTTTGCATTTGACTCGAAAAACCTTACCCAAATGGAAGATACCTGTAGAATTGTTTATAACTGTCCAATGTAGTAATTCCACCTAAGAAAATTTTTAAAAAAATAAATAAATTTGAATTTATATAAATGCCTGTACACACCCATTTCTTTCCATGGGCACCCTCAATTAAATGAAACTTTCTTAAATAGGATAGTGGCTTAATTCACACAATTGTTTTTTCATTGTTTTCTTGGTACATGTAATGAGCTGACTTGGTTTTTATCATACACACCCTCAATCACACATGGAGATAGCATCATTTGTAACAGTTTTCCAATCCTATAATAATCTATCTTGAAGGTTGAGGATTGCATTCAAGTGGTTGATGCGTGCCTTCTCAGGCTACTTAGCCAGTGAGCAGTTGCTGCTACTGTGGGATCGTATTCTAGCCTATGGATCTCTGCAACTATTATCAGGTAATGCACGTTTGCATACATGGGCACTTTATAAACTATGTAGTTGTTATCCCCAGAACTAAACTCCTCAAAAAAAGTTCGGAAAGTCGAGTTTGACTGACAATTTCTCTCTTCCCAGACAGCAAACTTACGTTAGCCCAACGTTGGATCAACGTCAGTAATTGATGAAGTAACGTTGGACTAACGTTAGAAAATGACGTTGTTGTTGCACTTCCGAATAACGTTGGCACAACGTTGTTTATAAGTTGGCGTTAACGTTGGACAAACGTCATATCGCTCAATTCCCAACCTTATTTCACGTCAATTCAATGCTGGCTCAACGGCAGACGTAAATTATTGACGTCTTATTGACGTTTTATTAACGTCTTTGTGGGGTCGTATGCAAAGCCAAAATACGTCTTTTCCTGACGCCCCATACATTACTCATACATACTCATACATATTCATCGATACTTATACATTACTCATACACTACTTATACATTATCTTTATGCGCGACTTCTATTTATGCTCCACATAAACCTGCACCCTGTAACCCATGGTTGGCACACACATAATAACCGAATACCAAACAATAATACTAATCACTCGCCATTTTGAGTTTGTTCATCCCCGACAATTCGCAATTTGCCTATTATCAAGCAACAACCCATTTATAAAAATCAAAACAACCGCCAAAACTGAAGCAAATTAGCCTTTTTACACGGTAAATCTGGTCACGACCACTTTATGACGCAGGAGTTTAAAATGACTGAAAAAAAGACGTCTTTAACACGTCGTGTGCCCACATGTTGCCGTTAACGTCAGGTTGCCGTCAGAATAGCGACGCAAGCATGACGTAAATTGTTGTGCCTAAACTCACGTTAATTCGACGCAGTATGTCGACGCCGTACTGACGTAATGTGATAACCTTTATGTGACGTTTTACCGACGTTATATATGACACCTTATTGACGTCAAATATTTGACGTTAAAGTGACGTCATGTTGACCAAATGTTTAACCTAATGCCGACGTATAGCAAATACGGAAATCGCCGACCCATATCCGATGTCGTACCGACGTCGTACACCGACGGGCAACGTTCGCCGACCTATGCCGACCTTTGCCGACGTCGGTGCGACGTATGCTTGCTGTCTGGGTTGTTACTGGAAAGCCCTGTTATTCCTCTTTACAGTGATGTGTCATTTGTTATGATTAATCAATTGGGGGATGTGCACTATAGCGGAATACAGGGGTGGATGGAAAGTGAAATGTCACAAAATTCACTGCTATTGTCATGCAGTGCATTCCCCTTTTGCTTGGAGGATGGGAGTGTGTCAATGCACTTTTTGACAATAGCAATGCATTTTGTAACATTTCACTTTGCACCCGCTCCCCGTATTCAGCTGTGCTGCACATCCCCCAATTGCTTAATCATAACAAATGACACATCATCGTAAAGAGGAATAACAGGGCTTTCCAATGATATAAAATTCAAGGAAAATTATTTTGCAACAAGAGAGAAATCATCAGTCAAACTTGACTTTCCGAATTTTTTTTGAGGAGTTTATATCCCATAGATCCCTTGAGAAACTTCTAACACCCTGTTTACACTTGATCCCGAGCTCGAGGTCGAACACCAAACTCGGGATCAGCCCCGGATTCCAAACTGGGTATAAATCACAGATTTCTATTAACAGCTAGATAAGAAACGACTGTGTTATTAAATGGCACATCACCGTAACCGGTTTCAGGCGGTTTGGAACGCGTGCGCGTGTAGCGTGTTTTGTGTTCGAACATAACACGAGCGGTCGTCACAAACATTGAGAAAGTGCGCATGCGGGAGGTTTTACGTGTAATTCAATGGGGGAGTGCCCAAAACAATGCAAAATGGTGCCCAAAACTATGCAAATGAAGGTGCCAAAAACTATGCTAATAAAAAAGCGTGGTTATGCGCATACAGCCTCTGTTTCTTATCTAGCTTTTAATGGACATCTGTGGTATAAATGCTCTCGGGACCAAAATTGGCCCCGGTTTAGACCCCGAGTTTTGGTCTAGCGATGGCGAAGGGTTAGGTCCTGAGCTCGTTTGCGGTTATATAAGCAATTAATATTTACCGCATCCGCTCCCCAGCCGTAGCGGGGAAAGCCTGCGACATTCAAGTGGCCTTGTACACTGTACTTACACACATTGTTCTGTACATGCACACATTGAGCATGACCTTTGACTACAACTTCTGGCGCCTTGCTCGAGACCAACTACAGAATGTAAATGCGGCACTCCGGATCATTGCAGTTAACACTGATGTATTCTCATCAGAGGATCAATCTTGATCCCGAGCTCGGGACCAGTGTAAAACACGGTCTAATTCTGGCCAGAGAGCCACTGCCAACGGCTCACCTGTACACATAAACAAATCTGGCCTATTTAATTCCGTCACAAACCATGAAAAGATTTTGTAGCGAAAGTGTTTTAAAAAGGGTGTTGTAGCCATAGTGCTCTACAGAAAGTTTAACATTATTCGGAAGGCTAGCACAATAAACTACTGCTCAATCCCCAACAAACTCCATCTGATGATAATTCCTGAGAACCTTAATGCCCGTCTACACGAGCCAACATTTGTTGGCCAACAAGGACCAACATGAAGTTGGAACTTGTTGGGCAGTACATGGATGCATGCTCGACCGTGTAAACCAACATGTTCCAGCATATCTTGACCGCAGTTGGTTGCTGCCTTCACGTGACAGGCGTTCTAATCTGCTATTGGGGTCTTTCTATAAATTAGGGGTCCAGTGTTGGTGTTCCCCGTTACATTTTACATCTTGTTTTTGTAAATTCAGGACACATTCTTTAAATACTTTCCATCTCAAAGAGTGAGTACATAAAGTACAATTCATACAAAATGGTTTAAAAGCCATTTTAATGATTTTTTTACGAAAAATAAAACATATTAGGTGTAACGGGGGACACCAAATGTCACACTTTTGGACCCCCAATTTATAGAAACACCCATTGGCCCGTTTCTCCAACAAACTCCAACAAAGTCTACACGAACAAGGTCCAACACGTGTCTGACGATGTTGGCCGACCAAAAGTTGGATGGTGTGGACGTCACTCCAGACTGCATCCAACAACTTCCAACTAAACTCCTCAAAAAAAGTTCGGAAAGTCAAGTTTGACTGACGATTTCTCTCTTGTTGCAAAATAATTTTCCTTGAATTTTATATCATTGGAAAGCCCTGTTATTCCTCTTTACGATGATGTGTCATTTGTTATGATTAAGCAATTGGGGGATGTGCAGCACAGCTGAATACGGGGGCGGGTGTAAAGTGAAATGTCACAAAATGCATTACTATTGTCAAAAAGTGCATTGACACATTCCCATCCTCCAAGCAAAGGGAATGCACTGCATGACAATAGCAGTGAATTTTGTGACATTTCACTTTCCACCCATCCCTGTATTCCGCTATACTGCACATCTCCCAATTGATTAATCATAACAAATGACACCTCACTGTAAAGAGGAATAACAGGGCTTCCCAATGATACCAAATTCAAGAGAGAAATCGTCAGTCAAACTTGACTTTCCGAACTTTTTTTGAGGAGTTTAGTTGGATGTTGTTGGATGCAGTCTGGAGTGACGTCCACACCATCCAACTTTTGGTCGGCCAACATCGTCAGACCCGTGTTGGACCTTGTTCGTGTAGACAACCCTTTACCTGGCATATGTCTTTAAAATTTTTGTATGAGGAAATTCACTGCCATCTTCACTGTTTAACCATTTCTAGTTTAACATTCCTGTTTTTTTTCTATTTCTGCCACAGTTCTAGCTGCAGCCATCTTTGCATTCCGACGCACCAACATAATGGAAACCTCATCATATGCTGCCGTCGATGCTGTCTTAACAGACCTAACAACTCTCCAGGTTATACCCCTCATGCACATATTTCTCTTCCCCACATAATCCTGGCACTCAGAATGGAAAAACAAGTGAGATTTTATATGACTGAAGCCTTGTATCCAACCATGGACATTTGTCCACAGTTCTATCAAATTAAAACTTTTCATACTTGGTAAATGACAATTTGGACAAGCCGGACGGGTCGTATCTTAAGTGATCTCTGGGAGGGATGGTTATCTCATTGACATGATTGAAGGGTTTATCCCTCTGTAGGGCTTGCTAAGCTCACTTGATAGCCAATCCCAATCAGTGAGGAACAACTGCAATACCGTGATTCGAGACCACCAGTTGGCTTCATAGCTCAATTGGTAGGGCATCTGCATGTAAAGCACAAGGTCCGCGGTTCGAATCCTGGTGGAGCTAAGTTGTTCAATGTATCCAGATTCCCCATCCAAACTCCGCAATTGTGCATTTTCTGAATTGTATTATTAAAATAATTTTACGTTTAACGAACATATTACCGAAATCAGCAAAAAGAAATATAACATTTTCGCAGCAGAAGTTATACATACTGATTTTGTTTATTACATGTACATGTATATTTACATTTTGTTATGAGACAGTTGATTTGAACCAAGTTCATCCATTTTCTCGACATATACTGGAATGCACAAAAACCTCACATTCGCACATTGCCTCCTATAATATTTTTTGTCAAGCACAGAAAGTACATGTCTCTGTCTTTCTGTTAAAAGGGTTTATTAACAATTTGAATTGAAAGTGACTATGGTTCTTATACCACAAAAGAAAAATTTAACAAATTCCAACAATAGGCTCGGTACTTTTAGAACTTTTTGGCAACTTAACAGAAAGATAAACGTCTTTCTAAAAGAAACCGCGTCGAACTGAAGTAATAATGCCCTAAATTAAATCCTTCATATATTCACATGACAATAAACATGTGTCCAATTTCATACATGAACTGAGCAATTACACAATAAATTGTGTGTTAACTTCTTGGTTTAATCTGTGTACAAACGCATTAACACGGTATTGCGCTGAATTTTGCACCGCTGACTTTCTGCTTAACACTCTCTTTAAGCCAATATACATGAAGGCTACACAAATATACTCGATTATTATACAATTTGATAGCTAAAGTTCAATGTCTAAAAACAGGATCCTGAATTGCTAATACAATATGTGAACCGCTCCGGGAAAAAAAGTAGAATAAGTCGTGCAGGCTTGGTCGAGTTTTCTCGACCATAAAGCAGAAATCTGTGGCGGATCCACGCTCATTAAAACACAAAACCACAATGGAAACTCCGGGCGGGGCCCAGATACGGCCTGGAATGTCCGTTGTGTTTTTGTGTTTTAATGACCGTAGATCTTCGGCAGATTTCTTATGGTCGCAAAAACTCAATCTAGCCTGCGCGACTTTTTCTACCTTTTTTCCCAGAGCGGGTCGCATATACTACGGGAAAGTACAAGTTACATAGCTAAATTCTAAATTTTCTCTGATACAATTAAATGTTTAATTTGAGCTCCGGAAACACCGACATTACTGAACTTTGAAAAAGGGCACTCAAAAGTTCTCTCACACACACATTAATTCTCTGGTATATAAAGAAAACATTACACTTTTTTTGTGAGGCAAGTGCGGTATAAAAATGTAACAAGTTTGTATCCATACAAAACAAAAATTCCAATTCGTGAACAATAGTTTCCCTATCACCAGAGAAATGCGAAAACCACAAGTTAAAATAATGTTGTCTTTAACACGTTGACTGCCTGTTACTCGTAGAACTTAACAGGTGTACCAGATTCTGCCACTACGAGTATACTCGTAGAAAATGAGAACGCCCTCTGTGGGAACGTCCTGTGAAACTATGCTCGGCAGTCAACGTGTGACATATATAAGTCTGCCAATTTTTGCAAAAGGGAATTTTTTTCCCCCCATTAATGTAGAATTTGTAAATATATTCAAGAACTACTATTCTGTAATGTATTAACTACATGTAGCAGTAAAAGGTAAAAATAAAGTCAAAATGAAGTGCAAGGGATTTACTTTTCTTACACAATTACATTTATCTACAATTTGTACTTTGATTACATGGATGAATAATACTAATTAAGCAAAATAAAATATGAAAAAAATTGCAATATTTTGCATCATTATCTAAGTCTACTTAGAACCATCACATTATTGATTATTTTTATCTATTTCTAATTGGCAAACTTCAATGGAACAAAAAATATTGCAAATAGTCCTTGAAAAAAAAAATCTTAATTATACACAAAATAATTTTAACAAGTGCCACAGAGTAAGGATACGATAGAAAAATTCATTTGGAATTGCACATTATAAAAAAGAATAGCAAAAACGCAGAAGGAAAACAAACAAAAAATCTTTTTTTTTTTAAGGTTCCATATAGACAATATAAACCATGTACTTGTCTTAGTGCAGTAATCAATGCGGAGCTTCAAGTGTCTGACGCACTGTGTGGTTTCCGGGTGGTGCATCAAAAACGATGCTTGCTAGGCGCTTCACGTTTTTGTGCAACTAGGCCTGCAAAATTGCTTCATCAAATCTTCGTCGAAGTGATTTCTCTAGTGAGAACGGGGTCTAAGTTATAAGAGCATTCTTCCATTTACCGCCTTTCTGTTTCTGGACATGCTAATTAGGATGCTTTCAAAAAATAAAATGCTGAAAAATTTATATCTGAATTCTTTCGTGAAAATTAGTGAAGACGAGTTGGCCTCCAGCTCATAGGTTTACACACACACTTAGCTGGCAATGTTCATCCTATGCTTTTTTATGCATGGTTTGAAAGCTACAACCTTCCTCTTTAAAATAAGACATCAAACGCTCATCAAATCTGATAATTTTGGACAGAGTTATGAGTAATTTCCCAAGAGAGGTCAAATTTACCATGGAACCAAGTTTTTGAATGCATTATGGAAATGTTGTTTAAGGGAGTACTCTTGGACAATGCCTGAGATGACTTTTCAATCGAGAGAAAATCCACCTTGTGCCGAATCGCACGTCTGCCTGCAAGTGGTCGACGACCAACTGACAAAAATTACTTTGTCTTGTTACGGTAAATCCGCCTGTACCAGTCGATGTCGTGCGCACACTTGATAGGGGTGCATGCCCAGGACCAGTCGAGTGATGCGGATGAACGTATTTGGTAGGCCCATGCAGTTCATTCCGTCTAGCACTGACATCTGGGTTGGCATCCAGCTGCACCTCTACCAATTCGATGTTTTGCGTCAAATGCCCCGTCCGATGTCACCCGGAATAATAATAATAATAGCAATCTTATATAGCGCCAAATGCCAGGGCCTCTAGGCGCTTTACAATATAAAAACAAAAACCAAAGCGATAACATACATATACATGTACATAGAAAAAAAAAGATTAAACGTTAAAACCAAAGAGCATCATCAAGAGCATCAAGTCTGGTAATACTGAACAAAAAGATGTGTCTTAAGCTGGGACTTGAAATTACTGATGCCTTCGATTAAGATTGCAATTGGTACCTTCTCTTCGCAATCAAAAACTTGGTCCCATGGTCAATTTGACCTCTCTTGGAAAATCTCTGTCCAAAATTATCAGATTTGATTGTTTGATGTCTCATGTGAAAGAGGAAAGTTGTAGCTTTCGAATCAGGCATAAATAATATGTGACCGACTCTGGCAAAACTCGGCATTTCCCATTACGTGATATGGGCCCACAACCTTAAAAAATGGCCTCTGGGACCAACTTGAAAATTTGGCAGAATCAACTTGAACATCGGGATACATTCAAGATTTGTTTTGTTGTTTGAACTGTCTCAAAATTCCTCATATTATTGACAAAAAATTAAATAATCAACTAGTTTGTCAAACTTTAAAGACCAATAGCTCCATTTCACTTTTTCTGATCCGTCATACTTTAATTGGTCATAACTTCGCCAAAAATTATCAGAATTTCCTCAAACATGTTTTAAAAGATACCTTTTTGTATGCACACTAAGCTGATACCAAAACTTAAATTTTGAATTTTCATCACAAGTGTTGGGTTTTTTCTGGAGCCGGTCACATATATGTTGGTTGCACATTCTACGTTTGGCATTTGGATTTTTATTTTGAGACACCCTGTATAGATGCACACAAGGTTTATTAGGAAAACTTACCAATTTACACCACAGCCTAATGAAGACCAGACATTAACAGTTGAACACTGCGATACACGTCACCGACTACTTTGTCAGACAATAGATGCAAATTTTGTTAACTCAGAAAAGGGGAGAAATTAATTTGTCAATCAAGAAAACAAAATATACAAATTAGAAATACATGTATGTATAATATTTAAATATTTTCAAGAAGATGCCATTGACATCAAGATTTTTATTTTTGAATTTTTTTATTTTGTTTTTTTATTTATTTAAAGTCCTTTAATTGAAGCTGACAAATTGAAATTTAGCATATTTTCACAGAGATTGAATGCATTTAGTACTTGGTAATGTGAAACTTTTAAAAGACAAGGAACTTGAATTTGCACTGGTTTAGCTCAGTATATTTTGTTTTTGATACGGAATTTACAAGATGAAACAGCCTAGGCATTACTCTATCATTACCTTATTTGCAACTACACTGCTCACAAAAAAAAAAAATTTTTCTAAAAATTCCCAGCCTCAATTGTTTTCTTTTTAAAATTTTCTTTTTTACATAAATAAGGCATAAGTTTTATATCACTCATAAGATACGAGATAATTAAATGCCTTTTTATATCATTTACTGTAGAAAACACGAAAACATTTCAAGGCCAAAAAATTTAAATGAGTCAAATACGGTTCAAAAACAAAAATGCAATTCATACTCTGATCGAAAGACCAAGGAGGCCGATAGATATAGCTTATTTTATCAGTCAGTAACGTGTATGAACACCCCTTGCGGCAAGGCTGACTGCACCAGGCTTCGTAAAAGCCGTCGAGGCAGGATGCGCCATTCTGCCTGAAGTGCCTTCCTAAGCTCTTGCAATTCTAGGGCTGATTTTTAAGATGCGCATGCAGAGGACAGTTCATCCAACGCATGTTTAATCAGGTTGAAAACCCAACAAACTTGGTTTTCTGGGAGCCCTTAACCACTTGACGCCAGAGGATGTGTAAAACACGCCAAGTTTTCCCCATCGGTGAAGCGGAGGACTAGGAAACACGTTTAGAAGAAACTTACTGCGTTTGACGTCTACAATTGCAGTAATTTCAGAGAAAAATTGACGAAAAGGTTTATAACAAAGCAACAGTACAGTGACGGTGCATTGACATAACAATACTTCACCGCACATGAGTTGTTTTCCGCCCTCCATGTTTCAACTAAAAATAAACCCCTGCTTACGAACAGCAATTTTGAAATAATCAACAATAAACAACGATTCTCCCAGAAACAGGAAATGTCACATTTCATTGCTGTGGTAATCACTTTGTTCAAACAGGTCAATTTAGACCTGGACGATCTCACTGAAACTGAACAGTCTTAAAAGCAATTCCAAAGTGATTGGTTAATCAGTGCCTTGTTATCCACAAGTTCACTGTATACAACAAAATTCTGTTCTAATTAAAAATTGATATTTTATGAAAACTACATTTATTTTTTGGAAAAGTATATTTTTTGAGCAGTGTAGAAGCTAATCAGTGGCATTAGAAAGTATGAGCGTTGCGACAAACCCCGCATCCTAGAGCAAATTCTTCCCCAGTTGCTGGATGGTCTACATGCAGTGGGCACTCATCACCCTCTAGTTGTTTGGCTCTGGGACCTGACAAAGATCAAAACAAAAATACAAAAAAATGAATAGTTACAAGGGTGAAGTACCCTATTTGTGATGCTAAAGGTTACAGGTTCGAATCACACTTGGGCCAGTAACTGGGAAACTTCCTGTTCAAACATGAGTGAATGGGATCCTGGACTAGGTCTGGAAAAATCTATGTCATTGGCACAGATTTCTAACAAGGTAACAACGCGAGGGAGTCGATGTTCATGCAAGTATAGCCTTGCTGATTTGCCGAAATGCATAGTTCTGACATGTCAATCAAGCCGGACCCGTGTGACCTATCAGTGTGACAACAGAGCTACGCAGACAGTGCATTAGCATATTATTCACAACAGTGCGCACATGCTTGTAAGCCGTACGCGGTAGCGTGTAGTTGTATGCAGCAACCCCCAGTGAATTTTGATTTCAATGTCGTGTGATTCACTGTTCAAAGGTAAGAAAGCGCATATTTTATAGATACATGTATGACATCCCTAATTACCGGTCCTTTACTCAGTGTGTGCTAAGACAACTGTCAACCCTAAAACATAAATATCTTTGAGTTTTCTCCAATGAATCTGTGCATTCCATGAAAGTCCCATTGCTTTAGGCGTTGTGTGTCGCCATTTCTGCGATAGCTTGTGAGGCACAGCAACCGTATGCAAGGGGGCGGGGTTAATTGGGCAATCTCAGAACTATGCATGGCGGTTCAGTGCAGAGTGTGATCCAATTACGGAAATCAAGAGACAAATGCCTTTCCTTAGTCAACAACAAATGAAAACTAAAGTGAACCTGTTTGTTTACCTTCTACTAATGTTAATACACACACCCAGTTTATCACATGTTGAAATTGACTTTACAGTTTTATGCGGAGGTTGTTTTTATGCGCGAGGGACGGATAATCAATAAAATTGACAAAAAATTAAAATTTGTTACATGCATTTTCAACTATTTCTTGAAAAAGTGCTGGCACAGTGTGCCCAGCCAAATTTATTCTGTTAATTTTTGTAATATGATTGTAAAATATGGACATTTCTTTACAGATCGAGGTATTATTTTGAGTAATTTAAGACATTTTGAAATCTTCATCCAGTGTTGACCAGTTTTGGATTACGCTCTGCAAGTAGCGAATAAGCACATCGGTCTATGGCTCACAATGGTCTATGGGCAACATTGGCTTATTGTCAAATACTGATTGAAATAATCACAAAAATCGTTGAAATAAGCCTGCATGTCATCATGGTATGGTAAGAGTTCCTTTCCCCCCTCCCCTTCTTTTTCCAGACCCCTTCCCCCTCACCTGCTGGGCAATGTGGTAGATCAGGTTTTGGAATGCTAGTAATTCTCTGGAAATCATCGTGGCAGGCGTTGCAGAAGTGCGTCCGTCCAAAGCAAAAGAAAACGGCAACTGAACAGCAGTAGCGGCATTTATACTCGAGGAAGTCCGTGCCGTGCTTTGGACACATCTGAAGAAAACCAAAGAAAAACATTTTCACTAATAATATGTGACCCTCTAGCACAAAACCTGTCAAAAGTCGCATGGTTTTAATAGCCATTAAAGGGCCCCTGAAATGCTCAATAACTTTATGCACAGTTTTTGCTGCATATGAAGGATTACTTGTATGAATAAAAAGTGGCATTTTTCAACTTTGAAAATTTCTTCACATAAACTCACAGAAAGAGGGCGCTGTTTGGGGCATGTCACTTTAGGAACACACAGCAGAAAAGCAAAGAAAAAACATAAGACTTCAAACTGGAATTGTGGAAAAATGCTGCAGTTTCCAGCCTTAGTTTTGTCATGGTTTGCAACAGGCAACATGTAAAACAAACCTAAACCGTCATGGGTTACAAAAGTTTCAGCAAGTTGGAGAAAATTGTGGAAACTTTTGTGCACAGTTGAATGAGATTTTCTTGTGTTTTCCTAAAGTGACATCACCACTTTGCTCATGCATATATGTAAATTTTCATTAGCATAAAAATCAAAAACCTTGATTTTAACCCCCCAAACAACTTCCAAGTAGGGTTTTTATGATTGTAAATTAATGGACTAGTTCCATAGCACAGATTTCATTGATAAAAACACCATTTCAGGGGCCCTTTAATGAATTGTATGGGTCAAAATTATGAAGATTTAGATTTTGCCAATAAAAGGTAGAAAAATGTCTAAGTCACACTCTCGGCACAGTGTTTAAAAAACCTGTCATAAATACCTCAAAACTTGCTTTTAATGAAAGGGTATAGTATACAAATATTGACTGCTCATGAGGGTGATGTTGCAAATTATCGTCCCGAGGTGATCTTCAGACGGCAGGCCTGCTATTTTAGCAGAACTGCCATCTCAAGAGGGGCAGTAGTTTGCACCATTACCCGAATAAAGAGCAGTCAATATTTATTTTATATACCTCATACATTGATTTTGTGTGTCAAATGCTTGGTATTTCAGGACAAAATTCAGTTTTCAGGTAGCCAAACCAAAGTGCACATTGTCCGTGTGAACACAAACGGCACTACCGGTTGCTTCACGCGATTGCGTCGTACGCGCTGGGAAATAGTACTTTAAAAAGCACTAATCTTTGACCCATGACGCAAAAGGTCAAACAATAGTACTTTTTTTAGTTGCCCTTGAAAATGGTTGAACTAATCCATGTCATGTGATCTGCTTTTAACCAATCAATGAGCGAGAATCAATGTACGAGGTATATAACACATTCTATGACAAAATCTCTTGGAGACAAAAAATGCGTCAAAACAATCGGTCATCATTGCAAGACGAACGGAGATTCCCCATCTAGTATCCATTATCACAATTTAGCTTAGGATTCTCTTTCAGGAAACCCAAGGTTCATTTTCTCTTTTGGGTCAATAAAATTCCTTGATTTTTCCTCGATTTGAGACATTTTTCTAATATTCTCCATTTTTCTAATATTTTTTCCTGACCAGAAAAAGGGAAACTTATTTTCCAGGTTTTCCCTGATTTATTGAATGCTGGGGACACAAAATAATTAGTCTTTGTGCATTTCAGATGAATAACATACTTCCTTTTACAAGACTAAATTACTATGAATGCCGGGATAGGGCGACAAATTGTGTGTAAAAAAGCTATATTAGGGCGACCTGCTCAATAGGGCGACATTTTGGTGTCGCCCTAATATTTTTGAGTTTAAAAATCATTTTTTTTAGGTCAAAAACCATTTTTGTTTAGGTCGAGAACCATTTTTATTGGGACTGGAGCTGTTTCTCTTTGGTCTGGAAGCATTTTTGGAAGCTTCGGGTAAAAAAATAAGGTGTCATTTTGAGTGACTCTTGCCAAAATTTCGGTGGTCCCCGGGGAGAGTCTTCCCGAAGTGTCGCCCCATTGCGGCATTCAGAGTTGTTTAAATGTTTGTTGCTATGTAATGTGACCAGGTGGGAAGTACATAATCAATATCTTGCAAAGGTTACACACAAAAGGCTAAAGAGATGACATACCTGCGCCCTTGACACATCGGAGCATGCACCACACACTAATTCCGATGGGTTGTAATCGCCCTGTATCCCAATGTCTTGATCACAGCGTGCCTCGCCTCCGTAATAAGCCTGGTGGATATATGTAAAACAAATCACGTTTAATGTAATCTGATGTCCTACTTTTGATCATAAATAACTTTTTCATTTTCCAACAGATTTAAACCAAATTTTCACATCATGTAAACCAGGCTTGACAAATTTTATTGAGTGAGTTTCATCAGTTTTGGACAAGAGGGTGAGATTAATAAGCCTCAAGAAAAAACCCCTAAATTTCAGAATTTGCTACTTTCGACTTTGCATCCTCCATTGTCAAGGCAATTGTCCATGTCTGAGGTCCCTTTGCACCTCTTGTCGAGTTGCGCGAATTGATCAAGATGGTTTGCAATAACATTACGGATGATCCTGCATTTCCTCAGAAGCTTTTGGCTGCAATTCCACCAGTCTCCGTCGGACATTGGAGGAGGCCAAGTCGAAAATGGCAAATTCTGAAATTGACCTTTTCGTATGGCTATAAAATATCACCCTCTTGGTCAAAACTAATGAAACTCACTCAATAAAATTTGTCAAGCCTTGTTTGCATGATGTAAATTTTTTGTTAAAATCCATTGGAATTTTAAGATCAAAAGTAGTATAAGCTATTAACCCCTATTCATAAAGACTTCAGACAATTTACCAATTCACATTGATGGAGAACATCACGTGGCAATAAATTTTAGTACATGTGGAAAACGTGCACGCTTACAAAAACCACATCCAAAAGCAAACACAGTGTAACCAAAATTTGTGTTCAGTTTCTGAATTAAAGAAAAACAATGGTGGAGTCATGTTAATCTTCTACATGGACATGGCAGAAAGAGTTTAATGGAAATATACCCTGTGCACTGGCGCCCATGACAGAGGGCAGGTTTTCATATTTTAAGTGATGAGACAACAGATCCATAAATAGTAGGAGACCAGCCTGTAGGTCCCGTGACCAAATTCTGGGAACAAAGGTTTGAAAGTGTTTTTGTGTTCCCTGATGAATACCGAACAAGTTTGACTTGGGCTGCCCCCTTGAAAATGTCAGGCATTTCCGGGAGGGGTCAACAAAGGTCAAACAGGGGTCAAAATTCAAATATATTCCAATCGTGTCGATATGCATATCAAATTACTCGTCTAGTCATGAGGATTCCAAAAATGTATAGTTTGTTATACCTCCGACCTTAAATGAGGGCGCTGTGGTCAAAAACGTCGAAAGGTCAACGCACTTTTGACTGGTGGTCAAATTCACCAACACAGTTAACATTATCCGATTCTAATGATTTTAGTGTCTAATAATATGTTTTCTGACATGGCAAATTCAACTAAGCAACTTTTAAAAGTAAAAGTGGTTGCCATAACCTTGAAATTTCAAAATGGCTGCTAAAAGGTTAACATAAATTAGCCAAAAACAACAATTTTTTTCCCAAACCCATGGATAAGAAATTATTAAATGTTTGTCACCGAAACGTCACGAACAATTGAAACACTCCATTTTTAAAACAAATAATGATTTTTAATTATGTGTATCCTTTTTCTTTAGAGCACATGTTCGATATAATATTGTACGGTATACCATATAAAGTGTATAGGTAAATGATGATGATGGGCTGTGAATATCTGCAAAAATATAGCTTCAACAACATGTTCCCTCATTGGGTAAAAGTTTATGGATGCAATGAAAAGTTAATATTTACAAAACAATTGATGGCTTAAAGGCAGTATACATCATTGGTAATCTCGAAAATCAGAAATGTCCACAGATTTACGCCTAACTTACGCAATATAAACATGATGACCATAGAAAACTTCCCCTGAAATGGTTTTGTCTGAAGTGCTATAGTCTTTGAGAAATGAGTAAAACTATTAGTTTTCGTCTCATGAGACGAAAATTCAATTCGCCCCAAAACCATTTCGCCCAAGTGCAATTTCGCCCCAAACCACTTCGCCCGAGTGCCATTTCGCCCCAAATTACTTCGTCCAAACACTACATCGCCCAAATACCACTTCGCCCCAAAACCGCTTCGTGCACAGGCCGTGGTTCAGGGCGAAATGGTTCAGGGCGAAGTGGTTTTGGGGCGAAATGACTGCAAACCCTTGTTTGACTGTTTTCTCAAAAGTTAGACGAAGTACGGAGCTGGTTTTTGCTCAGGTTGGTTTTAATCAAGCATATCTTCAATCACACAGGGGGATAAAACTATTTGTAACAGTTTACCAATCATGTATACTATCTTTAAACTAGGTTTAAATGGGCCAGAGCCCATATGGCAAGCTAGTAATATTAATTGAGTATACAGGACATATAATACTCTGAATCATTGCGACCTTATTTCATGCTTGATGAAAATTGGTCGATTTACTTGATCTTCTCTGACCCATATGAACAACTTGCGCGCATCTGCTCACTGAGCTCCGTGACCCTACGCTCAGCACAGGAAAATGACACGGAAAACAGCGCCGCACTGCAAACTTTTGTGAGTACATAAAAAGTACGTCTATGTTTCTCACCAACTCGCTACGCATTTCATGTACAGATAGTTTGGTTTTGTTTTTTAATATATGATGCACGGGGAAAAGGGGCTTTTTTCACTCAAAGAACAGGTGTTAAACCTCAAAATCGGCAAAGTCAATAAAGGTCAACACGATTACTGATCGGGTTGTCTCACTGAATTGAGTCGGAGAATTGAGTCATATGGGTCAGAGAAGATCAAGTAAATCGACCAATTTTCATCAAGCATGAAATAAGGTCGCAATGATTCAGAGTATTAGATGTCCTGTATACTCAATTAATATTACTAGCTTGAGGAATGTACCGTTACATAATATTGCCATATGGGCTCTGGCCCATTTAAACCTAGTTTAAGCCATCAATTGTTTTGTAAATATTAACCTTTTGTTGTGTCTTTGGTCCAATCACATATGAAAAAAAGTATGAAAGGTTCAATGAGGTACTTACCAAGCGTAAAATGTCAGTTTCATTGCATCCATAAACTTTTACCCAATGAGGGAACATGTTGTTGAAGCTATATTGTTGCAGATATTCACAGCCCATCATCATCATCATTTACCTATACACTTTATATGGTATACCGTACAATATTATATCGAACATGTGCTCTAAAGAAAAAGGATACACATAATTAAAAATCATTATTTGTTTTAAAAATTTAGTGTTTCAATTGTTCGTGACGTTTCGGTGACAAACATTTAATAATTTCTTATCCATGGGTTTGGGAAAAAAATTGTTGTTTTTGGCTAATTTATGTTAACCTTTTAGCAGCCATTTTGAAATTTCAAGGTTATGGCAACCACTTTTACTTTTAAAAGTTGCTTAGTTGAATTTGCCATGTCAGAAAACATATTATTAGACACTAAAATCATTAGAATCGGATAATGTTAACTGTGTTGGTGAATTTGACCACCAGTCAAAAGTGCGTTGACCTTTCAACGTTTTTGACCACAGCGCCCTCATTTAAGGTCGGAGGTATAACAAACTATACATTTTTGGAATCCTCGTGACTAGGCGAGTAATTTGATATGCATATCGACACAATTAGAATATATTTGAATTTTGACCCCTGTTTGACCTTTGTTGACCCCTCCCGGAAATGCCTGACATTTTCAAGGGGGAAGCCCAAGTCAAAATTGTTCGGAATTCATCAGGGAACACAAAAACACTTTCAAACCTTTGTTCCCAGAATTTGGTCACGGGACCTACAGGCTGGTCTCCTACTAAAAGTACCTACTCGTGCATGACACACCATTACAATGTGACTGCCCCCTGTCATGGCCGCCTGTGCAAAAGGTCCATACAAGGTGCTTGGCAACTACATGTAGATATGCACAAGTCTGCTTCACCACATTACTGAATCAGTCAACAGAGAGCTTGGGCCTCTTGGGGAAAAATAAACCAACAAAAGCAGAAATCTACTTTAAATCAGCGAATTCGAATCCCTCCACAAGACTGTCATGTACACTGTACCTTTTTACATTTGAAGCAAACATAGTATGCATATCTATTCATAGAATATCCAGCAGGATCATTGTAGTATCGTGCCCCTGGTGTGGTGATTGCTTCACAGTTATGCAGCCCTTCGTATTCCATCCGCATTAAAGCCTTGCGTCTGACGTCAGCTTGAAGTTCAGTGATTGGCAGCAGAACGTCGTGTAGAACCTTGTGCTTCATGTCAGCCTGCACACATACATGTACAAACACCATACCTCTAGTTTTTTTGGTTTTTTTTACCTACCTCAGACCCCATAGACAATACACATGTTTCTTATAAGAGCCAGTTTCCACATTATTACACACCAGATTTCAGTCCAACTTGGCAGGTATTTAATACATTCTCTGAGGGTGTGCCACGACCTTGTGACGTCATGGTCACGTGATCACGTGCCAATAGACCTGTGCATTTTCGAATAATTTACTATTTGAAAAATTTGTCTTATTTTCGATCCAATATTCGATATCCGATGCGTGAATTTTGTCTAAGATTTTGACAAAAAAGTTTGCCATGAAATTAATTGATTTTGGCACATCCGAACTCACAGGAAGTTACATTAGCTTTTTTATTGCCGAACTTGCCGCCTCAAAAAATAATCTGTGCTCAAACTATAGACTTCATGTTGGAACTTGCATAACAGTCTCTCGCCCAAGAGTTTTTGCAGAAACTGTCGTCAGCCCTTGTACACTGGACTCATGGTTAGTAGTCCAGTCAAATTAGGGTTTCACCCACCACTAATTGCAACAGAATTTCTGTAAGTGCTATGCATTTTAGTAAAGTCTCCTGAACATCATACTAAAAGTCTACCTAAATATATTTGGTGGAAAGGTGTCAAATTTGCATAATATGCAAATTACCTGCCGCCATTAGGAAAATTATACTTTTCAATGTAACTTTATATCTAGGTGCCCAATAAAAGCACATAAAGTGTCTAAACCTTTGTTTGCATGGTCACTGTACACGATAAACATGTTTCTGAATTAATAGTGTGAACACAAATATGCAAATTATGCAAATTAGCGGCCACCATTAGGAAAACCGTTTTACAATACAACTTTGTACGTAGGTATCTGTTCAAAGCGATGTACATGTGTAAATTACGTTTTTATGGCCATGGCCAGAGAACATGATAAACAACTTTTTCAATTAAGTGTAACATCTTTTTCAATTATGCAAATTAGCTGACAAATATGCAAATTATGAAAATTAGCTGCCGTCACTGTAACAAAAAAAATTAAAAGAAAAATTGAGTGATTAAACCCAATGTCCATGAAGTGACTCGTATACGTCGGATTCCAAATTTATGAAATTCATTTTGTGGTTTTAGGGTCAAATTATATTTTTAAAAATATAAATACAGTATAACATTTACCTGAATAACAAATATTTAAATATGAATATAAAAGACATACAAATTGCTAATAGAAAAATAAGAAATTAAACAAGGTCATTTTATAAGTCCATTAAATAGAAATTTACTCCAGTCAACCCCTTGAAGTCAGCCGACAGCTCTAGCCTCGGCCTTGCACTGAAGCTTGCCTAAATACCATGTGTTGGTTGTTGGACTAATTTTCGGCAACAGAAAACATGTCCGCAAAGTGTTAAACGGGCACGCATGCCTGCAGTGTCGTTGGCACACTTGCCACAGAAGGAGAGGGCACACTTGCCACAAAATACTTGGCGCGCACTTGCCAAAAGTACTTGGCACACTTGCCACAAAGTAACTGGCACACTTGCCGCAAAGTACATGGCACACTTGCCACAAAGTACCTGGCACACTTGCTGCAAAGTCCTTTGCACATTTGGCACAAAGTAATTGGGACACTTGCCACAAAGTCCTTGACATATTTGCCACAAAGAAGGCATGCACGCTTGCTTCAAAAGTACTTGGCACGCTTGCCACACTGAAGGCACGCTTGCCCCAAGAGTAAATGGTACTCTTTCCACAAACAAAGCCATTGGCTTATTTACCACAGAAGCATCTTGTCAAAAATTGTTCGGTATTCCTGCCACAAAGGTCCTTGCATATTTGTCACAAAAGAGGGCACGCTTGCCCCAAAAGGTACTTGGACGCTTGCCACAAACAAAGCCCTTGGCATCCTTGCCACAGAAAAAAATAACTTTACACCCAGCGCGATATGTGACAAAGGGACAAAGTACCTGGCACACTTGCTGCAAAGTCCTTTGCACATTTGGCACAAAGTAATTGGGACACTTGCCACAAAGTCCTTGACATATTCGCCACAAAAGAAGGCATGCACGCTTGCTTCAAAAGTACTTGGCACGCTTGCCACACTGAGGGCACGCTTGCCCCAAGAGTAAATGGTACTCTTTCCACAAACAAAGCCCTTGGCTTATTTACCACTGAAGCATCTTGTCAAAAAATGTTCGGTATTCCTGCCACAAAAGTCCTTGCATATTTGTCACAAAAGAGGGCACGCTTGCCCCAAAAGGTACTTGGACGCTTGCCACAAACAAAGCCCTTGGCATCCTTGACACAGAAAAAAATTACTTTACACCCAGCACGATATGTGACAAAGGGACCACTCCCCCCTTCCGCCCCTATACCTCAACACACTCTTCCATTTGGTTAGCGTACCAACACCCACCACCACCCCCTTTAAAACCTGAAATTTATTTAAACCCCCTTGGATGTTTGAGACCTAATGGGGAAAATGGAAGGGGGAGTTGTCCTCTGTCACATATCGTACTGTAGCTTGCCTCAAGTGCTTGGCACGCTTGGTATAAGCGTGCATATCTTTTACAAAAAGGACATGCTGGCCTCAAGAAAACGCCCCAGAAGTTGTATTTCAGCACGCCTGCCTACAGTGCTGGGGATGTTTTCCACCCTATTCAGGTCCACCGCTGTATATGCAGCACAATATGTGGCATTGGGTGCCCTCACTCCCTCTTCCATTGTTCCCCCATTGTGTCTCAAACATCCAAGGAATTTCAAAAGAATTCCTTTCAGCTTTAAGGGGTGTGGGGTGGGTTTGGGGGTGGTGCGTTAACAAAAGGGAAGAGTGTTTAGGTATAGGGGCGTTGGGGGAAGTTCCTTTGCCACATATCGTGCTGGGTGTAGACCGTATCGAATAGCTACCATCTTGTGGGGCACCTTTTGTTATTTAAACTTTTCAACAATTTAAGCATAATACGTGCAACCACGCAAGTCCTCAATGAACAAAGAAACTGCCCTACAAGATGGCGGCTATTCGATACAGTCTATACACCGCTGGCACATATTGTTGGAATGCTAGCCCTTATCAGATTGTGTTTGCAAAACATTATATTTAACATTGAATAATGCCTCAGTTACTTAAATCAGGCATTTACAGTAAACTCTCGTTCAACAACAGTATGCCTTTCCACTGCTTGAACGTTTTACAAAGACTATTTATAATTTAGGCACTGTCCGTCTCTTCTATGCAAATTTCTGCCATACATTACCAATCAAATTGAATTAAAAACCACACGAGAATATTTACATAAATTATTATCAAAGGCGGAGAAGGGGTGATGGTGGGCGGTGGGTTGACACAACTGTTGCGCCAGACAGATACATTCGTCCCCTCTTGGCTTTTCATTGGTTGAAAGTTACCTTTTCATGCTCTGTGGGAATGGTTCAGGTCGCTACCAAAGCGTACGACTGTGAATTATGTATTTTACCAAACAGTCATAAAATGGATTATTGTAGAAGTGTGCTTATCTTCATTTTCCTGACCAGGAAAAGCAGGGTTTAGATATTTTTTGGTGAAAAACACTTTTTTAACAATTTCGGTACCTAATTTGCATAATTTGCATATTTATCTTAACCATATGAATTGAGAAACGTGTTTATGTTCTCTGGCCATAAAATCATGGGTACATTACACAAATACATGTAAATCGTTTTGAGTAGATACTTGCGTACGAAAATACAGTGTAAATTTGTTTTCCCTAATGGTGGCCGCTAATTTGCATATTTGTGTTCACACTATCAATTCAGAAACATGTTTATTGTGTACTGTGACCATGCGAACATAGGTTTAGACGCTTCATGTGCTTTGATTGGGTACCTACATATAAAGTTACAGTGAAAAATTTAATTTTTCCTAATGGCGGCAGATAATTTGCATAATTTGCATATTTGTGTTCACACTATCAATTCAGAAACATGTTTATCGTGTACTGTGACCATGCAAACATAGGTTTAGACATTTCATGTGCTTTGATTGGGTACCTACATATATAGTTATAGTGAAACATAATTTTTCCTATTTGGAAGCATGTAATTTGCATATTATGCAAATTTGACACCTTTCCACCAAATATATTTTGGTAGACTTTTAGTATGGTGTTCAGGAGACTTTACTAAAATGCATACCAGTTAAAAAAATTCTGTTGCAATTAGTGGTGGGTTGAGCCAAAAAAATGCTTAGATTGACTGGACTATAGACTCAAATATGACATCAAAGCAGCCGTTTCGGCAAAGAAAAAGGATTTTTACTTCTTCCTAGCTGAAAGAGTTGTTTGTTTTCGAGTAGAAAAAGCACCGACCGAATATTCAATTTGGTAAAATGCTATTCAAATATTCGATGGATGACCGAATATTCGAATATTCGATTCGTTAGGCACAGCCTTAAGTGCCAATCAAAATTTTAATGATTAAATCAAATGAGGGATGGGAGAAAAACTGTATGTTTCTCATCAAGATTGCTGTTATTTGCATCAAGATTTAGTTAAAAGCTTGCAAATCAGGGCTCAGTTTTAGTGCACGCCCAAAACAATAGACTTCCAAAACAATCTGTGCATCAAAGGGTTAAGAGTTTATTTTTTGCTAATTTGCATACTTTTAGTGATTTAAAAATAAAATTCCTCACCTTACAGATCGGGCAGAGAGAGAACCCAAACGTTATTCTCGGTCCAACCCATTTTCTCTCCAGAATGTTACGGCAGCAGTTTTTGTGAAACACGTGTCCACACTCAAGCTAGAACATGAAAGACAATCAATATATTTATAATTTGTCCACACACTTCATGTCATCTAGCACTGAAGCATGCTTGGCAATCGGCAATCAGAAACTTGACCATGTGATTCCATATCATTTTTAATTGGCGTTTGCTGCCACACTTGCGGAACACTTTAACGAGTGCAAGTATAAAAAGTGCTTAGAGGCCCAGTGGATCATTTGCAATGACCCCAAAAAGTAATCGACGAGTTTACAGGGGAAAAGTTCTGAAAGTAAAGATTGAATTAATAGCAACTACCCAATGAAAGGTTTCCGCTAAAAATTATATAATTTTACCAGAAAATAATCCGTAAAGATGAAATTATTTAGATCGTTTGCAAACGATTTACTTATTTTTGGTTCGCATCTACGCGGTCCAAAATGCATCGGTGCTGTGTACTGCGTGTGCGTGTTCCAACGCAATGCATTTTTATGGATCTCGTGCACACGCAGTATATGATGTGCGCCACAGAGTGCATGACGTGAGCCACAGAGTACGCGACCAACTGAGAATGAATATTTGAAACAACCAGCCAAGACCAGCAAAACGCATATGGATGTTCATGTTTTTAGAAAACGTGGTACATTTGACAGAGCTGAAATTTCTTTGGATGAGTTTGTTGATGTCCTTCTTTTGATTTATAATGGTTTTATTCCCAGAATCGCTCAAAAACAGATCATCTATAGGCCTTTAAATAAATCTGCCGATATGCAATTTTATTTTGCATTATTCAGTTTGGCTAGGGAGCTTGTCAAAAGGAATGCTTGTTTGCAGGAATGAACTGAGGTTCTTTGACAGGCTTTTTCAAAAGAGTATTAAAGCATGATTTTAGTTGCCCTTGACCAGTTGGGCCATTATCTTCACAACCAACAAAATAACCCACAGTAATACTTCTCAAGCTCAATTACATCATTTGCAGTTACCCAAAATTTTACTTCACAAGTTGACAAGAAAAACCCGATTCAAAGTGTTGATAGCAATGGTAACAAACACAACATGATTTTTTTCCTCGTGTAAAATTGTACCTTTGTGGGAGAAATTGCCAACTGCAATTCCAGAAAAACATTGCACGGAGGCTCCAAGGGGAGACTCCTGAAGGCACTTTGTATAACGAGTAAATAACACTGTTTGGCAGACACAATCCTTTCTATAATGGCCTTAATAGATGAATGGAGGTCCCCCTCAAGACCCAGCTGTTTTATACTGGGCCTGCAGTCGGATGACTGATAGCTGCTTTTATGCACAGCAGCAAAAGGGCCTTACTCAAAGAATATACATGTATGTTTGTACACAAATCAATGGGCCTAGGCTTGAGGCCAAGATTCCCCAGGGTGGACATGACCAGTAAGTGAACTCAACATTAAAGGTGACTACAGGGGCACAGACTAGGGTAATCAGTTGAGAATTACATGAACTTTGAGCAGAATTGGGCCAACGGTTTTTTAGTATAAAAAAAATACAAAAATGTGCCTTCTGGAAGCTCCGAGGGTTAAACAATTGTTTGCAAATTATTTCTTTACCATTCATTCAACACAAAAACCTTGCATGGATTTTTGTAAAAGGTTTTCTGAAGTACAAGTATTACTGCATCTACAAGACAGTTTATCAACATTATTCTTTAGTTTTGTAATGCTGTTCCTGTTTTTAAACATTTTCCATTCATGTAATCTTTAAGAATGCAGCCCGTGCTATACCTGTATGGCCGGTGCACATGCCAGTGCCTCAGTGAAGCATATCATGCACATATCATCTGCATCTTGTTTGAGCGAGACATCCCGGTTGCATCCATGTAGACACGGCAAGCAGACATCTTCATCCTTCACCCCACCGCACAGATGACCACAGGCTAACGTCTTGGTGCAGGCATCCGTAAGGTGTTTTTGGCAATCTGCGTCGTCGCATACTCTACCCACGGCTAGTAGGCCGCTGGTGGCTACGGAGCCGCAGAAACGACATGTGCCTACTGAGCTGCCCGTGGCTGCACTGGATGCATTACCTGAACAACCAAAATACAAAGCCAATGATGATAACTTAATTTCAAAGTAAGTACAGTCAAACCTGTGTATAACGATCACTCATGCAAGACAGAAAAAGCCTTTATAGACTATGGCACGCCAAAGCAGAAATAATTCAACACTGATAATTTAACGTCAATCCTAAAAATCAAGTCTCAATTTTTAAAAAACTTGCCAACAAAAGCACAGTTTTAACATTTAAAAAAGCCTTGCCAACCTTTTTTTTTTCTTGCTCAACATTTGCGAAAATTGCGTCAATTTAAGAAAACATAGCTACATTTTGTGAAAAATTTGGCAATATTTCACGTGACCAGTCGCGGGCACATCACGCACGTGTTCGATCCATCACACATGTCACATGACCCGAAACTTGCGCCGGGTGCAGGTCAACTTGCTTCCCAGTCAACTCGGTCCCAAGTCAACTCGGTCCTAAGTCAACTCATCCCCAGGACAACTCGACCGAAACAAAAATTGCGTTTGATACGATATCCGGCCATGATTTTTGATGGTAAATTTATAAAACATTGAACAAAAAATGTTGACACTTGTTTTTCAGGGTTGATGGTAAATTTATAAAATGTTGGGGGAAAACATTTTGAAACTTGTTTTTCAGGGTTGATTTTCAGGTCATGCTCCATTAACACCAAGATTTTTAAGTGTCTTAGGCCTGCTTCAAACGTCGCGCTTATGCCGTGTCGAATTAAATTCAACTTGGCACGACGTTGGCACGATGTTAGCACGGCAGTGGCTTTAAACGTCCAACTTAATTGCAAACTCCCAGTCGAGCTTAAATACATCCAACATGGCGGATGGGTATTGTGCATGTCATGGACGTTGTACACGTGCGTTTTCCATTCTGTCCATTGTACGTCGCCATTTTATTATTTTGATACACTTGTTTGTTGGTTATTTCTTTACTCACATACGCGCTGCGAGCATGCGCATTCCTAGTTGTGAACAAAATTGCGGACCAACTTCGAACTGGAATTAAATTCGACACGGCAGAAGCACGACGTTTGAAGCCAAGCCGTGCTTGAGCCGCACTAAATAGAGTTAGCACGGCAGACTCTGTCGAGCTAAAATCTTCTGCCGTTTCAAACTCATTTTGCCGAGCCAAATGGCTTCAAACGTCGTGCTTGTGCTGTGTCGAATTTAAAAAATCAAGTTTAATTTAATTCGACACGGCATAAGCGTGACGTTTGAAGCGGGCCTTAGAGTCAGCTAGCGTCATGACCCAGAACAGCTTGCTGCAACCACATGCCTAATGTAGTGATGACCGTGCCCCCCATCGAGGGACAACTGCATCCCTCATGGAGGGAGGAACACACCCCTCGTGGAGGGACGACAACACCCCTCGTAAAGGGACGACCACGCCCCTTGTGGAGGGAGGTCAACCTTAATGGCATCTTCATTTCTACATGGTCTCAGACGTCAAGACTACTCACCTGAGCCAGTCTCTTTAAACTCCACCATGGCCTTGAGTGTCTTAGAGTCAGCTAGCGTCATGACCCAGAACAGCTTGCTGCGACCACACCCCTCATGAAGGTCCACCTTAATCGCCTCTTCCTCCTCCTTGAACACCTGTCACAAGACAACGAAAATGTTAATAATAGCAGTGCTGTAGGGTCTCACACGACAGTAACAAACATTATGCAACAGTGATCACCACCTATATGGATTTTGAGATTGTCATATTGACTATACGTATTAAACTCAATATTTGGTACGGTGCCTAAAAACTATGAATGCTAGGATAGGGCGACAATTTGTGTGTAAAAAAGCTATATTAGGGCGACATGGTCAATAGGGCGACATTTTGGTGTCGCCCTAATATATATTTTTTTAAATCATTTTTTAAAACCATTTTTACAAAATCGAGAACCATTTTTATTAGGTCTAGAACCAATTCTCTTAGGTCTGGAACCATTTTTGGAAGCTTTGGGTAAAAAAATAAGGTGTCATTTCGAGTGACTCTTGCCAAAATTTTGGTGGTCTCTGGGGAGAGTCTTCCCAAAATGTCGCCCTATTGCGGCATCCAGAGTTCTTACAATTACTATTGAAATGAAACAACCAAACCATTAGATGAGAGAAAAATGATATGGGCCTTATCGGGATTCGAACCTGGGACCTCTGAGCTATAAGGCACAGTGGTCTTGTGTACCAAACATTTCTGTGACAAGTAGCTCGAAATTGGGTTTAATTTTTGACAACAATGGTTCTGGCCAATTGTTACATTGATAGCAATCATAATCATAATCATCATGATGCACGCAGCATTGGTCTGACCTCGTTCTTTGGTGTAGATGCAGCACCTTATCACATTCAGCACACAGGTTGGAGCATTCGTTGCATTGATAGCAAAAACTCTGGATGCTATGATAGGGCGACAATTTGTGTGTAAAAAAGCTATATTAGAGCGACACGCTCAATAGGGCGACAATTTGGTGTCCCCTAATATTTTTGAGATTAAAAACCATTTTTTTAGGTCAAAATTTTTTTTTTTAGGTCAAAAACCATTTTTATTAGGACTAGAACCGTTTCTCTTAGGTCGGTAACCATTTTTGGAAGCTTTGGGTAAAAAAATAAGGTGTCAATTCGGTGGTCCCCGGGGAAAGGCTTCCCGAAATGTCGCCCTATTGGCGCATCCAGAGTTCTTACAATCACTATCATAATCATTATAATCATAATCATTGTGACGTACCTTGCGTTGATGTGACCTCGTTCGTCGGTGTAGATGCAGCACCTTATCACATTCAGCACACAGGTTGGAGCATTCGTTGCATTGATAGCAATCACTATCATAATCATTCTAATCATGATCAATCATAATCATTGTGACATACCTTGCGTTGATGTGACCGCGTTCGTCGGTGTAGATGCAGCACCTTATCACATTCAGCACATAGGTTGGAGCATTCGTTGCATTGATAGCATTCACTATCATAATCATTCTAATCATGATCAATCATAATCATTGTGACGTACCTTGCGTTGATGTGACCGCGTTCGTCGGTGTAGATGCAGCACCTTATCACATTCAGCACATAGGTTGGAGCATTCGTTGCATTGATAGCATTCACTATCATAATCATTCTAATCATGATCAATCATAATCATTGTGACATACCTTGCGTTGATGTGACGTCGTTCGTCGGTGTAGATGCAGCACCTTATCACATTCAGCACATAGGTTGGAGCATTCGTTGCATTGATAGCATTCACTATCATAATCATTCTAATCATAATCAATCATAATCATTGTGACGTACCTTGCGTTGATGTGACCTCGTTCGTCGGTGTAGATGCAGCACCTTATCACATTCAGCACACAGGTTGGAGCATTCGTTGCACAGGATAATGGCTGGTGTTTCCCCATCATCGTGATTGTCACAAGTTGGCTATAAATGTAGAACACAAGCAAAAACAATCTTTCAGAGATGATTGGCTACAGACTAAATAATGCCTGCCAACATTGCCTAGTAAAAAATTGGAACGTAGTGAAACTTGCAACGGACGAGTTGGTACAAAGGTCGAGTTGGTACAACAGTCAAGTTGACCTAGTACTGCACTCGTTTTCATGTACACAACACATGCGACTCAAATACCACTTCGCCTAGCTGAGCTTGGACGTCGTCGTCTTCATTGCATTACGACCATCTGCTATGTAGTATGCGGAAAAGTCACCCCAAGCAGCATCACGTGTGAATGCATAGTTCCGACCTGTCAATCAATCGAACCCGCCGACCAATCACAACAGAGCTAGCAGATATCACTGACATAGGTCAAAGTGCACTGTCTCACAACAACATGATCACGCACGCGATATGTTCTGCCGGCCCCATACAATTTGTACAGTGTTGTATGCGATGATCCGGGTGAATATTTGGTTTCAAGGCCGGTCGTTTCGTTGTTCAAAGGTACGAAAGCACGTATGTCATGATATGACATCCCTGTATTACTGGCCCTTCACTCTGTGTGTTCTAAGATAACTGTCAACCCTGAAATAGAATGCCTTTGAGTTTTCTCCAATGAATCTGTGCTTTCCGTTGAAAGTCCCATTGCTTTGTGCGTAGTGTGTCGCCATTTTTGACGATAGCGTGTGAGCCATAGCAACAATATCCACGGGGGCGGGGCTAACTAGGCAAACTCGGAACTATGCATTAGTCTTGGTTCAAAGACGCCTTTCGTGGTGCGCGATCCGATTCATCATTTACAGAATGGCGATCGGAAGTAATCAGCTAAAAGTGAATCATGCCGTTCACATAAAAAAGTCACTTCTAGCCTTCTAAAAGTAGGGGGTGGAGGTGGGGGTAAGGGTAGGGGTAGGGGGTGGAGGTGGGGGTAAGGGTAGGGGTAGGGGGTAGAGGTAGGGGGTAGAGGTGAGGGTAGGGATAGGGGTGGGGGTGGGGGTGGGGGTGGGGGTAGGGGTGGGGGTGGGGGTAGGGGTGAGAATAGGGGTAGGGGTGAGGGTGGGGGTAGGGGTGAGGGTGGGGGTAGAGGTGAGGGTAAGGGTGGGGGTTGGGGTGGGGGTGGGGGTAGGGGTAGGGGTAGGGTGGGGTAGGGTGGGGTGGGGTGAGGGTGGGGTGGGGGTTGGGGTAGGGGTGAGGGTGGGGGTTGGGGTGAGGGTGGGGGTTGGGGTGAGAGTGAGGGTGGGGTAGGGGTGGGGGTGGGGGTGGAGGTGGGGGTGGGGTGAGGGTGGGGGTAGGGGTGAGGGTGGGGGTAGGGGTATAACCTTTTGTTTGGTTGCTCCAGCCTCCTTGCCATGTCCCCATTGGCTGGATGACAGCCTCTCCACATGCTCATTCTCCAAGACGCATAATGACGATAATGATAACCACAGCTGCCGTTGAGATAAAAGAGAAACACAAATAAGTCATGAGCACAAAGAAAAAAACAAAGAGTTGAGGTTTCAGCATGCACTGTTTATCATAACTATGTTTAGCCCGACCCAAAAATCCTTGCCTTTCACTCTCTGTTTTCACTGGGGCTGGTTTAACAATGAGCATTTTCATG
The DNA here is from genome assembly GCA_037783545.1 of Henricia sp. BOLD:AAB3569. NCBI lineage: Eukaryota > Metazoa > Echinodermata > Asteroidea > Spinulosida > Echinasteridae > Henricia > Henricia sp. BOLD:AAB3569. Next base: position 180,430 of record JBBELK010000469.1, on the reverse strand, counting down.
GGTTAAACGCATGCATATTCAATGTGCATTGAAATTGAGAATTAGAGAATTTTTAGTGAAAATTATTGAAATAAGAGAATCAAATTGGGCAGAAAATGTTTTTACGATTCTGTGATTTTCAGTGCAGTGGGTCCACACCAACTTTCCTCCATGATGCTATTCCTTAAAGTGACGAGCGTCAAGTTTATGCGCAAAAAGATTTAGTGTGTATCCAGCTGACGTTTTAACAAATGCATTTTAAACCAATTTTGCAGACATTGTCTTATTTAGTGGCACCTTGCAATGCTTTTCAACATTTATCACAATACATGCAAGACATGAAACTACGACTGCAGTAAATCTGAAATAAGTTTTAAAGGGCCTGTGACATGCTAAACAACTTTGTGCCTAAGCTTTGCTTCATAATGACGGATTACTTGTTCAGCGAGACATACATGTACTATTGTTCGTTTGGATGTAAAATCAATAAAAGGTGGCCTTTTTCAACTTTGAAGATTTCATTGCAATCACAGACAGAGGGCGCTGTTCGGAGTGCATCACGTAAGGAAGACAGAAGGGAAAAGTTAAGAAAAAACAAAAAACTTAAAGTTGGACTTGTGGCAAATTGCTGCAGTTTCTACCCCCAGTTTTGTCATGGCTTACAACAGGAAACATGTAGAACAAACTCAAACAGCCATTGATTACAAATGTTTCAGGAAAATTCAGAAAAAAGTGGAATTTTTTGTGCACAGTTGAATGTGATTTTCCTGTGTTTGCCTCTTGTGACATCGTGACATTGGTCACGAATATGCATATTTGCATTAGCATAAAAACTAAAAACCTTTGTTTAAATCCCCAAAGCAAGCTCCAAATAGGATTTTTATGACTTTAACTGAGTAGAGTGGTTTTAAAGCGTAGATTTCATTGATAAAAATCCTAAATAAGGGGCCCTTTAAATAATCCCAAGTTTAATCATGACACCCCACTGACCGTATGGGTCTTGATACATTCTGCAGGTTGTCTTCTTGTCTCATCAAGCTTCGTTAGGGACAGCACAGCCTCAGCTATGGCTCCCTTGGTTACAGTGGCCCAAGCCTCAGACAGTTTGCCCTGGAAATAGCAATTGGGAAACAGAAATAAGAAACGACAAAGACACGCTTTTAACCGTAAAAACCCGTCTATAAGGGGGTGCCTTATACACAGGATTTTACTGTATTAAGTATTTTTCATAATTTCAAACATTATCCAAGTACCCCAGCAGCCAATTTTAAAATGACAGCCTGCGCAAAAATATCGCTTACGTAATAAAATATGTGCAAGCAGACAGTTGTGTGAGGTTTTGTGAAATCGACCAGGGCTCCGAGGCAGAACCGGGGCCAATTTCATAAAATATGTTAGCATCCGATTTTTGATTAAGCAGCACTCTCTGCATTTCATAAAACCAAACTGCATGCTAACCTAGCGATTTTTTGGCTAACACGACTCCATCTTTTTTCTTCGCCATTTTCGGCAAAATTCTAGGCAAGGGTCTTTAGTGGTAGCGATAATTATCCCAAAATGGAAACATTACCTATGACTATATTTGAAAATGTTGACATTGGCACAAGTAAAGCAGACGACGAACGCGCTCGAACCAAACAGACGACAGCGTTGCGCGCGCACTCTCTTCGTGCGCTTAGAACAACAAGCTTTATGAAATAGGCCCTTGGTTAAACGAATATCCGTGCTATGCTAAATCCAAAATGAAGTTGGCCCAAGTTCTTTGATATTTGATGGGGCTACCCTAGTTTAATAATGCCCCAATACAAGTGTTGATTGCAATGGTTAAAAACATGATTGGTAAACTGTTATAAATGGCGTTATTTCCACCCATGATTAAAAGCATATGTTTATAAAACTGCCTTGCAGAAATTTCAGCCACATAGATGCAGTAATACTGGAGAAAACCTGAAAAATCCATGCATGGTTTATGTGCATTATTGAATGGTAAAAAAGTTGTCTGCAGATAACCTTTAAAAAAAACACCATCAGTTGGCAATTTCTCCCACAAAGGTACCATTTTACACGGGGACAAAAATCACGTGGTGTTTGTTACCATTGCTATTACCGCTGGGCGACTAATGGATTTTGCTACTTTTGCAGCAATGACTCGTGAGTAATCAATTAATCGTGAGTAGTTGGCAAAGTATCAAAAGGGAGGAAAAACAAAATGCACCTGTGTGTGTGTGTGTGTGTATAAGTAACGTACTGTACAGCGGAAATTTGCCTAATCTGTGCTGCCCCGATTCCGTTTCAAACAATGCATAGATGGTGAACTTCAGCAAGGAATATTTTGTATTTCTCTCCTAAAAAACTACCTCGATTACCTTTGCGTAATGAAAATCAAATGGTCTTTGCGTCTTGCTTCGCGATTAGACGGCATAGTTTGCCATAATTCTCCTTCAACCCATGCATGTAGCTACTGTCACGTATGTAACTGGCATGTATTAATCGCGAGAAATCATGAATTTACGAGTAGCACAATGAAACGATTAGCACATTGAACCAAGCGAAGGTGGCAGATGACACGAGGAGATCTGCAGTCGTACTCGGTCGCTGTGGTTCAAAACATGCTTGTCGGACCTTCGGCTAGCACAAAGGACACAATGAATTGAAATAGTCGGCATACACAACAACAGGTCGCCTTTTAAGTGTGCTGGGAAACAGGCCTGTTAGTGATTAATTGCGAGTATGTAACGGTACTCACGACGCCGCGATTAATCAAGTACCGTAATTATAAGCCGCGGCTTATACGTTGATTTTACCAAAAAAAAGAGTTCCCGGCGGCTTATAAACCGGGCGGCTTATACGCCGAGCTCTAAAGATAAAAACCATGATATGCTCATATACATTATGTATCGTGGTTCCTGAAATAATCCTATCAATTTTTTATGGGAATTGTTTATTGTCAAACGATGTTGAAGGCCGTCGCACGTGCACGAATGGTGCGGCTTATACGCCGACTATGAATCTTATTTTGAAGATTTCGGAGCGTCGCGGCTAATACACCGGGCGGCTTATATTCCGAAAATTACGGTAGTTTAAAAATGACAGTCACGAGTACGAGTACCGTTTACTACTCGCGATTAATCGAGCTATTCGTCCAGCGGTACTCAGGTTTTTCTTGTCAACTCGTGAAGTCTAATTTTTGGTAACTGCAATTGATGTACATATATTGGGGCTTTAACATACAATGTGTATTAACAATGCTTACCGCTGACATATCCTTGATAAGATTGATAACTCTCTCAGCGATGTTATGAGACATGTTTCCCTTCATCCACCAACGACCTTTGGTCGACCTCCGCGATGGACTTTCCTCCACCCCCGCGCTAGCTACCGTCTGCTGTTGCTGCTGTAGCCTAGCCAGGGTCAGCGAGTGAGTCCCTTTCCCCCCGGCCGGCAGCCCCAGCACCTGGCCCCCACCGCCTCCTTTCACCTTCGTCTGGACGGTCAACGTCTTAGCAATGCAGGCAAGGAAGATGTCTAGAATCCCCACGCCGTCTTCGGTGAAAGATTCGCTGGGTTTGTCGCTGCTGGCTTGCGTTAGGATGCTGAGGTCCGTCGGGGGCAGCGCGGTGACCCCGGTCAGCTTGGCGAAGTGGACTGGGGGGATTTCAGGCAGCAAGCGGCGGATGATTGAGGTGACCTACAAGGAAACAGGCAAAACTCATCATGCACATTTCTGTCTTGTGTGCAAGTTCTTGCGCATCAAAATTGCTTGAAGATAATGTCTTTATTCCACTCGCACCCATGGAGTGCAGATAATAGGGACCATTACAAATTGTGCGTGTATTGGAATCATGTGTGGCTCGGAAAAAAATGGGTTATTATATTATCATTTTGCGTGGTTAGTCAGGGGCGGATCCAGGAATTTTCACAGGGGGTGGGGGGGGGGGGGGGGGGGGGGGGGGGGGTTTGCCAGACAGATTTTTTATGTTAGCTTGTTGGGGATAGGCGGACACACGGACAATGCATTACTTTTCCTTTTTGTGTGTCATAACGAGGGAGAGGTTTGATTTTTAAGCCCATGTCACACGAGGCAATTTACAGGCAATCAATTCCAAGCAATCTCCAAGAAGCAAATGCATTCGCATTACAATTTTCAATACATTGTCACACAAAATGTCTTTGTGCTACTCCAGCATTCCTGTAGCCTGCAGTAGTGCTGTAAGTTGCCTCCAAGTTGCTTGTAAAAATTGCCTCGTGTGACTAGGGCCTTAAAGCCCCTGTGAAATAAACGAGCTCATCACAGATCTGCGCAGATCTGAATGCCAATCCGTCCAAAACAAACACGCCCCAATTTAACCCTCCGGGAAAGGACCCTACCAGTTGCTGACTGGCTAATTATGCATTTTTGTTAATTACTCTACGTATGAATTTAGTTAAAATATCATTTTCCATGACTTTATACGCTTGAGAGACATATTGTAGAATTTGTGTGGCCTGGGTAAGTTCATTCACCCGCTGTATCAGTTACAAGCTACCAGGCCAGCAATCCCACATGGGAATTCCCCATTGACTGTGCACAAACGGCCTTGGCATTGGAGGAGGGGGTTGGGGGGAGGGTAATTGATGCAGTTGATGAAATGCCATTGAGCAATTGGAAACTGGAGTGATGTCTATCATCTGTTGGGCACGTTCTTTTCAGTCAAACTTTTTTTTTTTTTAGCGTATCTAGCTATAAACGGAGTAAAGAGAGGTTTTGACTGCCCATTTAGCCAACCCCCAACTTCTCCCCCCTGCAAAAATTCCTGGATCCGCACCTGGTTATATACAATCTCTAGACCGTCCGACAGAATTTGGAAATGCTAAGAGTCCATTTATGCAGGGGTATATGCACCGTTCATTGAGTTACACACTGCCAGCTGTCGACTGGTACACTCCTGTAACGAGGTACCTGGATGTTGCCCTACAACATGGCATTTATTCAATACAGTCCATATACCCATTTTGTTTTTTTTACCTGTCTTTGAATCCTAGGAGTGCCCGTATGCAGTAGTGTCAGCAGATCCTGCATGAGGGCGCACTGCTGTGCCACGTAGACACGCCCCACACTGGAGCCACTCAAAGCCAATACCATGGAGAGCAGCTCAAAGCAGTAGGCGTCAGTTGACAGGAAGGGTTGATGAGGGTCGTCAGTGGGGCTGATGATTACGGCAGCCGAAGCGGGGGTCTTGCTGGACAGGGTGGTTTCCCATTCATCACGCATCTTAGTGGTTTCCTTGCGGATGGCTTGGACAATGTGGGAACACACCTGAAGAAGACAGATATTCACACAACAACATAACACTGCATTCTATTGATCACGTTCACAGACGCCATCTTCGGAGAAAGAAATGCTACTGCATATTAAACGCTATCAAGTACGCGCACGCACACGCTGTAACATGTTCCAAACACGTTCGCGTGTTGCTCGAAATACGGCGCAGCCGATGCGCGTCACAAAACAATACGCTCAAAATTCTGATGCACGTGGCAATTTGTAGGAAGTGACGTCATTTGAACGTGATCAATTCAGACAATTTACTATTGTTACCTCTAAACATGCAGGCAAATCCACGCCAAAGCGAACATATTTGCAAAATCTTTAAATTTGTTGCATTTTTTTTGTCTCCACTACTGACCACTCTCACAGATGGCCATCTTCGTAGAAAAAATACTACGTATTACATGCCATCAGATATGCTTACGCACATCATGTAAATTGTTTCAAGCATGTGTTGTTCGAAATACAATTTAATTTGTGCAATATGCCCTTATCAAGCTAAAAAATGATTATCATCTTCATGTCTTGTATGTCAAATTTACATACAAGACAAGGAACTTGAATTTGCACTGGTTTAGCTCAGTATATTTTATTTTTGATACGGAATTTACAAGACGAAACAGCCTAGGCATTACTCTATCACAGGGATGCCAGTGGCTCTTACCTTCAGGGCCGGAAAAAAAATCCACTATCATAACTGCATGTATGTGTGCACATGGACTCGCCAGCACAGTATACTGTACAGTATGTACATTGACAGTATGAGTGCAATGCATTGGATATGTCAGTATGTACATGTGATCTAACCACTGCTGTATGGATACAGCGCCCTCTATGTACTTCTGATCAATAGTCTGGTTTCGCGATACTTTAGCCGTGAATGTTTATGGCCGGGATACAGACATACTGCATGTGTGTAAATCATTGGGAAAACATGCTACGTGCGTGTACATACATGTACATAGGCTGTACATACATGACATACATAGCATATCCGGACATCGTTGATCAGTAAGTGAGAATATATTTTCCTTATATTTCTGGCCGTTTATTTTTCCGGCCTGAAAAAAGACATTGCCGGATTTCTTTTTTCAAAATAAGAAAAAGCCGAAATTCCGGCTACAGCCGGAAGACTGGCATCCCTGCATTTTCAAATGTACAAGGAGTCTCTTCCAAAGCTTACAAATTTCGTCCTGTTTACCTGTTTTTGTAGGTTTGATAGTTTACTCCTGCTGAACAGAATTCCCACCATATGTTCCCTGAGATCCGGATCACCGATATCCTAAAACAAATGAGAAAAACCAACAATGGAAAAAACAAACATTAATACACACATGAACATGTAGGTGAAAATCTGCATCTCAAAGAAAGCACTGGTCCAGCCAAAGAATTAAGTTTGTTTATTTTCCCATCAACGATGCGAGTAATGAAAAATGAGGCATGTTTTACCAATAATTTGGTCACAAACGTTAAACGTGGGTCTTTTTCAGTTTCAAGCCTCTTTTCGTGACAACGATATTTTCCCACAAATGCTTTCATCTTTTCTCATAACAGAAGAAATTGCTCTGAAAAGATAACTTGAACCCCAAAATGGTAATAAAGTCTAATAACACTTTTCTATAAAAAAAACGAACAAAATGTTCATGCAACTTACAAAAAAGGGAAAGACAAAGATGTCCCAAAAGTGTCTGTCCATGTTACGTAAATTAAAGAGAAATTTGTGTGATCGCATAAAAAACCTCCAGACCTGAGAAAGACACACATGCACTTAATTTTTTGGAGTTCAAGAGTGTTCAAATTGCTTATCAAGTTCTGTAAAATTTGAACAATAGGGGCGCTCTTACAGCAGTTTCTTCGTCCACTTTCTCCCCGTTTTCCTCCATCCGGTCTTCACCAGACTCCTCGTCATTGAGCAGTTTGCCAAAGACCTGGGACGTCAGCAAACGGAACACACGTAGCGTCTCGGCTTCGCAGTTCTTCAGCTGGAGTGCTTGGGCTGACTGCTGGGGACCTGCACAACAGAGACAGGATTCAAGTTTGTATACTCAAAAAAAATTTCAATTCAATTTTGTAAAGGTTACCGTAACATGTCTGGCAGACCCAACAAGTTCACATGCCTAGACAATAGACCGATCCAGTAAGCTCCGCCCATTTAGCAATTGCCTAGCAACATGCCACACATGTGAGGCATGTGTGCAGTAGAGTCGCGTGGCCGCACAGTGCGTCGGCGCCCGCGCCCTGGTCAGCGCTTATTGAAACATGCACACGCACACAGAAACTGCACGCTCGAAAGCAAAATGTATCCGGTCGTGTGTGTGCACGTACAACACGCCTGCATTAAGAGTAACGCGAGCGATCGAACAAAAACATCTCGACACACATTTAGAACGCAGTTAATGCACAACATAACAAAACGACAAGCTAATTTTGGTGAGTTTCATCGATTTTTACAAAAACGCATTTATGAAGGGATTAATAATGGGTTTAGCAAGTCTTATACAATCCGTTTTAAACCGGCTATGATGTTTTTGCGTCACTTGTGCAGCATTTCGCTGTAGCTCTGTGCACACAATTTTAAGGACTCAGGTAGCCAAAATGGAGATCCACTTTTTGGCTACCTCAACATGAGGCTGTGATTGGTCAATTCCAAAATGGGCCGAGCTTGCTGGATCGATCTATTGGTGCAGATGAAATTTACAATGCTTCTCATGAAATTTCACTGCTATAAGTGGTGGTTAATTTGCAAAATATCGGCAGTTGCAAAAATGTGTTCCTTTCAGTATAATGTTAACAGCCAGTTCTTATATCTCAACATCTCAATGCACTTTACAACTATCAGGAAACGCCTACGAGTTCACCAAAAAAAACTTTTTTCAAAGAGTTGATAGCAATGGTAGACAAAAACCACATGATTTTTTTCTATCCAATATGGAACGTTCTGTAGGAAATTAACAACTAAAAGTGTTTTTTTTAAATGTGTGTGTGCACACTTTTTTTACCATTCACAAAAATCATACATGGAATTTAAAGGTTTTCTGAAGCATTGATGCATTTATGTACATGTACACTCCTTTAGCAGTGTTGGATGACGTCACGCATGCGCTTCGCAGGATACGTTGCGAAGTTTAGCAGTGGTTGGAGTGGGCAAAATAAAGTGGGGTGCACTAAGCACTGCTAAAGGAGTGTAGCATCTATGTGGCCGAAATTTCTTCAAGGCAGTTTATCAACATTACTCTTTAGTTATATTGAGCTGTTCCTGTTTTTAAAAATACTCCAATTTTGTAATCTTTTTTTATGTGTTCCGACTTACCTGTACTAAGACACTCTCCCTCATTCTGTCCCAACACTTTAATCTGACGCACCCTCAAGTGGCTGTCTGGTCCCTTCAGTTCAATCTTGATGACCTTAGGCCTCTCAGGGCAAAGGTCAAGGTTACAGCTGACCCAGCCAACGTGCCTGGCCTCCATGTTGGTCGTCAGTGATTTCTGGGTGTTGTCTGCATGGGCACCAGTGAAGAAGGTCACACACGTCACTTTGTTCTGTTGCAAATGTATGGACATTCCCAAGTTACAGGATAAGTATAGACTATTCCCGTAACTATGGCCATAGCTGGGACGCTGCCGGTGCATGAACTACATGCGTTATATGATGATTCTGAGCCGTTAATTTGCACGTTTGTTGTAAGGCTGGATTCGAACTGATCCTTTTCGCATGTGCGAAGCGCATCGCTTTGAGGAAAAGCGATCTGAAGGGAATTTTGAGTGAAACGATGCACTGAAAATCACTGAATTATGAAAACACTTTCCATCCAATATGTCCAAGCTAGTTCTGTGGTTTTTAGTGCATTGTTTCACCCCAAATTCATTCTCAAAGTGACACGTGTGGCAATTACAACAAAAAAAGGGCCACTCTAAAATTGTGTGTGTGAAGAGCATGTTGCGTGCATCATAAATGCGCGCTGTTTGATTTAACAACACAAAATTACTGAATCAATTGAAGGCGCTCGTTAACAAAATTTGGCCCACTGGAAGGGCAAAAAAGCGGGGGGGTGGGGGAAATGTGTATCGCGGAGCACACTACAAAAAAGGCTAAAAATCAGAGATTTCACAATGAAAAACAGAAAACTCAGTAAAATTCCGGATATCTGGAAAAATCCGGACAAATCTCACCCCTGCTTTAAGACCATGATGTTGCAAGGGGGCTATAATTATACACCAGTCTTAGCGTGTGCCGCAATAGCAGGCCAAGGGTATAGACCGGTCTTAGACTGCATATTGCAATCCGCCTCAGATGTGACTAAGAGCATACATTTTAAGATTCTAGTTTTCATTCCAAAACTTTCTCATTGGTCATAACGTAAATTTACACAAATCATTTCTCACCCCTAAATCTCTGGAGTTGTCCACATGCACAGCCACCATTCTGGGTACCAGACTCTCGTTGCATGTAACGGTAATGGATTTAGTACGATTCCTGTCCTCGTCTCCCGACTCCCAGAATGTTTCCGTGGAACCGTCGGTGAGACTAGGCAGCATGGCCGCTCGGCTGGACACCTGGAGCTCGGTGGCGTTGGTTACGTCACGTAGAAGCTCTACTCTGGCCGTGTTCTTGGGGACGAAATTTAGGATATGGGTCATTCTATAAATTTGGGGTCCACGAAAATTAGTATGCATGAAGGTTGGAATAGACTATCCGATCCCCGCTTTTGCGAATAAAGTTATACCTGGGTAGGAATAAGGCACGCTATCCGGAAATAGAAGTCGTTGCCAAGGAGAGCGTAAGAGCCAAAATGGCAGGCATTTTTGTCTTGAAATGGAGACAGCGACGGATTTGCGCCGAAATAGGCTTTTTAGGGACAGGAGGCATCCGTTTGAAGTCTTAGACGATTGTGAACTCTACCGCAAGTTCCGTTTTTGCCGAGGGGACATCATTCGTTTAACTTTTCCCTGCCGGCTTTTCCATAATGTCATGTCACGCACAACAGAACACAACACATTACATGTACATACACAACACGTCAATTTGACGTTTGCATAATATCGACGCAGAAATTTACACACAGTATTTTCTGCTCTCCGCGGGATAGCTATTCGACACCAAATAGAGTGCCATGCATACAAATTTTGGATAGAGTCTAACCGGGATTAGTGCCGGGATAGCTAAGCCTATCTGCGCCTTCATGCATACGGGCCCTGGTGCTGTTGCCATTATTATCACTGCCATCACGGAATCACCAGAACCATTTTGCTTTTAAAAAGTAGCTGCCTGGCCAAGACGCACAACCCTATCTGTACTTAGATTGTGGCATTCCCACTAATAGCTCCCCAAATATCGCTCAGACCGATCCAGAAGCATTTAAGCCCCGCCTCTGAAATTTCCACCAACCAATCATTTTAAAAGACAATAGTGATCCACGTGGTCTTTAGTTATGAATATGTATGAGGTATGAAGTATTGCTCGATGCCACGCTATCCTCCCCTTCCTGTTATTCATGAATATGTATGAGGTATGTTAATGAGACATACCAAACTTGCCGGCAGCGAATCATTGCTCGACGCCACGCTATCTTCCCCCTCCCCTTCCTGACTGTCCGACCTTGACAATATCTGGTTGATATTACTAAAGACGTGCGAATGATGCAGGAAAACGTGGTCGGCCGGTCGGAATCGTAGACACCAGCAACGCATGGCCATTTGTTGCAACGCGCTGCCATGGGGTAGTAACATCATCATATCGGCTACGGTTTGTAGCAACGTGTGGAAGGCCGTGGGTAGCGGATGGACTGCCTCGCCGGCGATTGAGATGTCTGATAATGGGTGCTCGCACATCAGGCCGTCAAACTCCTGCTGTGGTGGGGGAAAAAAGCAAAATTAAATTATAAAAATACAACTCATCCATAAAGTAATATAACAAGAACTTCATACTGTATTTTATTTGTCATTATTAAAGAATTAATAAACCATAGAGTGCTTGGGGTTTTTTGCCATTTTTGAGGTGCGACAATAACGCGTCGATTTGTTGAACAATGTAAACAAAAGCAGGTTCTAAATTCTGTGACTTAAAGGCACAGGCTCGTCAGCAATGCGCGCGCCAAATTCGTGCCACGAAATACGCAGCTCCGTGTAACAAAGGCATGGAGCTGCGTATTTTGTGACACGAAATTGGCGCGCGCGCATCGCTGACGAGCCTGTGCCTTTAACATACTTCAGCTGGAGGTATCTAACTATCCCAAATTCACAATCCCAGAGAGGTTAACAATATCAAGACCTGCAACTGGCAATTGGAATCTTTTAATTATTAAAACATATCAGGTATCAAATAAAATCCAGCTCAATTGTTGAATTCTGAACTGAACTTTTCAGAAATAAAGTAATCCTAAAGCGCCGTTGTATGGCCCCTAAACACCACAGAAATGGAATGACTTTAATACGAGATGAGAGAAAAATCATAATTGGAATTTGAGCTTCGGGACCTCTGACAGACTGGGCAGATGCTGTACCAACTGAGCTATGAGGCACAGTGGCATACCCCCCGGGTTCCCCAATACCTCTGACACACTGGGCAGATGCTGTACCAGCTGAGCCATGAGACACAGTGGCATACCACTCGGGTTCCCCCAAGACCTCCGACACACTGGGCAGATGCTGTACCAGCTGAGCTATGAGGCACAGTGGCATACCTACACCCCTCCCCCTCCCGCGTTTCCCCAAGACCTCTGACACACTGGGCAGATGCTCTACCAACTGAGCTATGAGGCATGTCCCAAGACCTCTGACTCACTGGGCAGATGCTCTACCAGCTGAGCCATGAGGCACAGTGGTATACCCCCTTAGGGTTTCCCCCAAGACCTCTGACACACTGGGCAGATGCTCTACCAGCCGAGCTATAAGGCACAGTTGCATACCCCTCGGGTTTTCCCCAAAACCTCTGACACACCAGGCAGATGCTCTACCAGCTGAGCCATGAGGCACAGTTGTATACCACCTCAGGTTTCCCCCAAGACCTCCGACACACTGGGCAGATGCTCTTCCAGCTGAGCTATGAGGTACAATATTTAGCCCCGTCAGGTTTTCCTGAGAACCCAACTTTTAGGATAAGGGTCATTCTATAAATTTGGGGTCCAATGTGTGACATTTTTCTGTCCCCGTTACACCCGACATACTGCTATTTGCCATACAAGTATCATTAAAAATGCCTTCAAACCATATTTGTATGAATTGTATTTTATGTAATCACTCTTTGAAATAGAAGGCATTTAAAGAATATGTCCTGAATTTACAAAATACAACATTTTACAAGATGTCAGATGTAACGGGGACAGAAAAAGTGGACCCCTAATTTATAGAATGACCCATCTTCCTTTCGCAAGGGTCTTTCCTGCACACGTACGTAGTTTGCAAATTTATAGAATGACCCATAAGTTGAGCAAGTAGAAGAGTTAATCAGTTAGTACGATGTCTCAGATTCATTTGTGGCAAAACGAGTTGTTGTAGTCATACTTTTGTACTCCACCTCTGTGCAATGGTGCGCCAACAAATTCCGTCCAGGTCAGTATTGTGGATTAGCACTTGCAGTCCCTACTTTTCTTTATCTTTTATTTAAAGGTTTCTTCCGGCTTAAGAGCCACAGACTCTTTTGAGGAACCCTTGGTTTTCGTAAGAGAAAGAAATCCTACAAAGAAACCGACCTGTTCCTGTTCCTTGTGTTTCTTCTCTTCTTTCACTTTCCCCTTGTCGGCCGCCGCAGCCGCCGCCGCTGCCGCTGGACCTGATGACTCTGGCTCTTCATCTTTATCTGAGATTAGCGGCGTTAAGGCACCCACATAGTGCCATAGGAGGTCATGCAAGCAGGTCAACTGGGTTACGCTACGAAGCAGCCAGTTCAGGGCCTGAACAAATCAAACAAATGTAAATCCAGGCATGTGAGTGCAGCATTAAAATATATTGTGGAGTCAGGGCTTTTGGGGAGGGGGTGGGGGCACGTAGAGAGAAGTGCTTTAGCTTTGGAAACACCAGCAATGTCAACATTTCAACTACCATTTTCCATGTTCACAAGAACTAACTCCTCAAAAAAAGTTCGGAAAGTCAAGTTTCACTGACGATTTCTCTCTTGTTACTAAATCATTTCCCTTGAATTTGGTATCATTGGAAAGCCCTGTTATTCCTCTTTACAGTGATGTGTCATTTGTTATGATTTATCAATTGGGGGATGTGCAGTATAGCAGAATACAGGGGTGGGTGGAAAGTGAAATGTCACAAAATTTACTGCTATTGTCATGCAGTGCATTCCCCTTTTGCTTGGAGGATGGGAATGTGTCAATGCACTTTTTGACAATAGCAATGCATTTTGTGACATTTCACTTTACACCCGCCCCCCCCCCCCCCCCCCCCCCCCCCCCCCACCCCCCGTATTCAGCTGTGCTGCACATCCCCAAATTGCTTAATCATAACAAATGACACATCATCGTAAAGAGGAATAACAGGGCTTTCCAATGATATAAAATTCAAGGAAAATTATTTTGCAACAAGAGAGAAATCGCCAGTCAAACTTGACTTTCCGAACTTTTTTTGAGGAGTTTAGTTTAGTTTAAAATAACGTGTGTAAGTACCTTTTATGAGTGTGAATAAAAACAGGCCGGCCAACGAACGTGTCAGCAGTAGCGGCCAGTCAACTCTAGGCGCCGCAGACGGCCAGTTCATGCAAACACGCGTGCATAGTATGGAAGTGTCATGGCGCTTCCTTCGTGACTAGACTTGCACAAGTCTGCATCGCGACTCGTTGGAGTCGGAATACACAGCCGGTTTACATGCACGCGCGCACAGAAGTGTCATAGACTTGGACAAGTCTGCTTCGCGAAATTACTGAATCAATCAATGGAGGGCGCTCTTTTTATGCTCGGGAAAAATTGGCTCGTGGGTAGAACAAAAAATGGAAAATAAAATCTGGCAAAAAATACTACGCTCTGTAGAACCGTGAATATGTTGACAACTATGGATGGCCCTAAAATGTTCAAACCTAAAAACCTACCTGTAGGGCGTAAACTCGACACGATGCCTTGCGCAGAGCTTGCTTCATAGCAAGTTGTAGGCCCTCTAGATCATGCCGCTGAACGATGAACGACATGACAGGGCGATGGAGCACGCGACAACCTATACTGCCGCCCTCTATCAGTTTGGCTAGGAGAGAGGATGGTCGACGCAGTAATGACGAACCGTCTTCTGTTTAGGTTGAATAAATCACAATTATTACAACAAATGTACTTGATCTTTGGTATTTATATAATATTGGATGGCTTTAAGGGTGACGAGTAAATACCGCATGAGTCATAAAAATACCGAACGAGCCGAAGGAGAGTTCGGTATTTTTATGACTAAAGAGCATTGCATGGTGCACCGACCACCATTTACCAATGTACATGTAGTTACAAGCCTGTGTACAACAGACGTAAGGGCAAATCTTCACTGGAGCTAATTTCGATTCGAAGCTGGAAATCGAGATTCCATTTTTGCAGGAATCAATTCCCCTTATCTTTGCGATTTCAACATAATACTTCCTTAACTTTGTACGAAGGGCAGTTTTTACCTGCCCAGCTCTGCAATTGTGTTAACTAAACCTACTTGCCATATTTGCTTAATTTACTTACCTTAACTCGCTTTGCTGCTTTGTTTGTTGAACTCACACACAGCTCAATCTAGTTGCTTTATTTCATTTTAATGCTGACCAATGCTGCTCTTCTGGTTTATTTATATTGATTTGCTGGCTTGGTTTTATTTACTTATAATAATAGTCTGGCTTATATTACATTTATTTGCACAATTAATTAATTTGGTTAACTTTCTAACTTAATATTTTTGTCTGAGGAAGCTCACACTCGATACGCTTTGCTTTTTGTGAGTACATACGTTAGATCGTACATGTATGGCCTTGGCAGTGATAGAGTCAAAGATAAAAAAAATTATGATCAATTTCTCAACTCTTACCAATTTTTGTGCAACTTTTGTTTTGAAAATGGAATTGAATCTAAATTAAACCACAATTCTCAAAAGACATCAGTGGAATCTCGAAGCCAAGCTGCTTACCTGTGGAGCTGCTGCTATTGTTACGTCTTCTGGCCTTGGACTTGGCCTCTCCATGACCCCCTATGTGAGTTGTCATGGAAACAGAGCGGAAATATGCCACCCTCTTGGACCCCTCATCTGTAACCATGCCAACCAAATCAGACACAAAATAAGAAGTACACATGTACATAAAGAGGGTTTGTGTAAACTGGGGCAGATTGCAATATGCCGTATCGAATAGCCGCAATTTCGTGGGGCACCTTTTGTTACTTAAACAGTTCAACAATGGAAGCACAATATGTGCAACCATGCATGTCCTCAAGGAACAAAGAAATTGCCCCACGAAATGGCGGCTATTCGATACGGTCTATATGCGGTCCAAGACCAGTCTATACCCTTAGTTAGCTAACATGGCGCCCACTAGGACCTGTTTATAATTATAGCCTGATTGCAATATCACAGTCTTAAAGCCTGCGAGCAGGCTATAACTGGTCTATAATTTTTGGATACAGCACTACATCTTGTAGTTTTTTATGAAAGAAGACGAAGAGTGTTGTGAACAGAATGCACACTATGCGCATTAGTGCCTTTTTATTACTATTTGATAACTAGTTATAAATACTCTGGACAGCGGAAACACACGTGCCATCAAGTGGCTTTGTGATGAGTTTATTTGGCTTGAAATTACGCAAGTATAGCCGGCTGCATTACTTTCCATTATGGTACAAGGTATGTGTGTTTTTCGGCTGGCGCACTAGCTGTACTTAAGTTAGACTGGTTTATTGCAATGAGCTAAACCAGCGACTAAGCCGAGACTGGTTGGTTAGGGGCCATCCAACATTTTCATGGTTCTACAAAGCAGGAACGGGGAAGGGGGGTTAAGGGCTGCGTAGGACTTTACATGCACTGTAAAATGTTAATATTTCATGGTAGTGACAAAAAATGTTGATAAAGCCCGGCGCAAACGGGAGGCAAAAATCACGAAACACGTTTTTCTCGTGACTGACATTTGTCAGTGTTACCCCAAAACAGAAAACACCGTTTCGCGAAACAAACAGTGCTTGTTCCGCAAAACATGTTTTTATCGAAACAGACGTTGCGGTCTACCGTCTGTGGTACTTGTTTCGATACTGGCAAAACGACGATTTAGCGATGGCCAATCATCAATCGTATTCCGGATCACGTGGTATCAAGATATCATGTGACTGTACTGCTTTATTGTCGCCGCTGGCGGTGCTGTATCCGTTTCGGTGGCATTTTTGTTTCGTTGTGTGGCATTTCTGTTTTCCGTTTGCGGGATGGATACACTGAAACGCGAAACAGGGGGTAAACGAATTTGTTTCGTCTTTCGTGTTTTGTGCTTTGTGCCTCCCGTTTGCGCCAGGCTTAAGTAGCATTTCAAGGAAGGGAGGGGGTCTTGAAAAATATTACTCTTTGTAGAACTGTAAAAATGTTGACAACTTCGGACAGCCCCTTAAGTTTTTAAATTTTAGTTGATTTATCATGTCTTGCAAAAAATAATCACACGTTGGCGGCCAAATTGGTGCCAGAAAATCCCTGCATTAAGTGGTTATTTTAATTAAAAAATGATCCTATCTGGCGAAATGAGTTGGACATCACACATCTGGGCCGAGTTTTCACGACTACAACCATGAATCAGTGATGGATACTGCCTGGTACTGCCTGGAATTTTCCAGTACCGCCAGAATTTCAATTGCATTTGGGTCATTCTATAAATTTGGGGTCCAATTTTTCTGTCCCCCGTTACATCTAACATCTTGTAAAATGTTGTATTTTGTAAATTCAGGACATATTCTTTAAATACTTTCTATCTCAAAGAGTGATTACATAAAGTACATTTCATAAAAATATGTTTTGAAGGCATTTTTAATGATACTTGTATGGCAAATAGCAGTATGTCAGGTGTAACAGGGACAGAAAAATTTCACACGTTGGACCCCAAATTTATAGAATGACCCATTTTCGAGTTTTAATAATCCTGGATCAGCTGAGGATTTCTACAACTGGTTGCAAAAACTGGTCCTAGACTGTGCGACATCCAAGTCATTTCACCAGCATGGGTCAGAAATACACTAATTTTCATGGACAATGTCTGCAGTCCTTACCTAATCTTTTACTGTCCACGGATGCTGATTTGATGAGGGGAATGGGAATGTCACCATCCAGTTTTGGCATCATGTGGAGGGACTGGTCTTCCATCGGCAATGTCGCACACTCCGATACTGACCCTTGTCTCATCAACTTGACAAACTGGAATGGGACCGGCGGGAACTGAGAGTTCAAGGCTTCGGTCTCGCTCAGGATGGGCAGATCGAATCGAGTCGCCTTCCTTAACGGACTGGTCCCTGGGAAGGTCGGACCGGCAGCGCTAGCGAGGTCCAGGAGAAACGTCGCGTTGGCTTTCATGACGTGGTGGGCTTCTAAGGGAGGCAGCATCTTAGGAGTTTTAAGAGGAGGTAGTTTCTTTCGCTGCTTCTTAACTTTGTCTTTTACTTTGTCTTGCCGGTCTCGGATGTACTTTTCTCGGCACCTTTCACACATGAGGTACCAGCTACTTCCTCCGACTCCGCCGTCCCCGCAGTTACCGGCCCAACCACCGCAGTAATGTCCACTGCTGTTGTATCCCTGGCCCCCTGCGTGTCTCCCACACCCAGGATGCGACTGTCGCATGTGGTACGTCACTGGATGCGGGAATACGCCGTGGCAAAGATCGCAGACTGTTTCCCGTTCGCTACCGCCAATCGGAACTCCTGCGGCCTCACCAAAGAGGTTTCCGCGTCCGCCGCGGACCGACTTTTCGCGACGCTTCTTTCCTTTGGGTTCCTTTTCTTTTTCCCTGGTTCGTGGCTCGAGGCGGCTGCGAGATTTGGTGATGGGAGCTGGACTTGGGAGAATAAGTTGCTGAGAGGCTATATTGATTGTAGCTTGAGTCAATTCCTCCCAGAATGACAGTAGATGCTTGAGAGTTTCGGGTAAGACCGAAGGCAACTGAGGTTCTTTAGAAGGCTTTGAGTTCTCAGACTCTTTACCAGTGTTCCTCTGGTTTGATGAATCTGAGCCAATGCTTGAGGCTCTCTCGCGCTGCTCCCCGTCACTTGAAGATCCACTGGTCTCACCCTTGAGTAGTACTGAGCCTTGCTTCTTCAATTTTGCACCCTGAGAGGGACAGGTCTTTAGGGAGTGCTTTGGCGAGTGTTTTGGGGACGTCTGGGTAGAAGCTTTGGCTAATTTTTCAGCAAGATGTTGCGTTGCTGGCGTAGTCTTAGTGCTCTCGTCCGTTTGAACACTGGAGGGTTCCATCACAGGATTTTTCCTTTCACTGAGATTCTGCACAGTGCCGGCAAAACTGGACAAGTCTGCTTCATTCTGGTTCAAGACATCCCGACCAGCATTCTTGGTGTCAGAGAAGAATGTTCCATCATTTAAGCTTCTGGAGAAATCCATGGAATGTCTGTTTTTCAGCTTAGTTTCTCTCATGATTTCTTTCTGTTCCTGTTGAGTTTGCTTCCCGAGATGAGGGTTGAATTTGAGGAAAGATGCGCATGCCATAGCATCGTGAACTAATCCTTCGTGCCACAAGAAAGCCGCAAACACACATCTGGCGCACTCGGCGACTGACGTAGCGATAGCAGATTGAGCACTTTCTTTGATCTCCGTCTTCACCATGCCAGATTTGATTCTTGCCGGTGACCGTTCCTTAGAAGACGGCGAAGCAGTACGATCCCGTTTCCCAAAAGCTGTTCTTGATTTCCGGCCCTGCTTCGGGGACATTCCTCTCTTAGGCGACTCCTGCCCGTCGCTAACCCCTATCGAGAAATGACCCTTGGAAGTCCGTTGAGGACTGCTTCCCGAAACCTTCCCATCAACTCCCGACGGCTTATCATTAGCCATCGAGTTGCCCGAGTCTATTTTGAAGGGTATAGGACCGTCAACGCCAAGAAAAGCATTTTGTTCTGGCACGCCATTGGAGTTGATGATATCTCGATGATTTAAAGTCTGAAACAAAGACGCCTCTTCAGTTCCTGTTTCCGATCCGATGCCAACTCGTTTGACATCTGCTGCTGCTGCACCTGCAGCTGATGGAACCGCTACATCAGCGCTATGTGGAGGACTAGGCCCCAACTCCCCGCCAGCCTCGTAATCTTCCAGCGGATCGATTCCGTTCCCAGCGAAACCGTTTGCCATGCCAGCCGTCCAATGCCCCTGGGGCTCAGTGGATTTGTATTTGGGTGTCTCTGAGACTGTAGTGTCTCCTTCAGGCCCCTTCTCGACTGTTCCTTCCTGTGCCTCTGATCCGTTCTGTTCTGATGATGGCCGTGGCTTGGAGGCTCCAAACATGAATGGAGCTAGATCTGTAACAAAATACATGTATCACAGTTAATTAGGGTTTGTTTTTCCTGTATACTAAGGCTTGATTAGCACTGTATACTCGGTGCTTCCATGAGACACTATGAGAAAAACTTAAAAGTGTGCTCGGGTGAGACTACAAAATACAGTGGTTTAAAAAACATTTTCACACAGACGACGTTGTAAATAGACCGATCCAGTAAGCTCCGCCCATTTTGGAATTGACCAATCACAGCCTCAGGTTCAGGTAGCTAAAGAGTAGATCGCCATTTTGGTTACCCGAGTCCTAAAAATTGTGTGCACAGAGCTACGGCGAAATGCAGCACGAGTGACGGAAAAACACCATAAACATCATTTTTATCAGCGCAGAGGACCCTAGCCAGTTTAAAACGAATTGTATTAGACTATCCAAACCTATTTTTAATCCCTTCATAAATGTGTTTTTGTATAAATCAGTAAAACCCATCAAAA
Organism: Henricia sp. BOLD:AAB3569; assembly: GCA_037783545.1. Classification (NCBI taxonomy): domain Eukaryota; kingdom Metazoa; phylum Echinodermata; class Asteroidea; order Spinulosida; family Echinasteridae; genus Henricia; species Henricia sp. BOLD:AAB3569. Next base: position 160,246 of record JBBELK010000469.1, on the reverse strand, counting down.
TTTCATAGCTTGTCGTTTTGCTATGTTGTGCATTTACTGCGTTTTAGATGTGTGTCGAGATGTTTTTGTTCGATCGCGCGCATTACGCGTATTGCAGGCGTGTTGTACGTGCACGCACACAATCCGGATACTTAAGTGCACATTTTGTTTTCGAGCGTGCAGTTTCTGTGTGCGTGTGCATGTTTCAATACGCGCTGACCAGGGCGCAGACGCTGACGCACGGCGCGGCTACGCGACTCTACTGCACACGTGCCTCACATATGTGGCATGTTGCTAGGCAATTTCTAAATTGGCGGAGCTTACTGGATCGGTCTATTGTGTCCCAGGATCAAATGTAAATTACAGATTTGATTGCCATCTGCAAAACTTACTAGTTGGATCAATTTGTTGTATAGCCAGGGAAAAATTTTCCATTGTTTTCTTGGAATGTAGATGGGGTACTAAAAAGCTGACCTATTCATAGTTTGGATTTTATCATATACATCCTCAATCGTACATGGCGATAATGCCGTTTTCCAATCTTGCGAAACTTACTAGTTGAGGCAAATCCCATGGCAGGCGTTGCCTGAGCATTCCTGAAATCAAACCCTGAAGCCTTGCTGCCTTGTCTGTTATCCCCAAAGAAAAGAAACGGTCGCTCTGATTTCCTAGCTTTCTCTTTGTCGGCTGATGTCAAGTCGGTTTCATGGATTAGGTGCATGAGGCCTTTACCCTGAGCTAGGGACCACGCTTCACCATCGGTGTTCTCACAGTAGTGTGCCATGCTTTCCTTGTCTAGTTTGACCCACACGGTGCCATCAGGATGGGCCATCTGAGTGGAAAGACACATTGTCTTGAGAAGCTCTAAATTTCACAATAGACTCCTTGCATGGAAACCATCTTAGGGGGCAATCAGGTTGTCACTGTGTGTCATGCATGGGTAGGTATTTTGTGTATTTATCTGGGGATCTAACTTCACTTGCAAAAAAAAAATAAAAAATAGAACGATGACGTTCGTTTTAACGCCAGGTGATCGGGCTAACAGACGAAATGACAGGATGTCAAAATGATGCCACACTTAAATTAGGCAACATGTTTATAAACGAACAAAATACTAAAAATGAAACATTTTCCATTATTAGCATTAATCAGCGTGCATGTGATGATGACATAATTGGTATAGGGCTTGGGAATTGACGTCACGGCGCCATTGTTGACGTCATTGTCGGTAACTAGGCCGCTATATTGAAAGGAAGTGAGCGGTTGGTATGCGAACTATCAACATGATCGGCCGCATGTGTGTCGTACGTACGTATACGTGTGCATATTGTGCAGTATGTCACTCATGTATGTACACTGCACATAAAGCTAAGGTCACGCGGGAAATTCAAAAGAGCCATAACCGGCACTTGGATAACATCAGTCGAGGTCAAAAGATCTGGTTTTCTGTCTAAATTGGCTCCAAGCAGAAATTTGGGCTGTGCAATATGTCAGTCCAATTTCTATTTTTTACCAGCGGCGGTCATGAGAACGGCTGTGACAATTCATGACACAACATAACCTCCTGGCCAAATGAATGTAATGATTAAAACGCAAGAAGATTAACAAACCGTGTCCATTCCCTACAAATATGCGGAACAATGCAGCGCGTACTGAACTTAACTGCGTTGTGACGTTGCGTGACCTCACGTTCCCAAGCCCTATAGTTATAAGTTCCACATATGCAGGATTCAAATTTCAAACCACATTGGCTCTATTTGCATTCAAACTGCTAAAAAATTTCTCATTTTCAAGTAATTTCCGGTTTCAACTGGAAGTTGAGGTCACACAGGGGTCATGTCAATGTTTGACTTGTTCAGTTCATTGAGACCTATCACGCTGTGAAAGAATTATTCAAATATCTATCACAGTTCTTGAGATACAATTTTCTTTTAAAATAATAAACGTAAATTTGTTTTGTAATATGATGCCTGATGATGTCGTCATGACGTCACACTTGTATGCACACCTTAAGATGAGGGTTGATACTCATACCAAGTTTCAAGTTGATATCTTGTACCGTTTTCAAGAAACGCTCTGGATTCATTTGAGTGGAAAAAGAAAAGATCAGAACCAATACAAAAGCAATAGGTGATCGAGGTTCAGCCCGATCACCTAAAAATTGGTTACAAAAAGCTGAATTTTACACCCATTACAAGGCTCGAAATACCCACTGGACCGGTGGACCGAGGCCAGTAATTTATGCTTCGGTCTAGTGCTTTCTCTACCGTACTAGACCAGTGGTCCAGTGCATTTTGAAACTAACAAACAGTAAATCCACGTTCCTTGTGGCTTTGGCCTTGTAAACATAGCGTCGGTCCAGTAAATGATTTAAGCTACTAACCCTGTGGTCTAGCAGATTTTTTCATGAAATTCGAGCCCTGCAATAATATCATCGTACATACCTCTTGCATCACGCTGACTTGGTTACCCAGAACCATCATTCCAATGGGTGTAGCCTTAATACTGGCACGACATCGTATGTTGTGACCCGACGCCCCGCAGTTAGTGACTTGGTACATGCCTGGCCCACCGGTGGCTGCACTGACTGGTAGCTGGCTTGGTAATTTACTGGCTGTTGTAGGTGATGTATTGACTGCTGCGGCTGCAGCTACTGGTGTTGCAGCCGCTGAAGGGATAGCCGACGTCAAGGTACCTTTGTTCTCTTTTGTTTTATCGTCGTATATTGATTTGGGCTCCTGAGTGCAAACAAAGACGGGATGTTTATTTACCTATGGTAACGAAGCGCATGTTAGGCCAAAAACAAAAAAGTTTTCTGTCTCTGGTCAGACTGAAGTTCCGGAACTGATGTGGCGAAGCATTTTTTTTTTTTTTTTCTCCACACAGATTTGTACACAGTAAGGCCTATAGACTATGTAAGTCTCACGGCAAAGGTCAAATCTGAGCTTCCGGGCACAACACGACTAAAACGCCTATTCCTATAACACGGGCGAGATTTTGTTTTTTGTATATAAATTTTTCTGTCCAATCTTAAGTATACAACCGACCCGAAAGTGATTCGGGTAACTAAAATGTTTTTTTACAATATATAATACATGCATAATTATCTCTAAAAACGATAACAATTTTCTCTGCTAGCATATTCTTCATCCAATTTGGAATGGATGACCCAAGTGTGGATTCATGTGAAAATGAATGCTTCGAACTTGGGCAGTCTAAAAAAAAAAAGCCTGCAAGCTCTACTTTTGGTGGATGGCATTTCGCATATCGCTAGCGAGGTCTGTATGTACACTGTAGGCCTACGTACGTCGGCTGCTGTGCGTGTTGCATATCTTTTGCTGCATGTAGTTTACGATCTTCAAAGATTGACTTGTCGGCTCAGAAAAGATCGTGAATTTTTACATTTCGATTGCTTATTTTTGATTATATACCCCACTTCATCAATTGGAATGCAAGATTTTATTTAGAGATACGCGTTTTGGGCCGTCTGAGTTTACAAAAACCTGCGTAAACAAAATAATCCAAGAATTTCGCTCGCGACGTGCGTTGAAGAGATAGGGTCTTATGCCCGGAAATAACAGTGGTCTCGCGCGGTCTCGTACGTTCGCGAGGTCAACTTACATAGTCTATAGTAAACTTGCAGAGCCATCACAACACTGAATGTTCTGAGAGTGTTCACTCCACAAACAATGGACACTGAAATAAGTGACATTATTCAGTATTCAGCTCAGCTCAGACACGCTCTAATTCACAATCGCAATTCTTTGTTGTGAGAACTAGCTGCCATTGTTGCAGCTGATTAAACAACCTCATACTCACTATCATTCGATATCAGCATCGTCTAAATCTATTGCCCCGAGTAACACCGTGTTTACACTCGAATCGGCAAAGGTGGATACAGATCCAGCATTTTTATTGCGACCACAAAACTGAACATTTGCCGCGTTTACACTACACCCCAAATCGCTTCAACTCGCTTCAGAAACCGCAAAAGTCACCACTAAATGTAACTGCAGCGCATGCGTGAGCTGTTAGGTGTTGCTGCACTAGTGCCAGATTGGTCAATTAAATCTACTACACTGCGGGCACCGCCCCAAGGACACTCAAATTGCCGAATCTGTATACGGGTAGCGTTTACACTACAAGCGACCTTGACGATTGCAGGGTTCAACCCCGCAATTGGGTTCAACCCTACCCCAAAGGTGACTTGAAAAAGGCGAATCAGACCCGGGTCTGATCCGCTTTTTCAATTTACCTTTTGCTTTTACACTTCTAAATCTAAGTGCCTACCCGGCTTCAACTCCCCTTTTTGGAAATTGCGGAGTTCGATTCGGCAAAGGCGAATCGAGTGTAAACGGGGTGTATGAGGTCGAGCTGCCCGGGAAAATACATAGATTTGTTTCCATTCCCTACGTAATCTACAGGATTGGCGATCAGTCTGGAAAATGTGAGGCGCATGCTTGAAATCGACGCCCATTGTTATTGACAATGGTAGGGACCATTAGAAATGGTACGCGTACGGGAAACGTATGCGGCTCGGAAAAATCGGGTGGTTGTATCACAATTTTGCGTGTTTATTCAAGAAATGAGCGCATGTGTACATGAGAATATTGATGTGAAATTCTCATTACTTGTGTTGTTTCAGATTAATACCCACGCAAAATCGTGATACAACCACCCGATTTTTTTGAGCCGCATACGTTTCCCGTACACGTATCATTTATAATGGTCCCTATTTTCCAGAGTGTGCGTGCGCGTACTTGATGGCATTTAATACGCAGTAGCATTTTTCCTACGAAGATGGCGTCTGTGAGAGTGGTCAATTTAATATTATGAAGTAATTTTCATAAAGTGTCATTCTTATTGACATCTGAGAAAGCCACTACATAGAAGGTAATGCACACAGATTGCTGCAAAGCCAGGACCACACATTTATTTTATTTTGTTTACTTTGGCACGAGAGAAAACTTAAGAAATCTTTGATTTTGTTGTCTGTGATTGTCTATTACAGATTCAACTTGGGGCGTGTTCAACAGAGCATCACCGAAATACGTATGGTAGGGTCATTATGCTGCAACCGAAACTGCTTATTGAACGTCTGCATCCCAAACATGGCCTCTATAAACGACTCTGTTTGTAAAGCACGACGACTGCACGTTTAACGCAAAGATTCCGACAATTATATCGAAAACCGCAACTGCTAACTCAGCTGGCAGTGGTCTTCCACAGTCGAAGAATAAACACTTTGAAATTCTGCCCCACATGCCAAATGTTGAAGCAAAATATTGAATTGAAACCCTGAGGTCGTAACCACAATTTATCCGTTGGTATCATCCTGAGATCTCAGAGAATTTCCACTCTGCAAAGCGACGTTACAATACCCTGAGGAAATCCACGCAAATCTGTGGAGTGAGCCGGCTGTTGTCTTGAGCCAACTCACGCCCGAGTCATTTTGATGTAATTTAATCAATTCGGTCATGTTTAATATGCCAAAAAGAAACGATTTCTATACTTTCCAGAAATTGTATTGGGTTCCGTTCCTTATGACTGTCCCATTCCTACCAAACTTTCAAACGACGATCTTAATTTACTCCGCAGTTTTTCAAATTAATAACAGGGATGCATGCTGACGAATGTAATGGAACGGATTCCCCAGTATTCTTTAAATAGAAGCCAATCGCCGACGCGGACAACGGCCAGCATTACCGAGTACATGTACCACATGCATGTACAGTGTTTACAATCAGCGCGCGTTACATTTGAATGCCTGCAATCATGCTGCAATGCACTGCCAAGCGTCCTGATTGGTCCAACAGAGGCGACAAGATTTCTGTCGCTTGTACCACCGCGAAATGGGGCCTGTTTCAACAGGGCCACTGTACGCAGGAGTTAGGGAGTGCGTTAAAGGGGCACTGTTGCAAGAGGATGTCTTGGTATGGAAGGCGTGCCAACTTCGTGTTGGGATTGCTTGGGATGCAGTATGTATTGGGCATACCATGGGTTCAATGTTTTTAGTACGTCGTGCTCAGTAGGAACATGCTCTAAGACTGCCACAAATTGAGGATTTTAATAAAGTAACAAGCACGACGTCTTAGCGTTACCTCAACAGGAATCAGCATGGTCTTCCCAATGTGCTGATTGTACTGCAGACACCAGCCTTCCCTGTGACCGTTACTATGACAATATTTCTCTATTGTCTCTGGGTTCAGACGCACCCATACACCGTCCTCGTTGTGGACCTGATTGCAGGGGGAAAAAAGGAAAATAAGAATCCACCCAAAAAGAGGAAACAGAAAACAAAAAAATTGAGAAAAAATTCCAAAACAAAAGAATTCAGCTCAAAAGAGGAGATTTCACATGTACATGTAGTTCCTCAAAAGTTGTACTAGAACAAAAATATTTTTATTACACTACAGGCATAATATTTTGCTTTTTAAATTGGAAAAAAAATGCAAAAAGGACTCGGGACCTTCAGTCTAGTGAACTGAGATTGTCACAAATATATTGGTCTAGCAGCCCAGCAGGGTTGTAACTCGGACTCGAGACAAGGACTTTAGTCGTCTCGAGTCCCGATTTTCACTGACTTGACTTGACTTGAGACTCGAACCTCAAATGACTTGACTTGACTTGAGTCTCGAGCCTCAAATTACTTGACTTGAGTCTCGAGCCTCAAATTACTTGACTTGAGTCTCGAACCTCAAATGACTTGACTTGAGACTTGAACCTCAAATGACTTGAGACTCGAGCCTCAAATGACTTGACTTGACACGAGACTCGAATCTCAAATGACTTGAGACTCGAATCTCAAATGACTTGAGACTGGAATCTCAAATGACTTGAGACTCGAGCCTCAAATGACTTGACTCGACTTGAGACTCGAGCCTCAAATGACTTGACTCGACTTGAGACTCGAACCTTAAATGACTTAACTTGACTTGACTCAAACTTGTACATTTTTTGACTTCGGTCTGCCAAAAGTGAAATTAAACTTTTATGCATTTTTTTGACATTTTGAGGACCGAATTGTTTTTCAGAACTAAAGCTTTTTTTTAAAACATGGAACATTGTTGGCCAGAACAACAAAAATACTCTACACGAATGCAAGATTCAGGGTTTAGACTCATTTTGAAATTAGCTTGAACAAAAACTACTTGACCTGAACTGACTTGACCAACATACTTGACTTGAGACTCGAAAGGCATTTGACTTGACTTGGGACTCGAGGGCAGTTTGACTTGACTTGACTTGGGACTCGAGGGCAGTTTGACTCGACTTGACTTGGGACTCGAGGGCAGTTTGACTCGACTTGACTTGGGACTCGAGGGCAGTTTGACTCGACTTGACTTGGGACTCGAAGGCAGTTTGACTTGACTTGACTTGGGACTCAAAGGCAGTTTGACTTGACTTGACTTGGGACTCAAAGGCAGTTTGACTTGACTTGACTTGGGACTCGAAGGCAGTTTGACTTGACTTGACTTGGGACTCAAAGGCAGTTTGACTTGACTTGACTTGGGACTCGAGGGCAGTTTGACTTGACTTGACTTGGGACTCAAAGGCAGTTTGACTTGACTTGACTTGGGACTCAAAGGCAGTTTGACTTGACTTGACTTGGGACTCGAGGGCAGTTTGACTTGACTTGACTTGGGACTCAAAGGCAGTTTGACTTGACTTGACTTGGGACTCGAAGGCAGTTTGACTTGACTTGACTTGGGACTCAAAGGCAGTTTGACTTGACTTGACTTGGGACTCGAAGGCAGTTTGACTTGACTTGACTTGGGACTCGAGGGCAGTTTGACTTGACTTGACTTGGGACTCAAAGGCAGTTTGACTTGACTTGACTTGGGACTCGAAGGCAGTTTGACTTGACTTGACTTGGGACTCAAAGGCAGTTTGACTTGACTTGACTTGGGACTCAAATGCAGTTTGACTTGACTTGACTTGGGACTCGAAGGCAGTTTGACTTGACTTGACTTGGGACTCGAGGGCAGTTTGACTTGACTTGACTTGGGACTCAAAGGCAGTTTGACTTGACTTGACTTGGGACTCGAAGGCAGTTTGACTTGACTTGACTTGGGACTCAAAGGCAGTTTGACTTGACTTGACTTGGGACTCAAAGGCAGTTTGACTTGACTTGACTTGGGACTCGAAGGCAGTTTGACTTGACTTGACTTGGGACTCGAAGGCAGTTTGACTTGACTTGACTTGGGACTCAAAGGCAGTTTGACTTGACTTGACTTGGGACTCAAAGGCAGTTTGACTTGACTTGACTTGGGACTCGAGCAGAGGGAGACTCGTTAAAACCCTGCTGAGTCCAGTGCTGACCATTAACTAATTTTTCTCAGTCTTTTTGGTGCGACCTCTACTATAAAACTAGGTTGATAATCTTGACTCTCTACAAAATCGTATGCCCAATTTATCATTAAGATTATAAAAACCCAAATCACATCAAATAAACAGACTGAGTGTTTGCAATAAATGACCTCTGACCTCCTCTATGAATGCAATGACCCCGTCATCCTCCACAATGCCTATCTCTTCACTCTGTAGCGATGGACTGCTACGAATGCGAAGACCTCGACTATGCTTCATCACAAACTTACGCAGCTGTTCAAAGAGAGGAGAAAAAAAATCAGGAATATGAAGCGAATAAGGTTTGAAGTTAGCAACTTGGGAACAATGACGTCTAAAAAATGAACGCAAAAAACTCATTATTCATTCATTCATTCATGGTTGGTTTATTATTAAAATCTCAATAGCAGCCAAAGGCTGAATTACAGAGAAAATTACAAAACAGGAACTGTATACATTATTAAAAACACGTAGATTCCGACAAAAACTAGAACTAAAAATAAGTGTGGATTGAGACTACAGACAAGGCCAAGGTACTACTTGGTATTATTTAGCAACCGAGTAAGAAACGGAAGGGGACTTTTCTTATAACGTTCGGTTCTACAACGAAACATGGAGTACTGATCTGAGTTCCGCAATTGATATCTAGTTGTAACAACAGGAGGGAGGTGTTTTTTCAACACAGAAATAGGGAGTGATTTTGCAAATGATTGGCACAAATTGTGCCTTCGTACTTGCAGTGTATCTAGCTGAAGTAATTTCAACGCATTAGAGTACGAACCGTACTCCGTACCGAAAATAATTTTGCGAGCCCGCTTCTGCACTCGTTCTAAATCTGCACACTGCTTTTTAGTAATGCCACTGGTCCAGACGGGTGCAGCGTATTCTAAAACAGGGCGCACAAAAGAAACAAAGACAGTGAACAAATCACTGACGGTCAGGTGGAAATGCTTCAACTAATTATATGTCAATTACCTTATTGGTTGGCTGTGCTGTTTTCTTGGCTGTTGGATTTGGTGGCAATACTCCCTGTGGAGGGTCACTCACTTCAATTTGAGGAACCTCATCTAGAAAATGTAAACAAAAAGACTTGTGAACCTTTTGCTAAAACAAGATTTTTTGACATTTTAACTATCGAGCTGGCCAGAGCTGAATGGCCGGTACGGCAGCTATCCAAAATGTCAATGCATGTTATTGTTCTTTTGACACACACGACCTTATATACTGAAATGCAAAAGAAACTTACCACTTGTTTAAAATGTAATGAAATTGTAACAGTTCAAAATAAAACAAACCAACAATTGCTAATTGAAACATTGGCATTTTATTGATGACATGTCAAGTTTTTGACCAAGATACACCATCTCATCGATTTGTTCTACAGTAAAGAACAGAAGAGGGTGCAATGTCAGTCCCCTTTCAATAGCATGTGTGGAAGAAGGCTGGCGCCGTATTTGTTGACCTCACGGCTGCCTACGACACTGTATGGCACAGCGGCCTTACCTGCAAGCTACTCCGTCTACTTCCTGACAGGCACAAGGTCCATATGATTATGGAACTTGTGCAAAATCGCAGCTTTACCCTCACGACCGGTAGTGGCCGACGAAGTAGACTACGCCGACTTAGAAACGGCGTCCCACAGGGCTCTGTCTTGGCTCCCCTCTTATTTAACGTCTACACTCATGACTTGCCCACTACCATCTCCAGGAAGTATGCTTACGCAGACGACCTGGCACTCCTGCACTCAGCCGGAGACTGGCAGTCAATGGAGAGGAATCTAAGCCAAGACATGCTAAAACTATCAGCATATCTCCAGAAATGGAAGCTGCAGCTCAGCAAGGCAAAGACAGTGACGGCAGCCTTCCATCTCAACAACAGGGAGGCACAGCGTGAGATCAACATCAACATTGAGGGAGATCGTCTCCCCTATTGCGCCGAGCCTACCTACCTTGGCGTGACCTTGGACAGGGCACTCACGTATCGCCGACACTTGGAGTCACTGCGCAACAAACTATCTGCGCGCGTCGCACTTCTGAGGCGGTTGGCGGGATCGGGCTGGGGAGCTGATGCGAAAACCCTTCGCATAGCTACCCTAGCTCTTGTTCATTCCTCCGCTGAGTACTGCGCACCAGTGTGGTGTCGCAGTTCTCACATCCGCCACATTGACACTGCCATCAACAGCGCGTTGCGCATTGTGACTGGATGCCTGCGTCCCACCCCAACGGACTACTTATCCATCCTTGCAGGCATCCAACCTGCTGAGCTTCGCCGTAAAGGAGCCACGATTTCTCTTGCTCGCCGCGCCTTGGACACTGACCATCTTCTCCATTGTACACTCCAGCGCCCATCATCTGGAGAGCATCGGCGTGGGTCAGGCTTAACCGCCTGCGAACCGGCGTCGGTCGTTTTCGCTCAGACATGTACAAATGGGGACTGGCTCCTTCACCAGGATGCGAGTGTGGTGCCACAGAACAGACTGCAGACCATGTCGTCCATGACTGTCCAATTCTTCGGCCCCCACATGGAACGCATGGCCTGAAGGCCCTGGACGATGAGACTGTTGAGTGGCTGATGACTTCCTGTCCGGAAATCTAGTCTGGAAAACAAGATCAGCTCATACGACGAAGCATGTGTGGCCACCATTGATTTGGATACAGGCAGTGCATCGTCGGCGCATACTGCCTACCAGTCTTTGATCCCCCGACAATCGTGGCATGTTGCTTGAAATGCCCATTTTGCACTGGCCTTTTTAAAGCCAACATCAAGACATCACGTGCAGCTCATTACAATCATCCCATACCCCTTGGCTAATCACTGACAGTCAAAACAGCTGTGCCATGAAGTGACCATTGAAGGTTCAAGTGACCTTCAGACACCGTTTGGTCTGACAGTGAGGACACTATTGTCCACAAATAAGTTCACACATTACTACACGCAGTGTTATTGTTGCTATTTAAAGGTTTAAACAAGTGGTCATTTTCTTTTGCGTTTCAGTATATTATGTGCCTACCTAGCTGGTAGCCATCAATGGTAACATGTACACCATACATGCCCATTGAGCTTGGTGTCCAGTTAGCACTGTAGCTCCCGTCATTATTGTCTCTCACCAACATGCTTTCATGGGGTCTGCAATTAAGGAGAAAAAACAATTTTAATTATTAAAAGTTATGATTACTTTTATATAGCGCAAATTTTATTTGTTCACGTGTGATGCACATTATAATGAGTTTATGGACTTTCATTTCACAGCTTGAAAACACGGTTGGATGAAGCTTAGAAATGTTAGGGTGGCGACATTGGGAGCCGACGGCCAGAGGCACCGGGTAATCCCCTTACTCTTTATGGGGGGAGTGCTTCTGAAGGATGGAGCAAGTGTGTTTAAAGATAGTATACATGATAGGTAAACTGTAACAAATAGTTTTATCCCCCTGTGTGATTGAAGATATGCATGATTAAAACCAACCTGAGCAAAAACCAGCTCCGTACTTCGTCTAACTTTTGAGAAAACAGTTAAAAAAGGGTTTGCAGTCATTTCGCCCCAAAATCACTTCGCACTGAACCATTTCGCCCTGAAACACGGCATGTGCACGAAGTGGTTTTAGGGCAAAGTGGCATTTGGGCGATGTAGTGTTTGGACGAAGTAATTTGGGGCGAAATGGCACTCAGGCGAAGTGGTTTGGGGGGAAATGGCACTTGGGCGAAATGGTTTTGGGGCGAACTGAATTTTCGTCTCATGAGACGAAAACTAATTGTTTTACTCATTTCTCAAAGACTATAGCACTTCAAACAAAACCATTTCAGGGGAAGTTTACTACCGTCATCAAGTTTATATTGTGTAAGTTATGTGTAAATCTGTGAACATTTCTGATTTTCGAGATTACCAATGATGTGTTCTATACTTTAAGCTGTTTCACACGCCTAATGGCTCATAGACCACTCTCACAAGCGGCCATCTTCATACGAAAAAAACAACTGTATATAAACCCCAAAACAAGTCACGATTGTTAAATACAAAAAGTAAACTAGCTTTTAAAAACTGATACATTTTGCCGCCGAGAGCATGGGGTATTGGTTGTCTGTCTTGTGCAATGCGTACATGTAAGCAACGCTGCGAGTGGGAACCCGTGAGTGTGACGTCATTTGGGAGAACTGACAGTGTGTGAAAGTGTAGCCTTGTTGGCTGGCTACGAATAAATACTGCGTGTACACGCAGTGTACCATGCATGCATTATACGAAGCCTACACCGTGTTTTGTGAACGGGCAGCTCTCCTAAAGTGCGTCACGCACTCGGTGGCATGCACCGATCTTGGATAAACTTGCCAATGACTCTAACTCGATGACGGCCAAAAGGAACGAAACTACTGTGATTTTTTAGTGATAATTTGAAAATTAAAGGAGTGTGACCAGATCACTTTTTTTTACCCATAACTCCCCGGGACTTACCTTATGGGTCATGAGATTTTTATATCATAACATCCGTTATATTTTTCTGATTACGAAACTGAAACTCCCGCACTTCTAGGCCGCATATTTCCGAGGATATCGTCGAAAATCCACCGATTATTTGTAAACTAATTTTCCAGTATCAACGTTTATCCGCTGAAAGCATACTCGATAGTTTTGTTCAATTTTTTACTGGAAATTGCGAATGTTTTCGGGTTTTTGGGACATGGGAGGTGTGTATGGGAGTTACTTGATAATATTGGTAAGTTACATCGAAAACTATTTTCCAGAAACTCTGGTCACGCTCCTTTAAAAGCACAATTTGTAAATATATATAACCATTACTCTAAATTTTGAGCAGAAAACGGATTTTCAGAAATCGTTTTATCAGTTCTTTAAGATCCTGATGCACATGGCAATCTGTAGGTCATTTGAGAGAAGTCCATATGACAGGTACTCATCCCCAGATTCCATGGCATGGAGTGACCAACTGCCATAGATACAAACCTGTTTATTATGAACAAGTGCTAATTTCTACAGCTCACCTTGTAACAGGCAACGATGCATATCTAAGCTCCTCAAATGAATACAGCTCATATTCCTTCATCATAGTGATGGAATTGTAGGCCATGCTGTCCTTGCGTATCGTAGCCTCGTATGGCGTGTCAAGCTTGGGCGGTGGGTGACCACCAAACGTCATGTCCTTCTCTCCAGGCGGTGTGGATTTGAAGAGCTTAGCGCCATGATAGGTTTTCTCGCGATTGCCTAGAGGTATGGCTTCCACATCAACCTGGTAAAACAACAATTCTTGATGTAAAATACAGGTGGTTAAAAAACAAAAACGACATATTATTGCAAACCAAAACATGATTTATTGACAATGGTTGGCATACTACAACGGATGTCGTCACGCCGTAACACAACATCACACAATGTAACACAATATACCTGGGGTTGTACTACACACAAACACCATGTATTCTGCACTGCAGTCTACCCACCTTAAGGCCAGGCACATAGACCAAGCTGCCATACTGATCTCGACTCATGACTGTGACAATGGTTGGCATACTACATCGGATGTCGTCACGCTGAAACACAACGTCACACTGTAACACAACGTCACACTGCCTGGGGTCTACTACACACAAACACCATGTATTCTGCACTGCAGTCTACCCACCTTAAGGCCAGGCACATAGACCAAGCTTCCATACTGATCTCGACTCATGACTGTGACAATGGTTGGCATACTACATCGGATGTCATCACGCTGAAACACAACGTCACACTGCCTGGGGTCTACTACACACAAACACCATGTATTCTGCACTGCAGTCTACCCACCTTAAGGCCAGGCACATAGACCAAGCTTCCATACTGATCTCGACTCATGACTGTGACAATGGTTGGCATACTACATCGGATGTCATCACGCTGAAACACAACGTCACACTGCCTGGGGTCTACTACACACAAACACCACGTATTCTGCACTGCAGTCTACCCACCTTAAGGCCAGGCACATAGACCAAGCTGCCATACTGATCACGGCTCATGACTGTGACAATGGTTGGCATACTACATCGGATGTCATCACGCTGAAACACAACGTCACACTGCCTGGGGTCTACTACACACAAACCCCATGTATTCTGCACTGCAGTCTACCCACCTTAAGGCCAGGCACATAGACCAAGCTGCCATACTGATCTCGACTCATGACTGTGACAATGGTTGGCATACTACATCGGATGTCATCACACTGTAACACAATGTCACACTGCAACACAACGTCACACTGCCCAGGGTCTACTACACACAAACACCATGCATTCTGCACTGCAGTCTACCCACCTTAAGGCCAGGCACATAGACCAAGCTGCCATACTGATTTTGACTCATGACTGTGACAATGGTTGGCATACTACATCGGATGTCATCACGCTAAAACACGACGTCACACTGTAACACAATGTCACACTGTAACACAACGTCACACTGCCTGGAGTCTACTACACACAAACACCATGCATTCTGCACTGCAGTCTACCCACCTTAAGGCCAGGCACATAGACCAAGCTGCCATACTGATCTCGACTCATGACTGTGACAATGGTTGGCATACTACATCGGATGTCATCACACTGTAACACAATGTCACACTGCAACACAACGTCACACTGCCCAGGGTCTACTACACACAAACACCATGCATTCTGCACTGCAGTCTACCCACCTTAAGGCCAGGCACATAGACCAAGCTGCCATACTGATTTTGACTCATGACTGTGACAATGGTTGGCATACTACATCGGATGTCATCACGCTAAAACACGACGTCACACTGTAACACAATGTCACACTGTAACACAACGTCACACTGCCTGGAGTCTACTACACACAAACACCATGCATTCTGCACTGCAGTCTACCCACCTTAAGGCCAGGCACATAGACCAAGCTGCCATACTGATCTCTGCTCATGACTGTGACAATGGTTGGCATGCTACATCGGATGTCGTCACGCTGAAACACAACGTCACACTGCCTGGGGTCTACAACACACAAACACCATGTATTCTGCACTGCAGTCTACCCACCTTAAGGCCAGGCACATAGACCAAGCTGCCATACTGATCTCGGCTCATGACTGTGACAATGGTTGGCATGCTACATCAGATGTCATCACACCGTAACACAACGTCACACTGCCTGGGGTCTACAACACACAAACACCATGTATTCTGCACTGCAGTCTACCCACCTTAAGGCCAGGCACATAGACCAAGCTGCCATACTGATCTCGGCTCATGACTGTGGCAATGGTTGGCATGCTACATCAGATGTCGTCACGCCGTAACACAACGTCACACTGCCTCGGGTCTACAACACACAAACACCATGTATTCTGCACTGCAGTCCACCCACCTTAAGACCAGGCACATAGACCAAGCTGCCATACTGATCTCGGCTCATGACTGTGACAATGGTTAGCATGCTACATCGGATGTCGTCACGCTGAAACACAACGTCACACTGCCTGGGGTCTACAACACACAAACACCATGTATTCTGCACTGCAGTCCACCCACCTTAAGACCAGGCACATAGACCAAGCTGCCATACTGATCTCGGCTCATGACTGTGACAATGGTTGGCATGCTACATCAGATGTCATCACGCCGTAACACAACGTCACACTGCCTGGGGTCTACAACACACAAACACCATGTATTCTGCACTGCAGTCCACCCACCTTAAGGCCAGGCACATAGACCAAGCTGCCATACTGATCTTGACTCATGACTGTGACAATGGTTGGCATACTACATCGGATGTCATCACGCTGAAACACAACGTCACACTGTAACACATTGTCACACTGCCTGGGGTCTACTACACACAAACACCATGTATTCTGCACTGCAGTCTACCCACCTTAAGGCCAGGCACATAGACCAAGCTGCCATACTGATCTCGACTCATGACTGTGACAATGGTTGGCATACTACATCGGATGTCATCACACTGTAACACAACGTCACACTGTAACACAACGTCACACTGCCTGGGGTCTACTACACACAAACACCATGTATTCTGCAGTGCAGTCTACCCACCTTAAGGCCAGGCACATAGACCAAGCTGCCATACTGATCTCGGCTCATGACTGTGACAATGGTTGGCATGCTACATCAGATGTCGTCACACCGTAACACAACGTCACACTGCCTGGGGTCTACTACACACAAACACCATGTATTCTGCACTGCAGTCTACCCACCTTAAGGCCAGGCACATAGACCAAGCTGCCATACTGATCTCGACTCATGACTGGGACAATGGTTGGCATACTACATCGGATGTCATCACGCTAAAACACAACGTCACACTGCCTGGGGTCTACAACACACAAACACCATGTATTCTGCACTGCAGTCTACCCACCTTAAGGCCAGGCACATAGACCAAGCTGACATACTGATCTTGACTCATGACTGTGACAATGGTTGGCATGCTACATTGGATGTCGTCACACTGTAACACAACGTCACACTGCCCAGGGTCTACTACACACAAACACCACGTATTCTGCACTGCAGTCTACCCACCTTAAGGCCAGGCACATAGACCAAGCTGCCATACTGATCACGGCTCATGACTGTGACAATGGTTGGCATGCTACATCGGATGTCGTCACACTGTAACACAACGTCACACTGTAACACAACGTCACACTGCCTGGGGTCTACTACACACAAACACCATGTATTCTGCACTTCAGTCCACCCACCTTAAGGCCAGCCACATAGACCAAGCTGCCATACTGATCTCGGCTCATGACTGTGACAATGGTTGGCATGCTACATCGGATGTCGTCAAGCCGTAACACAACGTCACACTGCCTGGGGTCTACTACACACAAACACCATGTATTCCGCACTGCAGTCCACCCACCTTAAGGCCAGGCACATAGACCAAGCTGCCATACTGATCTCGACTCATGACTGTGACAATGGTTGGCATACTACATCGGATGTCGTCACACTGTAACACAACGTCACACTGCCCAGGGTCTACTACACACAAACACCACGTATTCTGCACTGCAGTCTACCCACCTTAAGGCCAGGCACATAGACCAAGCTGCCATACTGATCTCGACTCATGACTGTGACAATGGTTGGCATACTACATCGGATGTCGTCACACTGTAACACAACGTCACACTGCCCAGGGTCTACTACACACAAACACCACGTATTCTGCACTGCAGTCTACCCACCTTAAGGCCAGGCACATAGACCAAGCTGCCATACTGATCTCTGCTCATGACTGTGACAATGGTTGGCATACTACATCGGATGTCATCACACCGTAACACAACGTCACACTGCCTGGGGTCTACTACACACAAACACCATGTATTCTGCACTGCAGTCCACCCACCTTAAGGCCAGCCACATAGACCAAGCTGCCATACTGATCTCGGCTCATGACTGTGACAATGGTTGGCATACTACATCGGATGTCGTCACACCGTAACACAACGTCACACTGCCTGGGGTCTACTACACACAAACACCACGTATTCTGCACTGCAGTCTACCCACCTTAAGGCCAGCCACATAGACCAAGCTGCCATACTGATCTCGGCTCATGACTGTGACAATGGTTGGCATACTACATCGGATGTCGTCACACCGTAACACAACGTCACACTGCCTGGGGTCTACTACACACAAACACCACGTATTCTGCACTGCAGTCCACCCACCTTAAGGCCAGGCACATAGACCAAGCTGCCATACTGATCTCGACTCATGACTGTGACAATGGTTGGCATGCTACATCGGATGTCATCACGCTGAAACACAACGTCACACTGCCTGGGGTCTACTACACACAAACACCATGTATTCTGCACTGCAGTCTACCCACCTTAAGGCCAGGCACATAGACCAAGCTGCCATACTGATCACGGCTCATGACTGTGACAATGGTTGGCATGCTACATCGGATGTCGTCACGCTGAAACACATTGTCACACTGCCTGGGGTCTACTACACACAAACACCATGTATTCTGCACTGCAGTCCACCCACCTTAAGGCCAGCCACATAGACCAAGCTGCCATACTGATCTCGGCTCATGACTGTGACAATGGTTGGCATGCTACATCGGATGTCGTCACGCTGAAACACAACGTCACACTGCCTGGGGTCGACATACGATTCAGGCTGCATCCATCTGTACACAAACACCACAAAAATCAAATGTAAGCTAACACAACAGTGATAGCTACTGTTAATTTCAGAATTTCTGACATACATTTTGAACAATTTGGCGGCTTGTAATGCATCCTTGATGGAAGTGTAATTCCTGAAAAACAGAATGTAATGTCATTCTCAATCGGCGTGATATGTCAAAAACCCTTGGGCTTGGACGTATTCATCGAGTATTAATTGTTCCTTAACATGGCGCATATGTGGCTGAAATGGCAAGTATCATGCTATGGTGGCCTGTGAAAACCATTGGCACAAATCAGGGCATAATTTATCCGGTATCACATCGCAATTTGCGATGCATTTGACCTTCCACAGCGATGCAATTTTGTCCTCGTGTAGCATTGATTGCGATGCATTCATTATAATAAAACATATATGTTTGAACAACACATATTTACCTCAGAATGATAAAGTTTGTGTGAATTCTGACATAACCTGAAGAAAAGTTAGATAAAAATAGCGAAATCCTTGGAGGCCTAGTTGCCAGTGCCATGCATGACAGTCAGGTTACGTTGTTACGTACACTCAGCTGGCCGGCTGCGCACAGACACGTACAACCGCAGAACATCGACAGCTTGCATGCACATTACCAAGCTTTACACTTTACAGTCACTTCGCCCAAAAACCACTTCGCCCAAGTGGCTTTTGGGCGAAGTGGTCCAGGGCGAAGTGACTGACATCGATTGTGCTTGTACATGTGGAGGCCATGGAGGCTTGGAGTACAGTGAGGAGCGTGAGGGACGGAAATCAAGAGACAAATGCCTTTCCTTAGTCAACAACAAATGAAAACTAAAGTGAACCTGTTTGTTTAACTTCTACTGTTGTTAATACACACACCTAGTTTATCACACGTTGAAATTGACTTATCGAGTTAATTGATCCTGGCACATCCCCCCAACCTCCCCCCCAAAAAAATACCTATTCATACTTTTGCCAAAAAAGGATAACAATTATACATTTTCCAAAAGAGGATAAAAGAGCATCACATTAGGAGCCATGCCATGTTTGGGAACACCAACAATACTGTAACTATAAAGACTTGATATGAAGCTTCCTGCTTCCAGGGCATTAACACTGATTCGACCAACCGAAGCAATCTTCAGTCCTTACCTTGCTAACCGACCGCCGCTTGTCCCATGAGTACACAGCACAAAGTCCTTGAGGAATGATGTCTCATTGGACTGCATGCTGAGGGGAAGACTGCCCTCTAAAGCCTGATGGATGCCAGGTGGGTGAGGCAGGGCAAACCCCTTGCTAAGCAATCCGGAGTGAGCACTGAAAACCTAGAATGATAAATACGGCCAACATAAAACCTCGTTTGACTTTGTACAGAACGTACTCTGGTCGGAAACAATTCTCAATCGTGCCCCCTATTTCCGTAAAAGGTTATTTGCTGTCAGTGCCAGATGCGTCTTTCCACAGTACAGGGGTACATTTTGGCAACACAGACCATATTTTCGAGGAAATACATTTGTCTGGTCTCAAAATGAAAGAAGTAAGTTTAAGTTGTTCTGAAGAGATAACTAATAGGCCCAAAAAGGGTTACAAATAGTGTGACAACATGTCTTTCTAAAAAACCTGTGTACAAATTTCCAATATAAGCTCGTAACCGGGACGGACACTTGTTACATTTTAGGCCGTCCCGGTTACGAGCGTATATTGGAAATTTGTACAGTCACAGGGTTTTTAGAAAGGCATGTTGTCACACTATTTGTAACCCTTTTGGGGCCTAAGTTATCTCTTCAGAACAACTGGAAACTTATTTCTTTTATTTTGAGACAGACAAAGGTATTTTTTGGAAAATATGGTCTGTGTTGCCAAAATGCCCCCTTTACCGTGGAAAGACTCGTGCGTCTTTCCACGGTAACCCTTTTTGGGCCTATTAGTTATCTCTTCAGAACAACTTAAACTTACTTCTTTCATTTTGAGACCAGACTCGTGCGTCTTTCCACGGTACAGGGGTACATTCAGCAAACATTTACATATTTTCAAACAAATGCCTTTATCTTGTCTCAAAATAAAGTAATTTTTAAAAGATATTGTTCTAAGGAGAAAACAACCTTAAAAGGGCAACAAAAGGTATGACATCATGCCCGTCTAAAAACTCCCTGTACAAATTTCCTATGCAACGAATGTAACAAAGAAAGACACTTTGTGACATGTTGTCTAAGTTACAGACGTAACATAAAAAAAGTATACAGGCAGGTTTTAGAAAGGTATGTGTTCACACTATTTGTTGCCTTTTGCAATACACCTCCCCTGCCCCCATCGTACCCCACAATGCCCCTCATCGTATCTCACAATGCTCCCATCGTATCCCACAATGCTCCCCCATTGTATCCCACAATGCCCCCATCCTATCCCACAATACCCCCCATCCTATCCCACAATGCCACCAACCTGTTGAGCCACCTCAGCGATTGGTTCAACCTCTTCCTCCCCGTCCTCTCCCAACACCGGAGGCAAAATGATGTCTTTGCGTAACAGGGACCCAGCACACATTCCACCCAGGTATGCGAGTTCTTTCTCTAGCTGGACCAGACCCTGGAAGAAAACAACAAAATACGCGGTTGAAATGCCATAGTTATGTCATTTAAAACCATTAACCTATCTGGGGCGTGTTTTGGCGACAGCTAACCAGAATCATGTTTCTGGTTCAGTCATTGGTTGGGTGTTTTCGAGACTTCGGTTATGCTGTGTGACGTCATTGTTCTGACCAAACGAGAACCAAAGTTTGGAGCTGGTTATGGTGCATGG
This sequence comes from Henricia sp. BOLD:AAB3569, assembly GCA_037783545.1. NCBI lineage: Eukaryota > Metazoa > Echinodermata > Asteroidea > Spinulosida > Echinasteridae > Henricia > Henricia sp. BOLD:AAB3569. Next base: position 138,925 of record JBBELK010000469.1, on the reverse strand, counting down.
TTATCGCGCGGTTCAAAATGGCGGAAGATCACAGATATGTGATTGGAAAGTAGTTCTTTTTGTTCTTGAAATAAAGGTTTTGTATTCCGCTATCTGTTATTGCATGCAACAAATCACAATGGAGTACTTTTATTCTACAATTACGAGAAGAGCATGCTGCATTGCAGGGGTGAAAAACATGTTAAATAAAGTGGGGAAAATGACGTTTGTCTGCAGAGTGATGTCTGTCTCTGCCATGCTTGTTTGACAGCTACATCGTGTTCGTCGTTTTGGGGCAAAGCTCGTAAACAGGTTTTTGGTTGTGTATATGACGTTGGTTAGGCATCGCCAAAACACGCCACTGTGAAAGGAAATACCGTAATTGACAGATTTGTGTATGCTGCAAGATTATCATATGTGACCCGGTACAAAGTAATCAGGAATAAGTCGCTTATGCCGTTTCGAGTAATGGCCCAGTCAATTGGGTATGTGGGTGAAATCGTGAACAAAGTTGATTTTCGGGTTTTGGTACTTTGAGGAAGTGTAGTTGTCATAGATTACCGTCATTAATGTGTTTATTGTAAAAACGATACTTAAAGCAGGGCTTGAAATTCGTCACTGAAAGGGCACTGCCATTTTTGTTTTCGGAGTCGTCTTTTGGAGTTTAAAAAGGGCACTTCCATTGGAAAATTAAAAAGTCTATGGGAGGATTGCAAAAGGGGACCAAGGCCAAGAATAGAGGCAACAGAGGCAATGGCCTCCGTGGCCTCCGTTAATTTCAAGCCCTGTTAAAGATGAAAATAAAGATGATTTGTGTGAATTGTCCGTGTTCTTTTGTTCTTGGAAGTAATCAAAATTTTATGAATAACACCGATTTTCCATACATTTTGTCACCCTTATTATTCATTGAACCCCCCTAAATTTGAATGAATGAATGAATGAATGAGGTATCGTCCGAAAGCTTATTATTTCACAATTTCGGTGACCTATCTATTTTATTTCAAGGCCGATTTTCTTGGAATGTGGATTTGGTAAACAACAGATGGCTTGTCATCGTTATCGGATCATAACTATAGAACCGAACAAGCTACATGCTTGTGATAGGTATCATGAGAAAGCTTATGAAATTTCCTTTCTCACCGTGTACAAATCTCAAAAAGTCAATTTGCGACTTATTCCTGATTACGTTGTACCGGGTCACATACAGAGTATTGCCGAGCTGCTAACTTTCCCAGATTTTTGTAGAAGACGTAAAAGAGAAGTATACCCATAAAAAAGGCATTGCATTAACCTCCTACATTATTGTCACACAAAGAACAAGAAATCAGATCCACAGAAAACCAGACGCAAACTTCACAAAAAATGGCAAATGCAGCGATGCTTTGTAATATGGGCACCGCCATTTTGTAAAAAAAAATGGGCAAAGATTGTTATTGCATACAACTTTTTATGTACTGGAATACACTATCCATCGAAACTTTGGAAACACCTTGAAAGTTTCAGGTTTTTGAGAAGAAAACGTATCATTTTGTGAATGTTAATTTTGTGAAAGCAAATGTAGGTGTATTCTAACAGAAAGCAATATATACATGTTAATTTTAGTGCCATCTTCGGCCTCAGCAGTGGGCTTTATCAACAAATTGGAGAGCATGCAAAAAGAAACGGTTAAACTTGATGTTCATCAAAGAATCCCTCCTTAGCAGCTATGACAGCTACACACAATCTCTGCATCCCAATTGTCACCAGACATTCAGTGGAAACACGCCTCTTTTAAGACTCTCCAGAGGTTTTCTTGGCTGGTTGGGCATTTTTTTTCTGACCTTACGATCCAACTCCTCCCAGAGCAGCTCAATGGGATTGAGATCAGGTGACTGGGCAGGGCATTCCATGATGGACAGCACTCCAGATGACTGCTTTCTCTCCAGATACCCCTTACACCTCTGTTTGCTTTAATAGCTTGGTTTCTTATGAATAAACAAAATAATACTTCCTTCTCAAAAACTTAAAATGTTTAAGGTGTTTCCAAAGTTTTCATGGGTAGTGTATGTATTGCCATAGGACTTGTCCAGCAAAATGTCTTTTGTTTTTCTCCTTTGAAGAAAAATATTGCGACTCACGACACACTTTTTATTCCGCAATTTCACTGCTCAATACTTTCCATGCAGAGCACTTGTTTTCAAGGGAAGGGGACTTTCCCCAGTGTTACTGGTCATCAGCTCTTTATAACACCACCCGCTGAGACTCATGAAAGATCAGAGTTTGGTACTGAATGAGCTATCTAGGGCAAAGAAGAAAATAACACAACATACCTCCTCATTTGCGGACCATTCATAGCCCACCACAGCGCACTTGAAGCCAAACGTAGTCGCCTTCTCATCCTTCATATAATCAGAGGCCGTTTCTAAGGAAAATATGACTTCATTGCCTGGCAAACGAGACAGTTTGGGAAGAAACAATGCTCAGGCTTTGACAGATGATGTCACAAACACGGTTAAAAATGGGGGAGGGGAGGAAATCTATTGACGAGAGCTTTAGTTTGATGATCAGAATATTATGAGAGGTCCCATGAGCGCGAGTGGAATACTGCATAATGTAGTGTGTCTTGCTCCCATGAGGTTAAATGCCAAGTGGCTTTAACTTTATCTTGAAGCAAACCCAATAGTCCGGTCAATTTACGTCAAGAATTGTGCCCAACCTAGAACTACAGTAAAATCTCGTTAAGTCGAAACTCAAGGGAATGGATGAAAATTTTGAGGTATCCAGAGTTCGAGTTAAACGGAGGTCCCAATGCATAGTTCCGACCTGTCAATCAATCGAACCCGCCGACCAATCACAACAGAGCTAGCAGATATCACTGACATAGGTCAAAGTGCACTTTCTCACAACAACATGATCACGCGATATGTTCTGCCGGCCCCATACAATTTGTACAGTGTTGTATGCGATGATCCGGGTGAATTTTTTGTTTCAAGGCCGGACGTTTCGTTGTTCAAAGCATGGAGGTAGGAAAAGATTGTTCAAAGGTACGAAGGCACATATGTCATGATATGACATCCCTGTATTACTGGCCCTTTACTCTGTGTGTTCTAAGATAACTGTCGACCCTGAAACATGAATACCTTTGAGTTTTCTCCATTGAATCTGTGCTTTCTGTTGAAAGTCCCATTGCTTTGTGCGTAGTGTGCCGCCATTTTTGACGATAGCGTGTGAGCCATAGCAACAATATCCACGGGGGCGGGGCTAACTAGGCAAACTCGGAACTATGCATTCGCTCCGCCCAACACTCCAAAGCGCCCGCAGAGAAACACGCTCATAAACACATTAGATGCACTTGCGCCACTTTTGAAGTTATTCCGTGTTCGGATGCAGTGGGCTTGGGATGCCATATTAAAATCGTAAGCGGGTACATGGGACATTATCACACTGTTGCCATAAATCCACAAATGGGAATCACGGGTTCAAGTTTGCTTGAAGATAAACATTCTTAAAGGCAGTACATGATTGGTATCTCGAAAATCAGAAACGTTCACAGATTTACACCTAATTTACACAATATAAACATGACGACCGTAGAAAACTTCCCCTGAAATGGTTTTGTCTGAAGTGCTATAGTCTTTGAGAAATGAGTAAAACAATAATTGTTAGTCTCATGAGACAAAAATTCAATTCGCCCCAAAACCATTTCGCCCAAGTGCCATTTCGCCCCAAACCACTTCGCCGGAGTGCCATTTCGCCCCAAATCACTTCGTCCAAACACTACATCGCCCAAATGCTACTTCGCCTCAAAACCACTTCGTGCACAGGCCGTGGTTCAGGGCGAAATGGTCAGGGCGAAGTGGTTTTGGGGCGAAATGACTGCAAACTCTTTTTTTACTGTTTTCTCGAAAGTTAGACGAAGTACGGAGCTGGTTTTTGCGCAAGGTTGGTTTCAATCATGCATATCTTCAATCACACAGGGGGATAAAACTATTTGTAACAGTTTACCAATCATGTATACTATCTTTAAAATAGAAGTTCATTAGTTTGATGTAAAGAATCAATTTTCTCAATAAAACCTCTACAAAAGGTGGGTTAATTCTTACTAGAGCTGTCCACAGACTGTATGGTGTATTTTGGAGATTAAAACCACCACGAAAATGTAAGAAACCGTGGCACTGAATCTACACACACCTGGTAAGATAACCGCCGACGTGGGCCAGTTATTACCGCCATGGAATCGACCCAAGACCGGCCAATGAGTCGCTTGTATCTCCTCCAACGACTCCTCCCCTGTTTTCTTCTTGACGGTTGTCGTTGCCGTTGATGACGATGCAGCAGGTCCAGGTTTTGTAGCCGATACACCCCTGGCTGGGATGTGGAGTTGTAGGCCGTCCTCTGGCTGGGCAGTGCCACACATAGGGTCAAATTCTAGCAGCATCCACTGTACGTGGTCAGGGAAGGTTACCTGAAAGAGACCAGGTCAAGCAAATTAAGACCAAGTTACAGCAAAAAAATAAATAAATCAGGCTTTACTATCTCAGACATTTCCTGCCAGCACTTTTTTTTTCACTGAAAAATGAAAGTATTATTCGTAGCATTTTTGGCACACATCCTTCAGATGGAGTTGTGCACAATTCCCAGTTCTGGGGTGGATTTCGCAAATATTTGCGACGCATCATATGTACCAAATCCATCGCAACTCACCGAACCCGTGGAAAACTTACAAAGAGTTCGGAGAGTTGCAATGGATTTGGTACTTACGACGCGTCGCACATCTTTGTGAAATCGACCTCTGACCTGTCAATCAAACTGAGCCTGCGTGAGCATTTTCCCCAAAAAACTATTTACTCACAAACAATCACTGATATGCACGCCATTGTAAGCCCGACTACTATACCCCAAGTTACATAAGGGTGAATTTTCGTTGAAATTTTGAGAAATGTTTGCACACATGTACATGTAGGTATCTGGACAACCGCACACTGAGTTGATCAATGACAAAACAAAGTGCTTTGCATGCCCAAGCCCTGTGCTGTCATCATTGCCAGCCTTGTGATGACCATTCTTGTGATGGCTTATGAGCCATAGTAACAGTAACTACCGTAAAAACCTGTATATAAGGTGCACATTTTTTCGCCACGGCAAAAATCAAAAAGTTGGGGATGCGCCTTATTCACGGAGACAGCCGGTAAAGACAGCCGGTCGTGACCGGCAGTCTTTGCAAATCGTGCAATTTCATTTCCATAGAGTGTATAAGAAACAAAATTAGTTTCTAATAGAGCTTCTGCACCGGCGGCCATGACAGGGGGCAGGTTTTCTTATTTAAATAATGTAACAATGGAACCACAAAGCACCTACTCAAGCTTGACACAGTGACAATGTGACTGTCCCCTGTCATGGCCGCCGTGCAAAGGCTCTATAGGCACCTTATCTGTTCCTTTTATGAGTGTGGCTAAAGAATCTTAAAGCAAGTCATCGGCAAGTCCTCCATGAATACAAGCCAGCGAACAATCGGCATGACGACATAATGATCGCTGAATGCTTCCACTGATGGAGTGTCATGGCGCCCTCTACAGACTCAGTCAGAATCAGTCAACAGAGGGCGCTCTAAGGCCTGCTTCAAACGTCGTCATTATTGTAGACCAGAATCTCATACATGCGACGTTGTGCACGTGCGTTTTCCATTCTGTCCACTTTACGTCGCCATTTTATTATTTTGATGCACTTGTGTTTGTTGGTTATTTCTTTACTCACATACGCGCTGCGAGCATGCGCATTCCTAGTTGTGAACAAAATTGTGGACAAACTTCAAACTGGAATTAAATTCGACACGGCAGAAGCACAACATTTGAAGCCGAGCCGTGGTTGTGCTGCACTAAATTGAGTTAGCAAGGCAGACCCTGTCGAGCTAGTTTTTTCTGCCGTGCCGAATTCATTTTGCCGAGCCAAATGGCTTCAAACGTCCTGCTTGTGCCGTGTCGAATAAAAAAAATCAAGTTGAATTTAATTTGACACGGCATAAGCGCGACGTTTGAAGCGGGCCTTACCTGACACCATGCAGCTGGCACCTTTGATGAACACTTTATAGATCTCATGATGTTTATTATAGCAGATTTCCTCTGTGCATGCAAAACTCAAGCAGACACCAATTTCATAAACACCCCAATACAACCCTAATCCCCTTACCCTGTAGTTAGCCACCGTGGCAGCCTTGTACGGATGGTCACTCTCCACCACAGCATAATGAGATGACGTCGTGACTCCGCCCCCAGGGACTTCTCCTGATTGGCTACAAGCACTGTCCACTGAATGATTGGCAGCTGCAGTGGCTGTAGCAGCGGTCATTGTGGGCGGGGCAAACTGCAGGTTGATGTCGGCTACTGGGGGTAGGAGCTCCTGGATTAAGTCTAGGATTTGTACTGCACTCTGGATGGAGTGAATAGCAGGAGAATGCAATTAATACACATCATCTTCAAGCAAACTGGAATCCATGTTCAGGGAACAAAATGTTTAGCAATTTTTGTTTAGCAGTCCTTGCTAAACAAGTCAGACTTTGCTTAGCAAACCCTTGGTATTGATTAGCAAAATAAACGAGCGAAATAAATAGTCTACATCAAGGTCTACGTGTGTTAAGTGGAATGCAAGCGATCGTATGGACTTGGGAGTAGTCTAGGCCAAGCATTGTTCGTGGCTTCAATTCTCGTATAACCAACTGCTATTGTACACTTCATCCAGTGTATATAATATCGATGACCTAGCAACACGAAGAGCCATCCCATAATAATTATTTAGGCCGTGTTCGAAACACTTGGCTGGCAGCGGCAAATTACACGTTCTATAAAAGCCAATACTTTGTGGCTGCCATACGCCATAGCATGACGTGCGTTATTTTCAGCCACAGCCAAATATTTGGATACTGCCTTATACCTGTGCGTGGGAAAGATATTCCATAACCGCGTGCGCGGAGAAGCCGTTTTCGGTTGTGTTTCTGAACGCAGTTTATGCATTTCAAACTGTGAATATCATCATGACATCAGACTATTCTACGTGCGTATTTTAACCATGACTACGTTTAGAAGCCCAACTGAAAATGGTTTATCCAGAAGAAAACAAATTGTGCCGATGCGAGGTAAAATTGAAATCGTCGGAATGTAAGTAAGTTAAGTTATTGCATATTCTTGTAAGTTGCGTTGGCATGGCAGTTGGTGCTGTCATTGTCGACCGTCGTTGTTAATAATTGAATCGCAATGATTGCTATACCGGTTTAGTTTTGTGTCGCAATTGTGGCAGATTACATCGCATTTTGCGATGCGAAACTGAACATTTTGTTCCCTGATGTTTCTGATTAGTGGGTCCATAGCAACAACACTGTGACATCGTACTGTGTACCTCTTCCGATTTTTATGTTGCACTTCTTCGTAATTCCAAATTTTTATGTTGCACTTCTTTGGTATTCCAAACGCACTGCGTCCCCTACGCTCCTTTAAATTTCTCAGTTTAAACCAGCATAACCAGATTTTTCAAAAAAATTGATTTTGTTCTACAATCATGTAGAATACCTCCCTAAATTATCCATGGGAAGAAAACGGGAAAATTGCAATTGATTGCTTTCCGTGACGTAGAACATCCGGGAATGTTTGGTGGTCAACGATCACGCGCGTACGCCACTAGACGCACGCGTAAAAAATACTCACCAGCGTACTTTCATTCGAAGATGCCTCACACGCGCGCGCTGCTATACGTTAAAATGTTTGAGCATGCACTCAGCTTGTAAAAACGAAAGTGCTTCTACTTGATCGCGATTTTTAGCCTGAAGAAATACATTTTTATCTTTATCGATACAACCGCCATGGTGCAACAACATAAAGCAAGGTTAGGCAACAGAGGTAAGTGCAACCAATGCGCTTTTCTTGCTCTTTTTGCCGGTTATCACTTGAGCCACGTGCGTCATAAAAAATGACAACCAAAATGGTGGATGGAAGGCGTGAGGTCACCGGAAAGCAATCAATAGTCTCCAATTTGGTGGAAGCAAAAAGGCTGGTGTAATTACTGCACTGCTTTTTGTAACCAGATAAATGAGTTTACTTTTATTTGTTCAACATTACCTTCGGGTCTGACACAGCAACAGGCCCAATATGGGCCAAGACTAGAGGTAATAAACTAGCAAATAGATGCGCTGAGCCTAGGACCTCGGATAAATCAACATCTGGAAAGAGACAAATTTAAAAAAACTGTCATCCTGCATAATGAGTTGTAATTATGATAGCAAATGCAAGGAAGTTCAAGTAAGCAGATAAAGCATTTACTATGAAGTATAAGCATTTAGAATAAGCAAATGCTTTGACTTATATGAATCAGGTATGCTCACCATTTTACGTTTTCACGAAATGGCAAATACGTTTTGAGCCGGAGTGTTTTTTAATAGACATTCAGTACAATAAAAAAGTATATTTTTAAAGGCAGTATACATCATTGGTAATCTCAAAAATCAGAAATGTTCACAAATTTACGCCTAACTTACACACTATAAACATGATGACCGTAGAACACTTCCCCTGAAATGGTTTTGTCTGAAGTGCTATAGTCTTTGAGAAATGAGTAAAACAATTAGTTTTCGTCTCATGAGACGAAAATTCAATTCGCCCCAAAACCATTTCGCCCAAGTGCCATTTCGCCCCCAAACCACTTCGCCCGAGTGTCATTTTGCCCCAAATCACTTCGTCCAAACTCTACATCGCCCAAATGCCACTTCGCCCCAACACTGCTTAGTGCACAGGCCGTGGTTCCGGGAGAAATGATTCAGGGCGAAGTGGTTTTGGGGCGAAAGTTAGACGAAGTACGGAGCTGGTTTTTTGCTCAGGTTGGTTTTAATCATGCATATCTTCAATCACACAGGGAGATAAAACTATTTGTAACAGTTTACCAATCATGTATACTATCTTTAAGTCATTTAACTCATACTAAACAGTATCACTTAAAAATACTGACGACTTTTGAAGAAACGACCATCAAATTTGTAGTTTTAAAAAGTGACCAACTTCTCAAAACAAAGTTTTACTACTGCGTTTGCGGATTCGCCTCTTTGTAAAAACGCCGCCGATTCGTGCCTCCTCATGCCATGTCATGTGCCACAGTACGACGTGTGAGCACCTTGTGGCATGACTTGTTGCGCGACGTCATTCAAACCTCACCTTGCAAGCCGCGTGCTTGGTGCAAGAGTTCCGACGCCATCTTGATGATAATACTGGTGATACACAGTGCACTCTTCCTTGCTTGTCTCTCCATGACCATGGATCGAGACTCGCTCTGGACATGTTCGCCATCCGATGCAGTGCTGGGTATTAAAACAGATTGTGAATTTAAATGATTAAGCACCATCTCTTATCCTGATATTCAGGAAATTATGACAAATTGTACAGAATTTCATCATATGTTTGTATTTCAAAAAGTCAGGGGCCAATTTCATAAAACATCAGAAATTGACTTTGCTTGCGTCGGGGAACTGAATGTTAATTAAGGTTTGTTTTGCCCTTACCCGACGTAATTATTAACACTGTATATTCAGTGCTTTCCCGAGACACTTTGAAAAACTTCATAGTGTGCTCGGGTGGGTCTCGAACCCACGACCTCCTGCAAACAAGGCAGACGTCTTAACCACTCGACCACCGAGCTAGCCGGTGTTGAATGGCCGGTTTGAATCATTTGGCAACGGGGATCGCAATTAATCAGAAATTGACTTAGCTTGCGTCGGAGAACTGAATGTTAATTAAGGTCCCACCTGAGCACGCTATGAAGTTTTTCATAGTGTCTCGGGAAAGCACTGAGTATACAGTGTTAATAATTACGTCAGGTAATGGCAAAACAAATCTTAATTAACATTCATAAAACATGTTGTACTTATTCAAAAATGTTGGATTAAACATAGCACAAATTTTCACTCAAGCAAGGGCGTATTTCATAAAGCTTGTTGTTCTAAGCACATGAAGAGTGTGCACGCAATGCTGTCGTCTGTTTTGTTCGAACGCGTTCATCGTCTGCTTTACTTATGTCAACGTCAAAAGTACCATCATCGGTAATGTTTCCATTTTGGGATGATTATCACTACCACAGAAGACCTTTGCCTGCCGTTGATTGGGAATTTTTTAACAACAGCTGTAAGTTGTGTGTCTATTGGAATATGTGTCTCAAATTTTGCTGAGCATGACGGCTAAAAAAGATGGGGTCGCGTCTGCAAAAATAAAATTGGTAGCTGACATGCAGTTTGGTTTGCCAAGTGTTCAAACAGTTTTATGAGTGGAGAGAAACACCAAAAAACAACGATGTCAACTTTATTGCACTCAAGCAAGGGGAGTTACAGTTCAGTATTTTGATTCCACCATACCTAATGCAATGGCACGATTCAGATCGGACAATTTAACCATTTTGATTTGGATGTTTTTGACAAGACATTGATAAATCCAAACTCACTTAACAATTTCCTAATTGTCTACACACAAATTACCCAAATCACAAGTTGCATTGTTCTTTGGTGTTTTTCATTCTGACCCCACACTCCTTTGTTGCATTCCTGTTCAGTGAAGCTTGCCATCATGATCTCTCTTGAGCTCTATTCCTTTGAGGGATATGTTCAGCTAAAATTTGATATATTATGTTCCTACATTAAATCCAATTTAATAATAAATATCTATAAATGTCTTACTGGTGACAGAACTTTTTTGGTCAAGAGTATAATATGGAGATGATAAAAAGGTCCATGCCAAAAACAACAAAGGAAAATATATCTTAGATTTGTTCACTTAAATTGTTTTGGTTAAAACACATGTACTTCTTGTATTGTCAATGTGCTTGTTACAAAAAGAAATCCCAAAATTCGACCATCATCATAGAAATAAGAACGTTTTCCTTAAGCGAACACCTGATTTAGACACTGCCGTCTGCTCGCAAGTGGTCGTGATTACCATGCACCTACTATTGCGAAACATGTAGGTTGAAGTACGTTACCAGACTAGTTTCTGAGACGCTGTCGTCTGCTCGCAAGTGGTCGTATTACTACGCATCCACTATTACGAAACATACATACTGAGGAACGTTACCAGACTGATTATTAATTGTTAATTTTTGTCTTCAAAAACTGCTTCAAAAACACCTTTCCACTCAAAAGAAACAATTAGACTTTTCATATGTTGTTTATTGAATGTTGCGGCCTAGATTCATGTTAGAATGATTTCTATTGCAATTAGTTCTAGGTCAAATTGTAAATTGACTGGACTATTAGTAACATGGACTACACAGGCATGATTGTTTGCCCAGGCATTCATGTGAAAATCAAGACTGACAAAACAGAAATCTGGGGCGAATTGCAACTGGTCTAAGACCGGTATCTTATAGCCGGCTATCCAACTTAGCCATTCTCGGCTTAGTCACTAGTTTAGCCCATTGCTCTAAACCAGTCTAACTGAAGTACTGCTGCGCCAGCAAAAAAACACGTACATCTTAATGGAAGTGACGCAGCCGGATATTGACCCCCTTCGAACACGTGCGAATACGCCATTTTGGGAGTCAAATAATGCCGAGTCATGTGGAAGTGATGTGCGTGCGCGCTGTGTGTGTCTCTGGTGGGCGTAACGCGGTTTAATTCACCAATGGGAGCCTTAGTATAGCGTGTTATGCGCGCTATGGACACACACAACGCGCACGCACATTGCTTCCACAACGACGCGGCACTATTTGACTCCCAAAATGACGTCATTTGCAAGAGCTCAATAGACCGTATCGAATAGCCGCCGTTTCGTGGGGCAGTTTCAATATTGCAAGCGGACTATAATTATAGACCGGTCTTGGGCCCACTTCAAACGTCGCCCTTATGCCGTGTAGAAATAAATTCAACTTTGCACGACGTTGGTACGACGTTAGCACAGCAGTGGCTCCAAACGTCGAACTTAATTGCAAACTCCCAGTCGAGCTTAAATACATCCAACATGGCGGATGAGTATTGTGCACGTCATGGACGTTGTGCACGTGCGTTTTCCATTCTGTCCATTGTACGTCGCCATTTTATTATTTTGATGCACTTGTTTGTTGGTTATTTCTTTACTCACATATGCGCTGCGAGCATGGCATTCCTAGTTGTGAACAAAATTGCGGACCAACTTCGAACTAGAACTAAATTCGACACGGCAGAAGCACGAATTTTGAAGCCAAGCTTGTGCCGCACTAAATTGAGTTAGCACGGCAGACTCTGTCGAGCTAAAATCATCTGCCGTGTCGAACTCATTTTGCCGAGCCAAATGACTTCAAACGTCCTGCTTGTGTCGTGTAGAATTTTAAAAATAAAGTTAAATTTAATTCGACAGGGCATAAGCGTGACGTTTGAAGCGGGCCTAAGTGGACTTCGCATTAGCCGGCTAAGCCTATAGACCGGTCTTAGACCGCATATTGCAATTCGCCCCTGCAATCGCAATCAAAGAACTCACTTATAGTACAGTATTTGTGGGATTTGACCTCGTATATGGCTACTGCCGTTACTACTTAACGGGCATGAGCTGAAAGTAAACACCACGCCATCGGGGCATTTAACATGCACGGTGCCTCCGTCTCCGTTTACAGTTCGGTTGCCGTGGTTACGTAGCCTCACTGCATACTTCACACCATCCTACGAGGAAATTGAAATATAGGATGAGAAAAAAAATCAGATGGTTGTGGTCATTCACTTTTGGCACACAAGGTATAAATAAAATGTGGCCCTTCCAAAGAAATCCAGAAGGTCATACTTCATACAATCATTCCATGTCTTATTTCATATCATATATCTTTTTATATACATGTATGGGTCATTTCATGAAGTTGAGGAACAAACTGTGAAATTTCTTCATTTCCACAAAAATGGTCAATTGATTGCTTTCGATGACGTAGAACATCCGGGAATGTGTAGTGGTCAACAGTCACGCGCGTACACGCGCACGCCAATAGACGCACATGAACACGCGTAAAAAATACTCACCAGCGTATTTTCATTCGAAGATGCAACACACGCGCGTTGCGATACGTTCAAAATATTGAGCATGCAGTCAGATTGTAAACACGAAAGTGCTTCTACTTGATCGCGATTTTTAGCCTGAAGAAAGACATTTTTATCTTTATCGATACAACAGCCATGGCGCAACAACATAAAGCAAGGTTAAGCAACGGAGGTAAGTGCAACCAATTCGCTTTTCTTGCTCTGTTTGCCAGTTATTACTCGAGCCACGTGGGTCATGAAAAATGCCCACCAAAATGGTGGATGGAGGGCGTGACGTCACCGGAAAGCAATCAATTGGGGAGCAATGAATCACCATTTATATAACGATGTTGCATGATGTGGTGGCTTACACTGTTTGGGGGTAATTTGGGAGTCTTCAGTGTTGACAAAGTGCCGCCATTTTGAATTATTTAACAAAGTGGGGTTGTGGATGTAACTTGGAAACCAATACAGTTTAACTGCTTTCACTCCAACTACAAATGTTTGATTTGAAATTAACACACAGTTCTCAAATAAAAGAGGGACTCATGGTACATGTACCAGGAAAGAGGAACAAACCGAAGGACAAGATGGGCGTGGGAGTAGGAATGGAGGATCAGTTTCCATAATGTGCTGCTTCGTATTTGTATCATTGTCAGTTCTTCTGATGTAGTACATATTGAATAACCCAAAAGACGTCTGGGGCAAATGTCATGGTGCTTGCTTAAGCGCTAGCTTAAGCGTGTGCTTACTGTAGCATGAATTTTTAACATGAAAATTTGGGGGGCCCTTCAATATCTAAGTATTGGAAAGATCAGCCACGTTTTGAGAAATCTTCCAAAATTTATTAGAAATTAATTTCTAAACTTACTTTGATAGGGACTGGCCTGTCAAACTTGATTTCAGCCACATTGTTGGCTATGTCATTAGGGCCATAGGATCCCTTAACCAGCTCTAAGGAGTTCCAACGATGACTGTGGCCATCAGAGCCCGTTTCACTCTAAAAGGGACAAACAGGAAATACGAGGCCTTGGTCAGTGTTGTGGCGGTCGTGTTGTTGTAGTGGTTCATTCCTTGCCTTTTATACTCTCTGGCATTCTAGGTTCGATTCCGGGGCGTGTATATAGATTGGGTTTGCAGTCCCTACTTGACTGCGTGGGTTTTCCCCTGGGGATTTTTCTGGGGGTTTTCCTCCCATTTATAAAACTGCATCTCTTTCTTCGTCATCTCAAGTTAATAATAACAGTAAGGTAAAAGTTATTATTATATAAACTTAAGCTTTTGTAGATACTGTGCATTTCTGATACTGTGCAGCACAGCCCCAATTTGATGCCCGTGCACACTGGGTGCACCCAAGCACACGCGTACACACGTGTCGTGCATCTAGTGAGTGGATTGCGTGTGTGTGCTATGCGCGCAAGAGTACAGTAACAAAAAATACTGTACAGCAATAACAAAAGCACATGCATACTGTTGTAAACTGAAGTTTTCAACACCAAACAGACAAAAATCTCGCAGAAGTCTTTCAAAACAGAGCTTCATTTTATATAATAATTATACAATATTGGATTCATGTCTTTTCGGGTGATATGAGAATATACCGCACTCATCATAAAAATACCGAACTCGCCTTCAGCTCATTCGGTATTTTCATGACTCGTGCGGTATATTCTCATATCACCCTCAAAGCCATCCAATATTGTATAATTATTATATAAAATGAAGTTTTTGTGGATACCGTGCTCTTCTGATACCCGATGTGCGTCAGCAAAGCACACGCGTATGCGCATATTGTGCATCGAGTGAATGCACTGTGCGTGTACATGCAACGCGCATGCGAGTACAGTAACAAAAAATACTGTACAAAAGTTAGAAAAGTTGAAAAAGAACTGAAGTTTTCAACACCAAATATACAGAAATCTTTCAAAACAAAGAATGTATATAAGCTTCATTTTATAACAATAATAATCCTTGGTGTCTTTTTGGGTGATATGAGAATAATACCGCACTCGTCATAAAAATACGAAACTCGCATGGTATATTCTCAAATCACCCTCAAAGCCATCCAATGTTATACCATATAATTGATGGCACAACGTATGGGCTGCAATGTTTGTCCCTGCTTGATTACACAAGTTTTAGGCTTTTCTTCCTACCTCTAAAACTGAGCATTTTTTCCTCTCTTCAGGTTTTTTCAGACTTACGACCTACATTACCATGGACACTTTTGAGGAATCCTTGTTTTTGAGTGCAAACAAGAATAAAACTAATGTATCAGTTAAAGTTGCACTGTCCAATTTTAGGCCAATTTGAGCGAAATATTTTTTTTCTAGAATAGACAAAGTTATCAGCTTTCATTTGGTACCAAGAACGTAAAAAACCGTCAAGGATTAATGCCAGATTAAAAACAAGAAAAAATAAAAGACCCCCCGTCTTTTATTCGACGTAAATGACGTGCGCGTACGTGTGTACATTGTACACATACTATGTTCATATGAGCTTATGCGCACATGTACAACATGTGCAGCCTGTTTCAAGAAAAAGGCTTGCATCTATAATTCTGGACGTCGGAAATTTAAGTTTTTTTATATTTTTCGCTACAGAGACACTTGAGCTTTCTAAACTCGTTCGCTTGTGTAAATTAATTTTTGTAATCCTTTCACCCAAACACGGACAGTGCAACTTTAACATTTCAGTATCCCTGTAAAACAGTTCTTTAAAAAAGCCCTTCACGTGAAAGCGAATGCAAACACAAAGTTGGTGTAGCAGCGAAGTTTTTGTGACGCGAATTTGCATAAAGTTGAACTAAATTCAACTTGCGCGAATGTTCACCACAAAATGTCGGACGTCAGATTCATGTTTGAATTTGCTTTCGTGTGAAGTATGAACCGGGCCTAACACAGTACCCAGTCCTGATCTGGCTTATATACTGAAACGCAAAATAAACTTACCACTTGTTTAAAATGTAATGAAACTAACAGTTTAAAATAAAACAAACCAACAATTGCTAATTGAAACATTGGCATTTTATTGATGACATGTCAAGTTTTTGACCAAGATACACCATCTCATCAGTTTGTTCCACAGTAAAGAACAGAAGAGGGTGCAATATCAGTCCCCTTTCAATAGCGTGTGTGGCCACCATTGATTTGGATACAGCAGTGCATCGTCGGCGCATACTGCCTACCATGTTGCTTGAAATGCCCATTTTGCACTGGCTTTTTTAAAGCCAACATCAAGACATCACGTGCAGCTCATTACAATCATCCCATACCCCTTGGCTAATCACTGACAGTCAAAACAGCTGTTCAACAGCTGTGCCATGAAGTGACCATTGAAGGTTCAAGTGACCTTCAGACACCGTTTGGTCTGACAGTGAGGACACTATTGTCCACAAATAAGTTCACACATTACTACACGCAGTGTTATTGTTGCTATTTAAAGGTTTAAAAGGTGGTAAGTTTCTTTTGCGTTTCAGTATAGGTTTGAACTAAACATCCTTGAACTTCAAACCTCGGCTACTAAAAACATCTTACCCCGTCCAGCAGTTCTAACTCGTAATTGTACTGGCCTCCTCCGCCGTATATACAGAATCCCACAATGAGAATACCGGGCTTGTCCACACTGAAACACACCGCGTCTGGAGTGCCGTTCCCTGTACTCCAGCCACGGCCTTGGCTGACGCGGGTGTAGCGTGAAGGGGTGGAGCATAGGGGGCGTCCTGTGGCTTGGCTCTCGCCCTGGGGTAAAAAATGCAAATACAATCGAACCTCGATAATTTACATTTATCACTGTGCGGCCATCTTTGTCTTGTGTCCCATAGTACGTGTCGGGCGTGTTCAGTGTATCTGCAAGACCTCGCAATAAGATTGTGCGGTATTTTGGTAATACCGAGTAGTAAGGGTGTTTTTAAAATACCGATTTTTACCGATTGCTCTCGCGGAACTACCAGCGAAATCGGTTAAGAGTTCATTACCGCGGTATTCCTGAATTGTTCATGGAAATAAAATAAAATATAGTTAAACCATACCAGTATTGAATGTTTCACTTCTTTGGATGTCTCAAAATAAGCTTTGGACATGCATAATGTACAAATGCGGTGTTGACACTGTGAGTGTAGAAAGTGAATGCAAAACATGGCAAAACGACGACCTCATTTTTGTGAGTTTTACCGATTTACGCAAAAAGTATTTAAGAATGGGATTAAAAGTTGGTTTGATCAGTTTTAAACAATCCGTTTAAAACCAGCCTTCAGCTTGGGCCATTATCAGTGCCCAGGACCCTATCCGGTTTTAAACGTATGTTTTAAACTGGTTAAACCTACTTTTAATCCCTAATTTCAACCCCACCCTACCATCCCTACTCTACTCCATGTTTGTCCTTTTCTAATCTTCAACTAGTCTTGGCCCAAGACTAGTCTAGTCGATATTGGTTTGTGTACGCGTTGGCCATATAGTGCGCCCTCTTGCAGCACTAACAAACCAGTCTTTGCTCACTAGAGTAGTCTTGGGAATTTCTCCCGGAAGTTTTAACTTTTTCTCTGTTTTTGCCTAGGCTTTCCTAGGGAACCAATCAGCGAGTGACCCAAATACAGCAGAGCGTGGGAATGCAGCGAGCGACCCAAATACACCGCGTGCACGCGCTTCGAATGGTTTGAAAAATATAAGGCGGCTTACAAGAATCATCGAACATGACTGTTTTATCGTTGCTAATATTTTCGGTGGCATAAGTTTCTTGGCAAATGTTTGCGAATATATTTACAAACATGTTTGCAAAGGCGTATGACATCGCAAAATACATTTGTTTATGAAGATAATTGCGACATTGCAAATATTTGCAAAGATATCTGTGGTATGCCATGTCCCTTGTGTGCCATCATAAAACCCTCTGCAGCTATTTACATAAAACGGTACCACCCCCAATGCTGAACTTCCGGGAGAAATTCCCAAGACTACTCTAGTGAGCAAAGGGCTGGCCAGTTAGTGCTGCAAGAGGGCCACTACTGGGAATGGCCAATGCGTACACAAACCAATATTGACTAGAGTAGTCTTGGGCCAAGACTAATCTTCAACAGGTCTTTGCTCCCACTCCACTCTTTCCATTATTCAAAAGATATTAATCTGTGGGTTTAGTCTCCAATTCATAAGCTTGCTGCAACTTACATCTGATGAGATAGACGCAGCTGACAGTTCTGCAATCACACAAGCAAGCAGGCGGCTGGTGTTGGAGACTAGCAAGGGATAACAAGTGGATTGTTTCTGTAAGGGAAGAAAAGGCAAACATAATCACTGTGGGAACAACTGGCAGCCTTTTGGCCAAACTGGCAGCCTTTTGGCCAAACTGGCAGCCTTTTTGGCCAAACTGGCAGCCTTTTTGGCCAAACTGGCAGCCTTTTTGGCCAAACTGGCAGCCTTTTTGGCCAAACTGGCAGCCTTTTTGGCCAAACTGGCAGCCTTTTGGCCAAACTGGCAGCCTTTTGGCCAAACTGGCAGCCTTTTGGCCAAACTGGCAGCCTTTTGGCCAAACTGTCAGCCTTTTGGCCAAACTGGCAGCCTTTTGGCCAAACTGTCAGCCTTTTTGGCCAAACTGGCAGCCTTTTTGGCCAAACTGGCAGCCTTTTTGGCCAAACTGGCAGCCTTTTTGGCCAAACTGGCAGCCTTTTGGCCAAACTGGCAGCCTTTTGGCCAAACTGGCAGCCTTTTGGCCAAACTGTCAGCCTTTTGGCCAAACTGGCAGCCTTTTTGGCCAAACTGGCAGCCTTTTGGCCAAACTGGCAGCCTTTTGGCCAAACTGGCAGCCTTTTGGCCAAACTGGCAGCCTTTTGGCCAAACTGGCAGCCTTTTGGCCAAACTGTCAGCCTTTTGGCCAAACTGGCAGCCTTTTGGCCAAACTGGCAGCCTTTTTGGCCAAACTGGCAGCCTTTTTGGCCAAACTGGCAGCCTTTTTGGCCAAACTGGCAGCCTTTTTGGCCAAATTGGCAGCCTTTTGGCCAAACTGGCAGCCTTTTGGCCAAACTGGCAGCCTTTTGGCCAAACTGGCAGCCTTTTGGCCAAACTGGCAGCCTTTTGGCCAAACTGGCAGCCTTTTTGGACAAACTGGCAGCCTTTTTGGCCAAACTGGCAGCCTTTTTGGCCAAATTGGAAGCCTTTTTGGCCAAACTGGCAGCCTTTTTGGCCAAACTGGCAGCCTTTTGGCCAAACTGGCAGCCTTTTGGCCAAACTGGCAGCCTTTTGGCCAAACTGGCAGCCTTTTTGGCCAAACTGGCAGCCTTTTGGCCAAACTCGCAGCCTTTTGGCCAAACTCGCAGCCTTTTGGCCTCCTTCCATAGCAAGGAGCCATACACTGCATGATCTGTGTGTTTTGTATTGTTGTTAAATCAAACAGCGCGCATCCATGACTCGTGCAACACTCCCATTAAATAATCGCGCAAATAACCAATGACAGTGGTCCTACACGTCTGAGCGCGCACGCACTTCAAAACAACGAGAAGATTCGGTGCATGCGCAAACCATGACACAGCCCCTTCAACTTTCGTTTAAAAACACAAGAAGACCAGTTACACTAGTTGGTATTTAGAGTCTTCAGTGATTTAAGTCATTCCATGAAAACAGGACACAGTGTCCCCATTACGTCGTGACACATTTGGAGTAGATGTTTTATAATTTCCGGACTTCAGAAAACGATTACCCTCAGCATATAAAGAATATATGACCTCATGAATCGAACACCACCTTTATCTGTTGATACTCACCAAAACATAACGAGAACAATTCAATAAACTAGTGCGATCTTCTAAATGCAAGTGTGACATTTTGAAACTTTCGCTCAAAATGTAACAAATGTCGCCCATAATGTAATTTGAACCAAGGAAGTCCAGGTTCTACAGCTGGGTAAAATCAGCAACTACCTTTTCCAGAAAGAAACTGGTCAAAAAAAATGCCTTGGAGTCCCCCCTTACGTCGTGAACAATTTTCTTGAATATTTTTAAGACTATGCTACCAAGACATGTCTAACCATTTGTAAATGATTTGAAATATTCTACATTATTTAGAAATTGCACAGAAATGTCTTTAGAAAATTCTGTTAACTTAAAAAGGCCATTTTTAAAAATGCATCAAAATGTCACACTTTGGCTCCCATTTTTATAGAAATACTCATTTGTGGTGTTTACTGAGTTTTACAAAATAGTTGAAATCAAGTGATTCCTGCCTTCCTACCTTACTTAGAGCTTGTTGCACAGGGCTAATGAGTATATTAAGTAATCTATCCAATAGCTCATGGAAGTCGGTGCTGTTTCTTATTCCATCAAGCTGAAATGAAAAAAATATATGTTGAAATCAATCAGGGGTGGATTGCAATATAATCGTCTTAAGTCTGAGACACATCATGTGTCTTAAATTGCATTTGTGTTAAAGGTAGAACACATCTCGAAAATCAGAAATGTTCACAGATTTACACATAACTTACACAATATAAACATGATGACGGTAAAAAACCTCCCCTGAAATTGTTTTGTCTGAATTGCTACAGTCTTCGAGAAATGATTAAACGATTTTCGTCTCATGAGACGAAAATTCAGTTCGCCCCAAAACCACTTCGCCCTGGACCACTTTGATCTGAACTACTTCGCCCAAAAGCCACTTCGCCCAAAAACCACTTTGCCCAAACACCACTGTTTATTTGAAGTCACTTTAAATTTCAAAACTCACATCAGCAGCAGCAGCGCCGATAGAGGGCGCTACAGGGGCTGACGGCGATGCGTCCTCCATGGAGCACTGGTTGACTATCGTTGCTGCTGCCGCTGTAGCAGCCAACTCGCTGTTGTCGCGGTCTTGGTCCCGTAGGATGGGTAAAACGCTGGATAGACGGACTGACGGGTGGCACAGAGCTTCAAGGACAGCCCCTAAGAGGTTCCCATTGGGTTCTGCCTGGTCCGCCTGCAAATAAGGTTGACAAATCAAAATTAAAATCAATCAAAATCTGAAAAAGTAATTACTGCGTTGTTGGTCCATACGATATTAAATGTGGGTCTTTCCACTGTAAAGGGGGCAGTTTGGCAACACAGACCATATTTTTGAGGAAATACCTTTGTCTGGTCTCAAAATAAAGAAGTAAAGTTGTTCTGAAGAGATAACTTAGGCCCAAAATGATTTACAAATAGTGTGACAACATGCCTTTCTAAAAACCCTTTGTACAAATTTCCAATAGACGCTCGTAACCGGGACGGACACTTCCGTTCCGGTTACAAGCGTATATTGGAAATTTGTACACAGGGTTTTTAGAAAGGCATGTTGTCACACTATTTGTAACCTATTTTGGGGCCTAAGTTATCTCTTCAGAACAACTTAATATTATTTCTTTTATTTTGAGACCAGACAAAGGTATTTCCTCGAAAATATGGTCTGTTGCCAAAATTCCCCCTTTAATGTGGAAAGACCCATATATGGAGCTGAATTATCTTGGGATTAGTTTACTATGACTCCTCTTTGCATACATACAGGCAAAATGATTAACATCTGCAAATGAAACCACAACATACACTTCTCATGGAGCCCAAAAGGTCGCACAGACACATCCACTTGAGCTGTGAGGAGGGGTAGAAGGCATGAAAACATGACACGAACGTCCGGTGGCACTCGGCAAGAATGCTCTCCCAAAGCGCCCTCAGTCGCTGCGTTTCGGTGACGACCGTGGCCGTCCTGGACATCAGATGCTGGACGGACGGCTGGGTTGAGTTGGAGAGGATGACTCGTAGGAGGTCGCAGCAGGCAGTTATAGATTCGGGCAGGTGGTCATTCTCGACGGACTGCCGCTTGGTGGTGGCTGCTGGCGGTGATAAAAAGACCCAAGTCAGTTTTGTTTAACCCTTTCAGCCCCACATTGTTTATTCACACATTGCTCCCAAGTCCCACGTTTTTTCACACACACACACAGCAAAAACGTGGCTTGAACTTCTGGCTATTTTCAAACTCGATTTTCAATATGAAATATTTGTTGCATAAATAAACTTTGTGCACGCCAGTTGTAGCCCATGAAATGGTCTTTCATTTGGTACTAAAACATAACATAGGCAAGCTAAAGCTTTTACAAAAGAGCTTGATATGTGCATGAAGTCATTTTACGCTTTTACTGCATGACCTATGCACGGTACTATACCGTACGCTGGTGCTACGTGCGTGGCATACTGGCACAAGGGTCACTGTGAGTTCATACATGAATACCAATGCATAGTTCCGAGATTGCCCAGTTAACCCCGCCCCCTTGGATATTGTTGCTATGTGCTCACAAGCCATCGCAAAAAAATGGCGAGACTACGTACAAAGCAACGGGACTCGGCATGGAAAGCACAGATTCATTGGAGAAAACCCAAAGGTATTTATGTTTTGAGGTCGACAGTTACCGTAGCACACACTGAGCGAAGGGCTAGTAATGCAGGGATGACATATCTTTCATAAAAATGCGCTCTCCTACCTTTGAACAGCGAATCGCCCGACATTGAAACCAAAATTCACCCGGTCACTGGCGCATACAACATACAAACTGTATGGGCAGAACATCGCGGATTGTTTGTGATGATTGCATCACTTTGACCTTTGTGGGCGCCGTCTGCTAGCTCTGTTGTGATTGGTCGCGGGTTCGGCTTGATTGACAGGTCGGAACTATGAATTACACTCCAACTAACTGTGCATTGTAATATATGTATCCGAGTCTGAAGACGAAGAATATTCATCAGATTCGTGGCTATTTTTAGCGGATTCTTCGGATGAACTCACAGAATCCATGTCAGAGTCACTGTCTGCAAACAATTCTTCAAGTATTTCTGCATCGCGATCAGCCATGATGCTGAAATTTAGGCAAGAATGTTCAATTTTGTTGCAGGTTTTTTCACGTGTCGTTTTCTCAAAAAATCGTAATGGCGACCCATATTGTATCATACACCAATCGAAAGCGGTGGCAACGACCTTTCTGGCTAAACAAAATTCAACAGCAGAGGGCGGCAAAAGAAAATAATACAGCCGCTCGAAAAAGCGAACTCCGCTTGTTGGGGCTCAAGCGTGGTATACACCAATCCGGTAATAAGGTCTTCTTCCCTGTACATCCGCCATAGCTGGGGGGCTTCCACTGAATGAACTGTATGTTTTTGTTGTTGCTGAAGCTGCATTTGTTTACTTCGAACAAGTTGCGCGTCTTTGTAGGGTTGTGTGCGCGCGAAGGCGGACGCGTCGCGTGTACGCAAAGGCGGGCGCGTCGCGTATACGCGAAGGAGGCTCGTTCGTGCATGTAATGGATGAGCACTTTTCGTTCTAACAGCAACACAAAACGCACAGCCCATGCACTGGACGCCCCCCAGCTATGGCGGATATGCAGGGAGGAGATATTAGTTACCGGATTGGTGTATAGTGCACAGGCGACTAAAGTCGCCATTGGGGCTGAAAGGGTAAAAGACTGATTAGGAATTTTAGTAGGAATTTCAGCTACGTAGTTGCAGTAATACTTCAGAAAAGCTGAAAAATCCATGCATGGTTTTGGGGTTAAATGAATAGTAAAACAATTGTCTGCAGAAATTTTTTTTTTTGTAACCACCTTCAGTTGGCAATTTTTACAACAAAAGTCTCATTTTATACAGGAAAAATCTTGTGGTGTTTGTTAACATTGCTATCAACACTTCTTGTTAAGTACAAATCGTGATTTGTTTTTAGAATCGAGTCGACTCCGAAAAGTTTGACAACCAACTTACATGGGCTAGGGTAGACTTCACAGACGTAACTTCGTAGAAGCCTGAGACAAGCCGTAGCAATGTAGGTCAGCCTCTCCAGGTCAATGGTGAAATCAGGAAGCCACTTGTCCCCCTGCTTCAGGGCGACTAGGATTCCCTCAGCTAGCTTGTTCCAACTCCATTCAAGCAGTCGGAGTAGGGACTTAAACACCTCCTGAAAATTGGACAAAGTTTGTAGCTGATTGAAGTTTGGAATTTATTACCGGAATATGTTTTCCCCAACAGATTTATTTGAAACTCTTCATTTGTACTCCAAGGGTGAGATAGAAGGAGAAAAACAATTTCCGGAAGGGGCGTGGCTTCCTGGGGGGGGGGGGGGGGGGGTGGGGGGGTGGGGGGGGGGAGAGGGTGGGTGAGGACGGGGCGAGATGTAAAGACCACGCAAACTTCAACTTTTCGGAGGATCGTTTTAAACAACACCGTACCATCGGCATCGTGCAAAATGCAATGTCAAAAACATTTTAATTAGGCATCACAAGAACCAGTTTTGTTTGAAATATTTACCTTGTTTATAGGCCTACAAATGTGGATAATATTAAACAGAATCCAGGCAACATCTACCGTTGAAGACGGTGAAGCGAAAGCGGAAGGTAAAATCGGTTCGTTGGCTGCTTGCCGCATCGACTAGCCGCGCACACTGCGTGCATTGCGACAGCCACGGCCCGCACAGCACTGCACACATGCACGCATCACACACACCAAACGCTCGGCCGTTGCGATGCAGGCAAAGATGGCGCTTGTTTATGGATTAGACTTGTACACGTCCGCTTCGCTACTCGTTGCAGACTCGGTCAGGTTGCAGAGCGGCACAGTACATACTTGGTAAAGTGCTGTATGTCATGGCACTTGCGTGACAACTAGACTCGCACAAGTTTTCTTCGCAAAATTACTGAATCAATTGAGTGCGCTCGCTAAAAAAGTATGGCCTGCTAAAAGGGCAAAAAAAAAAATGGAAAATACAATATGGATCGTGGCCGCGGAGCACACAACAAAACAATAAAATTCCGCTACAAATTGGTAAAATTCCGGAAATCCAGGAAAAATCTCACCCCTGGTACTCATACTAGCACTTGATGTTCAAGTACTCGGACAACTGAACTTGTACCCAGTAGATAAAATACTCGGGCTCGAGTGGTACTCGGCCAAGTACTTGGCAGTACTTGGATAAAAGTACTCGACTGCAACAATGCCCCAAACCCAAACTGATGATTACCGTAGTGACTGTATTGCTGAATCTAGATGTAAGAATGTGAACCGGTTCAGACTGAGTTGATTTCCCACTCAGTGAGCTCTCATCAGGCTGGGGTAATCTGTTGGAAGGGAAAACACAAAGAAATAAAAATAATGGCTCCCACTGAAAATATGCCAATAGAGCCTTTGCACGGCGGCCATGAAAAAAAAATATGAGAAATTGTTTGAGACAGAACAAACCTGTAGAGCAGCTGAGGTATCTGTCCAGCATTGATGTCTGTTCCATTGTTAGACTTCTTTGAACTCATGAACTGAAACGTCACTCTGCAATTAAACCAAACAATGAAACGCATGGTAGAGCAATTCAACAGAACCTTCAGGAAACTTTGTGAAAAGACTAAAAATAAACAAACAGTATCATTTAGATTATCCAAACATTAGAAAGCCACTTACTGGTCATCCGTGGTGATTGAAGTCTGGCCCCCTGATCCACAATCACTGCTAGGACCACTGACGCGAGCCCAGGCAACATACCAAAACCCAGCAGCCAAGGAAACTGGCTCCTCAAACAGAATAGGGTACTTCTCCCTAGAGAAGGGAAAACAACAACAACAAAAGTGCTTTTAGATTTTGAATCTTAGGCCAGCTTCAAACGTCACGCTTATGCCGTGTCGAATTAAATTAACCTTGATTTTTTTAATTCGACACGGCACAAGCACGACGTTTGAAGCCATTTGGCTCGGCAAAATGAGTTCGACACGGCAGAAGATTTTAGCTTGACAGGGTCTGCCGTGCTAACTCTATTTAGTGCGGCACAAGCACGGCTTTGCTTCAAACGTCGTGCTTCTGCCGTGTCAAATTTAATTCCAGTTCGAAGTTGGTCCGCAATTTTGTTCCTAACTAGGAATGCGCATGCTCGCAGCGAGGATGTGAGTAAAGAAATAACCAACAAACAAGTGCATCAAAATAATAAAATGGCGACGTACAATGGACAGAATGGAAAACGCACGTGTACAACGTCCATGACGTGCACAATACTCATCCGCCATGTTGGATGTAGTTAAGCTCGACTGGGAGTTTGCAATTAAGTTCGACGTTTGAAGCCACTGCTGTGCTAACGTCGTGCCAACGTCGTGCCAAGTTGAATTTAATTCGACACGGAATAAGGGCCTTACTGTACATCAATGGGAACTAAATGTAAATGTGACCCGACCATATGAAACAAGTCTAGTTGCGTGATAGATTTCCATAAATCCCAGAGTCCCGCCATCGCGCTATGATGCCAAATCACCAGACTATCTGGCAAATCGGGCCGTTTTCAGGTGGTGCAAGCTGGTACATAGTAACCGCCGCAAAAGTCTGTGCGTTACCTGGAATACCTCGCACATTACTCTATGCATTTTTAAGCTGGACCATCCGAAATTACATGTTGAAATGAACATGTTAAAACATGTACTCATCACGTGTTTTTTGACTTGAAATCGGTCAACTTTGAAAGCTGGAATGTTTCCAAACTGCAATGATGCATTCAAGAAAATGGAGAAACGATTTTGAGTTATGTGACTGGTTTAAAGTTCCTGATCAAATGGTCTAGCTTTAATACATAGAGTAATGAGCGAGGTATTCCAGGTACCGCACGGTTACCATGTACCAGTGTGCACCACCTGGAAACAGCCCGATTTGCCAGGTATAGCATAGTGCTTGTAATAACCCTGGATGCCGCAATAGGGCGACATTATGGGAAACCTCTCCCCGGGGACCACCGAAATTTCGGCAAGAATCACTCAAATTGACACCTTATTTTTTTTACCCAAAGCTTCCAAAAATGGTTCCAGACCTAAGAGAAACGGTTCTAGTCCTAATAAAAATGGTTTTTGACCTTAAAAAATTGTTTTTGACCTAAATAAATGGTTTTTAATCTCAAAAATATTAGGGCGACACCAAATTGTCGCCCTATTGAGCGTGTCGCCCTAATATAGCTTTTGTACACACAAATTGTCGCCCTATCCTAGCAAACAGAGTTTTTCACTCACTCGTACGGGAGCGCCATATATCGCGAAGGCTCTAGCATTTATGCAAATACAAGGCGTGACTCCAGGATTTATGCAAATCTATCACGCAACTGGTCTATTTCTAGACGTGGTCGCAAACAATTTGGCCGAGATTGCCCGACATCCGACTCATTTCACACTACCGGTAACTTTAAATAGACTTCAACTATTTACAGAGGATACATGGTGTAAAAAAAAGTAGACACACTGAAAAAATGTTGGCAAATGAATTCTGTGTTTATTTTTTTTGTGGAAATTGGCTCATACATATTGGTAAACATAGGTTTCATGTTTTCATTAATGTAGTGATCATGTTAGTCATATCACGCCTGAATGAACAGGGGCTATTTTTGTAAACAGAGATTAAATTAATTTGCACGGGAAAATGGAAGATCAGGATGTTCTTTCTTTGCTATCATGATTTGCGCACTTAGCAAATTAATTTGACCTTTGTTTACAAAACAAGCACTGTTCATACAGGGCCCAATTTCATAGAGCTGTTTAACAGCCATTTTCCGTTAACCGAGCATCGGGCTATTTCATAGACATCGTTAACGGTAAGCAACTGAAAACCTGCCTTAACCGCAGAGCCAAATTTTGCTTAAGATAGTGACGCAACAATGACGGTTTCCAAGCGTGCGCATGCTTAGGCACGCCGCGGCCATGAAATAGCCTTAATGTTAGCACAACTTTTCTGCTACAGTAAGCACACGTTTCTTGTCAAGATTAACACAATGTAGTTTTTTTTAAACGTCAATTTGTACCTTGCACCACACTCAAATGTGATGTCATCACTCTCTGACAACAGCTCCCCATCAGGCTCAAACTCGGAGGCCTTGCTTCCTAGTTCATACAGCTGGAGAAACAGGGACAACAAAAATGTCATCAAACATCAAAAAAAATTAATAATAATTATAATAACAATATCTCTTAATGCTGCAAAGGGGCGACCCACCGGTAAAACTTTCCCAAACGACCACCGAAATTTCGGCTGGAAGACATCGATTGGACACCAAATGTCTTTACCCGAAGCTTCCAAAAATGGTTCCATACCTAAGAGAGATGGTTCTAGACCTAATAAAAATGGTTCTCGATTTTAAAAAGATGGTTTTTGACCTTAAAAAAATGGTTTTTGACCTCCAAAATATTGGGGCTACGCCAAATTGTCGCCCTAACCAACCGGGTCGCCCTAACATGACTCTCTACACAAAAAGTGTCACCCTATTGGATAAAATAGAGAAATAATACTAACTCAAAGAGAGTATCCACATGTCAATTCTAATACCGACTTCCTAATTTGTACTTGCCGAGGCCAAATTAACTCATCTATAACTTCTGTTTATAAAGTCCTTTCCATAGATATTTTCTGTCATACAGTATGTAAGGAACTATAAAGATAATCAAAATCAAGAATGTTTTACTGGCAAACTGTTTTAAAAAAATCAATAGTGTGAACTATGAGCAAACCAAGTATTACTAAGTATATTTTTTACATTTCAAATTTACTTTTCAAATCCAAATTCTGTTCTGGGGCCAATTTCATAAAGCAGTTTAGCAGAAAAATTGTCTTACTCAAAAATTTGTTTGCTTTATAAAACTGAGTCAACAGTCGAAATTGCATGTCAACAAGAATATCTGCTATTCTTGCTAAAAACACAAGTTGACGTACAATTTTGTTTATTAACCTATTTTTATAAAGCAAACAATTTTTGGATTAAGCAAATTTTTGCTAAACTGCTTTATGAAATTAACCCCAGATTATAATCTCATTTTTAAGTGGTAAATGTGTTTTCTTTAAGAATATGGAAACATACCGAGCAACAAGGGAACGCAAATATTTTCCTCACTTCTTAAATGAAAAAAAAAGAAGTCAATCTGAGAGTGGGAATTTTCAGCACACAAAAACTCTATTGAGTCCTACATAATGAAACTGTTATGAGAATATTTCGATGTCAACTTAATTACAAAAGACATTTTGATTAAACTTAAGATTTGCATCTCTTTTGTTGCTTGATATACATACCTTAATCCTCGCATTGTATTCACCACGGCCACCAAACAGTCCCAGACCGCCGAGCAAGATGTCTGCATCCACGGAGAACCTGAGGGCCTCCACAGAATGACCCGAGTAGCCCCAGCCACCTCCATAACCTGCATAAACAAGAATATCAACAAATCCACAAGATATCAACAAATCCACAAGATATTAACATCCACATAAGAACCTGAGGGCCTCCATAGAATGACCCTCCATAACCTGCATCAACAAGAATATCAACAAATCCACAAAAATATCAACATCTACAAAAAAATATCAATATCAACATCTACACAGAACCTGAGGGCCTCCACAGAATGACCCGAGTAGCCCCAGCCACCTCCATAACCTGCATCAATAAGAATATCAACAAATCCACAAGAATCAACAATTCCACAAGACATCAACAAATCCACAAGACATCAACAAATCCACATAAGAGCCTGAGGGCCTCCACAGAATGACCCTCCATAACCTGCATCAACAAGAATATCAACAAATCCACAAGAATATCAACATCCACACAGAACCTATGAGAGCCTCCATGGAATGACCCGAGTAGCCCCAGTCACCTCCATAACCTGCATAAACTACATAGTAGAAGGCACTTAACATTGTTTGGGTTTTTTGGTGTTAGTTTAACCTACTCTCAACAGTAGTAAACGTCCAAGTTGTCGTTCAAACCAGGTATTTGCTTAGCCTCGTTAATGCTATCAGAACCTATGTTTTAAGTACTACCGGTACATGCACGTGAGGAATTCCACAAAATCAAGAATTTAGTGAAGACTGTTACAAAAATGGTGTTAACACTTGGTTGCATACAGTTGTATTTATACTTCTGACTTCAACTGTATGTGTGTCACTTAAATAATATCCATGTTATGTGTGAGTTTAACCCCCTGATTTTTAAAAATTACAATTAACAAAATTCATGCATGCCTCACCTTCAAACCTATTGACAGAGTTGAAATCCTCTTTGGAGTACACCTTAGCCACATACTGCCGCTCAGTCTGCGCGGCCACGACAGACAGCTGCGCTTCCTTGGCTGCAGTTAGCGTATCCAGACACGCCAGCATGTGCAATGCGCAGTGTGACCGCGAGACGTGGATGGATGGGGTGCAGGGTAGGGCCAGCTCGGAGGTCAGGATAGAGGCGGAGGGGGGTAGGGTGGGGATGGAACGCACGTTAGGTTTGATGATGTTGTGGCATGTGATGCGGCCGGTTAAGGGCGAAAAGCTGGGGATTGAATGAAAAATTTAAAATGTTTGTTAAAATTAGTCAATGTTGGTTCTGCTATTCCACATCATTATTTAACTGGGGTTAATGCATAGTTCCGACCTGTCAATCAAGCCGAACCCGCCGACCAATCACAACAGAGCTAGCAGACAGTGCGCACATAGGTCAAAGTGCATTGCCTCACAAACAATCACGCGATTTTCTGCCCATACAGTTTGTACATGTTGTATGCAGTGATCCGGGTGAATTTTGGTTTCAATGTCGGGCGATTTGCTGTTCAAAAGTAGGAAAGCGCATTTGTATGAATATATGGCATCCCTGCATTACTAGCCCTTCGCACAGTGTGTGCTACGGTAACTGTCGACCCTAAAACATAAATTTGAGTTTTGAGTTTTCTCCAATGAATCTGTGCTTTCCATGCCGAGTCCCGTTGCTTTGTACGTTGTGTGTCGCCATTTTTTTGCGATGGCTTGTGAGCACATAGCAACAGTATCTAAGGGGCAGGGTTAACTGGGCAATCTCGGAACTATGCATTTCATGGCACTTTTTAGCACAAAAACTTGCTCAGCACAGAATTTGTTTGCTTTGTGAAATGGGTTCCAGCCAAAAGTAGCAAGAATATCAGTAAATACACATCACATACGATTTTGGCTGCCAACCCAATCTTGAAATATAAAGCAAATAAATTCTGTGCTAAGCAAATTTTTGTGCCATAAAATTTAAATTGGCCCAGCAGGGAAATCTTTATAAGTCAAAATTGGCAAATTTGATGATCCTGTAAGCCAAACCAAAACCTAGCTAACTTAAAAATTGTGTCAGCCAAGCCAAGCCAAACCTTGGTTAACTCAAAAATCCTGTAAGCCAAACAAAAAGCCGGCTAACTAAAAAATTATGTAACCCAAGCCAAAATCTGGCTAACTAAAAAAATATGTAAGCCAAACTAAACCTTGGCTAACTCAAAAATTGTGTAAGCCAAACAAAAAGTTGGCTAACTCAAAAAATATGTAAGCCAAACTAAACCTTGGCTAACTCAAACATTCTGTAAGCTAAACCAAGACTTGGCTAACTCAAAAATCCTGTAAGCCAAACCAAGCATTGGCTAACTCAAAAATCCTGTAAGCCAAACCAAAACCTGGCTTAATTAAAAATCTTGTAAGCCAAACTAAAAACTTGGCCAACTCAAAAATCCTGTAAGCCAAACCAAAACGTAGTTAACTCAAAAATCATGTCAGCCAAACCAAAAACTGGCTAACTCAAAAATCCTGAAAGCCAAACCAAAACCTGGATTATTCAAAAACCATGTGTTTAACTCAAAACACTGTTTAACTCAAAACTCTGCTTCACTCAAAACTCTGCTTAACTCAAGCTGAGTTTATTATTTTGAGGCTTGAGTTATTGAGGTTTAATGCAGATAAAATCATTTTTCACTGATGAATGCCATTTTCTAACACAAACAGGCACAGTATAACAATACTACATGTATATTGTACCGCAGTCTTCTGAGTACCTACCACCACAGCACGTTATAGAGGGGATCCAAACACACACTAGAGTCTTCAAAGTTGAATGAGGTATCGTCCTCAGAGTAGCTGTTACACGTTCCATCGTGTCGGCTCACCATTAAACACCTGACGCCAGCCGCGCCATTACGTGGAACCACACCTGAAAATATAAATTGTGTTGATGACAGAGGTCCCAGGTTCGAATCCTGATAGGGACATGATTTGGTTATTTTATTTCAATGGTGATTACGCACCATACCAAATATCACATTCGTTACTTTGCTATCTTAAAAGTTCAAGGAAATAATTTAAGACCTGAACCCACTAAGCCCGGCACGCTTCCCGATACAATTGACCCCAGTTGTGTGGGGAAGCAGGGGCGTGTCGGGGCAGTGGGTTCAAGATTCCGACGCACCCCCAAGACACAAATACGACACGGATGGTGCATTGTGTGTGTGTCATGGGGTTTCCGACACTTTCGAACCTGTTTTTAAAAAATGTACGACGCATCCGCATGTCGGAATGTGTCTCGGGCATCCAGGATACAAATCGTGATATTGGTCAGCATATGCGACATGAATTGCGACACACCCATGCCACTGACAAAGGCAGCTATGAGTGAATCACCTCTACATCCATTTTGATGGCAGAACGCGCACAGACTCTCTGGTGTGTCGTTATGACATCAGTTGTGTCGTACTCTTGTCATAGACTGTGTCGGTGCGTGTCGTGGACCATCTGTGTCGTATATTTGTGTCACAAGCGTGTTGTGGACGTATCGGGATTGGTGGGTGTGGCCTCTTAAAGGGGCTGTGTCACGGTTTGCGCATGCGCCAAATCCTTTCATACGTTGACATACGTGCGCGCTCAGATGAATGTAGTGCAATATCATTACACAACACCATTGGGGCGTGTGCTATATAAGCCTATAGTTGTGTACATCGTGTACTTAGCACGTGCCGCATGGTCAGTATGTTCATTCATGAGTGTTTACAATACACAGAATTCCACTACATTGTACATCGTGTGCGCGCATTTGTTCGATTTGGACAGAAGATATGCTGTAAAATTGCTGTCAGGACTAAATAAGCATACCAGTTTTTATGGAAAACGAGGTTAAACAAATTGCTGTATCCAACCATGTCATTCATATCATTCGATGTCGTTTCTGTCATGTTTTGTCGAGTTTTTTGATGGGGTGAAAAAACTCTTTTGACCGACGGCCGCACACCCGGTGATATCGATGTTTGGCGGCTTAAAAATATGGCAAACAGCGCCATCTCAAGTAAAAAAGTAAGGCATCAGGGCAACCTGGACGTTGACAAGTACACCACTGCCAAAATTACTAAAGAATTATAAGGGATGGCAAAGATTGTATAGGATATGCAAAACCCAGCGACAATTTAAAAACAGTTAGCCAAACTTTTTCTGCGCATGCGCAAACTGTGACCTAGCCCCTTTAAGGTCTGAAATCTGACAGATGTTAGGGCAAAACTGTTAATACTACCCACCTATGATGCTTGGGTTAGCAAACACTAACGAGTTCTCCAGCATGTGTGGGTTGATCAATGCTTCATCCACTTTGATGAATGTCTGGTCCCCACTAGCCCCCACCCAGGTGGCTCTGCGGCCGTACTGTGGCCCCATGTCTGGCACAGGGCCTGGTTTGGAGTGTGACACAGCCCCAGGGGCGTTGGATTCCTCAAGGATGGCGCGGCACAGCTGTCCTTTCTGGTCAAGATAAAATGAAACAAAAGATGTAGTTTTCAAGACATTGGGCTGAATACATACAAATTAGTAATTGTTTTTTCTGGGCGACACTACTGCTAAAGTAGTGCACAAAGGAGTTGTCCGTGAAAACGTCATTCTTTGCCCAGTTTCCGGACAAAATGGCTACACGGTGTCGTTGCAATTGCCATTCTTTGCAGCGGATCAAATTACTTGTTCTTTGTATAAAAATAATGTACAAGTTCTGCTTTTTCAGCACAATGTCTAGTTTACCAACATTCTTCTTTACATATGCAATGCCGTTGTTTCACGAATTCATAAAAAAATATGTTTCATCTGGAAACGATACACTGGCTTTTAATATCTTTGGTGGGCGAGATTACCTGAAAGTTTCCGCAGGTGTAGACATTCCCCGATGCACCAAGCAGAACGGTGTGGTTGCTGCCAGCCGCTACCTGGAGAATTGGTTCTGGTGCCTGCAGCTGGACCGGTGCGATTCTGATCAAAATGGGGGAAAAAGATATTAAAATGACTAAAAATGGAAATATGCAATAAAATAAAGTACAGGTATGCATCGTCGGTTATGTTTTAATATACTGTTTTTATAAAACCCTTTTGGTACAAATTTTCCATTAATTTTCACTTTAAGGTCAGACACTGGTAGGACATCTTGGTCTGTCCTATTATTCCTACAAATGTCCTATTATTTGGGGCATCCAAAATTGTCAACAACAAGACCACGTATGACCTTACATGCACTGTAAAATGCATCCTCTTGCAACAGTGCCCCTTTAACGCACTCCCTAACTCCTGCGTACAGTGGCCTTGTTGAAAAAAGGCCCCATTTCGCGGTGGGACTAGCGACAGAAATCTCGTCGCCTCTGCTGGACCAATCAGGTCGCTTGGCAGTGCATTGCAGCAATGTTGACATGCTCGAGTCCCAAGTCAAGTCAAGTCAAGTCAAGTCAAGTTGCCTTCGAGTCCCAAGTCAAGTCAAGTCAAGTCAGGCATGTTGGTCAAGTCGGTTCAAGTCAAGTAGTCACAACAGTAAATTTGTTCAAGCTAATTTAAAAATAAGTCTAAATGCTGAAACTTGCATTCGTGTTTGGTATTTTCGTTGTTCTGACAAACAAAATGCATAAAAGTTCAATTTCATTTTTGGCAGACCCGGGTCAAAAATGTACAAGTCCGACTCAGAGTCTCAAGTCAAGTCAAGTCATATGAGGTTTGAGTCTCAAGTCAAGTCAAGCCAATTCATTTAAGGTTCGAGTTTCAAGTCAAGTCAAGTCGGTGAATATCGGGACTTGAGCGAGTCCGAGTCATTACAACTCTGGTACATGGACTCACAGATAAATGTTGATAGGTACTATTTCGGGGGGAGGGAGAGGGTCTTGAAAAATACTACTCTGTACGACCATGAAAATGTTAACAATTTTAGACAGCCCGTTATCTTCATAGAACAAGTTAAAGTTATTTCTTGTATTTTGAAAGAAGATAAAATATTTGTACGAAAATATTTTCTTGATCACCAAAATGGACTTTAGAACTAGGAAAGACCCAAACTCTTGATATAATGCTTCACCTGCTTCCAGAATCTCCCTGCCCCAGCTGGCCGTGATTACCAAGGCCAAAACCGTAGACTTCACCGTTCTTCAGAAGAATCACTGAAAACATAAAAAGGAATGGTCACGATAAATGGACTAGACGATAAACAATATAAGAAATGTAAGGCCAAAAAAAAGAACTATGTTTAGCGTAAGTTGAAGTCTCACAAAATGATGCGGTGACGCGACTATTTTTTGTAAGTGGATTCCAAGCAATAAAGTCAAGTTGATATGAAGCTAACAGTATTTACTGGCCAAAAGTATCGGGAAAAGCCACTGAGGGGAGGGTGATGGGACTAGGAGGGTACATGACCCCCTGGCATGGCTAACAACAAGAGGCGGGGAAGGGGGAGGTGGATGACCCCCTGGTATGGCTAACAACAAGAGGCGGGAGGAGGGGGAGGGTGGGGAGTTGAGGTACCTGTATGATGGAGGCCAAATGCCACCTGAGTTGCTGCCGAGGGGAGGGTGATGGGACTAGGAGGGTGCATGACCCCCTGGCGTGGCTAACAACAAGAGGCGGGGAAGGGGGAGTTGAGGTACCTGTATGATGGAGGCCAAATGCCACCTGAGTTGCTGCTGAGGGGAGGGTGATGGGACTAGGAAGGTGGATGACCCCCTGGCATGGCTAACAACAAGAGCAGGGGAGGGGGAGGGTGGGGAGTTGAAGTACCTGTATGATGGAGGCCACACGCCACCCGAGTTGCTGCTGAGGGGAGGGTGATGGGACTAGGAGGGTGGATGACCACCTGGCATGGCTAACAACAAGAGCCGGGGGAGGGGGAGGGTGGGGAGTTGAGGTACATGTACCTGTATGATGGAGGCCACATGACACCTGAGTTGCTGCTGAGGGGAGGGTGATGGGACTAGGAGGGTGGATGACCCCCTGGCATGGCTAACAACAAGAGCCGGGGGAGGGGGAGGGGGAGGAGTTGAGGTACATGTACCTGTATGATGGAGGCCACATGCCACCTGAGTTGCTGCTGAGGGGAGGGTGATGGGACTAGGAGGGTGGATGACCCCCTGGCATGGCTAACAACAAGAGGAATGGGAGGGGGAGGGGGAGGGGGAGGGGGAGGGTGAGGGTGGGGAGTTGAAGTACCTGTATGATGGAGGCCACACGCCACCCGAGTTGCTGCTGAGGGAAGGGTGATGGGACTAGGAGGGTGGATGACCCCCTGGCATGGCTAACAACAAGAGAGGGGGAGGGGGAGGGTGGTGAGTTGAGGTACATGTACCTGTATGATGGAGGCCACATGACAACCGAGTTGCTGCTGAGGGGAGGGTAATGGGACTAGGATGGTGGATGACCCCCTGGCATGGCTAACAACAAGAGGTAGGGGAGGGGGAGGGTGGGGAGTTGAAGTACCTGTATGATGGAGGCCACACGCCACCCGAGTTGCTGCTGAGGGGAGGGTGATGGGACTAGGAGGGTGGATGACCACCTGGCATGGCTAACAACAAGAGCCGGGGGAGGGGGAGGGTGGTGAGTTGAGGTACATGTACCTGTATGATGGAGGCCACATGCCACCCGAGTTGCTGCTGAGGGGAGGGTGATGGGACTAGGAGGGTGGATGACCCCCTGGCATGGCTAACAACAAGAGAAGGGGAGGGGGAGGGGAGGGTGGGGAGTTGAAGTACCTGTATGATGGAGGCCACACGCCACCCGAGTTGCTGCTGAGGGGAGGGTGATGGGACTAGGAGGGTGGATGACCCCCTGGCATGGCTAACAACAAGAGGAAGGGGAGTGGGAGGGTGGGGAGTTGAAGTACCTGTATGATGGAGGCCACACGCCACCCGAGTTGCTGCTGAGGGGAGGGTGATGGGACTAGGAGGGTGGATGACCACCTGGCATGGCTAACAACAAGAGCCGGGGAGGGGGAGGGTGGGGAGTTGAGGTACATGTACCTGTATGATGGAGGCCACATGACACCTGAGTTGCTGCTGAGGGGAGGGTGATGGGACTAGGAGGGTGGATGACCCCCTGGCATGGCTAACAACAAGAGCCGGGGGAGGGGGAGGGGGAGGAGTTGAGGTACATGTACCTGTATTATGGAGGCCACATGCCACCTGAGTTGCTGCTGAGGGGAGGGTGATGGGACTAGGAGGGTGGATGACCCCCTGGCATGGCTAACAACAAGAGGAAGGGGAGGGGGAGGGGGAGGGGGAGGGTGAGGGTGGGGAGTTGAAGTACCTGTATGATGGAGGCCACACGCCACCCGAGTTGCTGCTGAGGGGAGGGTGATGGGACTAGGAGGGTGGATGACCACCTGGCATGGCTAACAACAAGAGCCGGGGGAGGGGGAGGGTGGTGAGTTGAGGTACATGTACCTGTATGATGGAGGCCACATGCCACCCGAGTTGCTGCTGAGGGGAGGGTGATGGGACTAGGAGGGTGGATGACCCCCTGGCATGGCTAACAACAAGAGAAGGGGAGGGGGAGGGGAGGGTGGGGAGTTGAAGTACCTGTATGATGGAGGCCACACGCCACCCGAGTTGCTGCTGAGGGGAGGGTGATGGGACTAGGAGGGTGGATGACCCCCTGGCATGGCTAACAACAAGAGGAAGGGGAGTGGGAGGGTGGGGAGTTGAAGTACCTGTATGATGGAGGCCACACGCCACCCGAGTTGCTGCTGAGGGGAGGGTGATGGGACTAGGAGGGTGGATGACCACCTGGCATGGCTAACAACAAGAGCCGGGGGAGGGGGAGGGTGGGGAGTTGAGGTACATGTACCTGTATGATGGAGGCCACATGACACCTGAGTTGCTGCTGAGGGGAGGGTGATGGGACTAGGAGGGTGATGGGACTAGGAGGGTGGATGACCCCCTGGCATGGCTAACAAGAAGAGCCGGGGGAGGGTGAGGAGTTGAGGTACATGTACCTGTATGATGGAGGCCACATGCCACCTGAGTTGCTGCTGAGGGGAGGGTGATGGGACTAGGAGGGTGATGGGACTAGGAGGGTGGATGACCCCCTGGCATGGCTAACAACAAGAGAAGGGGAGGGGGAGAGTGAGGAGTTGAGGTACCTGTATGATGGCGACCAAATGCCACCCGAGTTGCTGCTGAGGGGAGGGTGATGGGACTAGGAGGGTGGATGACCCCCTGGCATGGCTAACAACAAGAGGAAGGGGAGGGGGAGGGTGGGGGGTTGAGTTACCTGTATGATGGAGGCCACATGACACCTGAGTTGCTGCTGAGGGGAGGGTGATGGGATTAGGAGGGTGGATGACCCCCTGGCATGGCTAACAACAAGAGCCGGGGGAGGGGGAGGGCTGGGAGTTGAGGTACATGTACCTGTATGATGGAGGCCACATGCCACCTGAGTTGCCGCTGAGGGGAGGGTGATGGAACTGGGAGGGTGGATGACGTGCTGGCCGTAATCTCTCTCTACGTCACGGTCATCTCCGCTTGTGCTGCCCTCGTCTGCTGATCAAGTGCCAGTCAAAAATGAAATATCAAATAATTGCACAGTCACAAACACTTTGGCACAAGTGGGGCTTGAACCCATATCCTTTTGATCACGAGCACGGCCGTATACCCACTAGGCCACTCGTTCGGATTCATAAAATACCGCGGCTGCCTGACAGAATATTTATGAGGTATAGTAAAACAAATACAACATGGTTTCAGGGAAAATAGTAAAAATGAATTAACCCTCGGTGTTGGATGATTGGGACTATCTCCCTTGGCTTGCACCTCAGGAGAGGGTTCCAATCATCCAACACCTCGGGGTAATTAGTTTTTACTATTTCCCATCAAACCATGTTGTATTTGTATCATGTCTCTGGGAGAATAGCTGCATATACATGTGCATACAAATGCACAAATGGTCTCTGAATTTCAAGGAATATCTCAATGTACTTTTACTTAGTGGCAATAATCAGTGACGTTTTTCGACCAACCTTTTCCTTTATCCTGGTTCATAATGAACCCAACTCGCCGATGTTTCCCGTCCTGTTGTCGATTCATACCATAATGAAGTTGTGCCAACATCTTGTTCGATAAGCTACCAGCTTGCCTCATGAGGGCGCCCAACAGGTTTCCACCACCGGCGACTGCAGCTCCGGCTGCCGCGGCTGCTGCCCCAGCGGGTATCGCGGCTGCCTGGCCGGCCTGACCTCTAACACCGACGATACGGCGTTCCTGGGCCTCACCAGCGCAGACTTTACAGCAACCACATTTGGAGCAACCGGCGTCACCCGAACCGCAGCCACATTGCCTGTTATCAACAAAATCAACAGGATTGGGATTTAAACGAAAACCGCAACTATTACAAAATAGTAATAGAAATGTGGACAACTGTCTATGAGTTTCGGAAATCTGAATACAGTGAAAAATTAATTCAGCTCCATCAGGATTCGAACCGCGGACCTTCTGCTTAGCGTGCAGACGCCATACCAATTGAGCTATGAAGCCAACTGGTGGTCTCGAATCACGGTATTGTAGCTGTTCCTCACTGACTGGGATTGGCTATCATGTGAGCTTAGCAAGCCCTACAGTGGATTAAACCCTTCAATAAGATAACCAACCCTCCCAGAGATCACTTAGAATATGCCCCAAGCCCCTGCCCAGCTTGCCCCAATTATTAAGTGTACTTGTAGACGGGTGATCACCCATTCAAAATCAAAAGTGTTCTTGAGAAGAATCAGCATTTTTGCGTACCTCCTTTCCCATTTAGTATCCAGATGACCATACTAAATTGTTGTTGCTATGTGCAATGCACCAGGTGTTAAGTACAGAAACAATACCGTGTTCACGTTAGGAGAGAATGGCATAAAGCCACCAGACTGTTGGTTGCAAGGCAATGGCATGCACCACATAGCAACAACAGCATAGTATGTGGACTTTCTAAACTGCACCTCCATTTTAAAGTAAAGAATATGGGGTGCCAGCTCTAGTGACAAGGTTATATGCACAAGCCTAATTGGATCACAGAGCCAAGAAATCCGGTTCTTTCCATAAATATGGGAAGCCAAGGTGTGACATTTTGATGCATTTGCAAAAATGACTTTTTCAAGTTACCAAATTTTTTTAAAGAAATTCCCGCACACGTCTAAAACAATTTACAAACAGACATGTTTGTTGTCATAGTTTTCATAATATTTCAAGAAAATTATTAAACTTAATAAAGGAGCGTGTTCAGATTTTTGAACTCCCCATTTTTCCCATGGGTGTTGAGATTTTGATAACATATCATGTGTCATATTTTTCTTATTGCCATTCTGAAATTTCGTGCCGTCATTCTGTATATTTCCAGGGATATCGTCATAAATCCACCAATGTTTTGTAAACTAATTTATTGTATTTATAGTATTTTGTGGAGGTATTTTTTATGATTGTTCGGTTTGAGCGAAATCCATTTTGGAAAAAAACGCTCCTTTAAGATGTTTTCCAACTTTTACGATTACTTTTCAAGTCTTTTTAACCAGTTCCTTTCTGGAAATGTAGCTGCTGGTTTTACCAACTCAAGAGAATCAACTCAAATTACATTATGAGTGAAATTTGTTGACTAATAAGCAAAAGTTTCAAAATGTCACTTATAGGAAAATGCACTAGTTTAATGATTAATTCTTACGTTTAGGGTAATATGTAGATTAATTGCTCTATTTAAAGCACTTCCCGACTTGTGCAACGTGAGTGTCCACTCATGGGATAACTAATAACAATCATAACTTACGTGCCAGGATCCCTGCCCGGATGGTACGTATTGACGCACGAGTCTCCGTAGCCAGTACACAGACCACACAACGTACAAATCAAGCAATGATCGATCATTACCATGGAATGCTTAATGCTTGCCCAAGAGACTATGACCATAACTTACGTGCCAGGATCCCTGCCCGGATGGTACGTATTGACGCACGAGTCTCTGTAGCCAGTACACAGACTACACAACGTACATATCAAGCAATGATCGATCATTACCATGGAATGCTTAATGCTTGCCCAAGAGACTACTACGACCATAACTTACGTGCCAGGATCCCTGCCCGGATGGTACGTATTGACGCACGAGTCTCTGTAGCCAGTACACAGACTACACAACGTACAGATCAGGCAATGATCGATCATTACCATGGAATGCTTAATGCTTGCCCAAGAGACTACTACGACCATAACTTACGTGCCGGGATCCCTGCCCGGATGGTACGTATTGACGCACGAGTCTCTGTAGCCAGTACACAGACTACACAACGTACAGATCAGGCAATGATCGATCATTACCATGGAATGCTTAATGCTTGCCCAAGAGACTACTACGACCATAACTTACGTGCCAGGATCCCTGCCCGGATGGTACGTATTGACGCACGAGACTCCGTAGCCAGTACACAGACTACACAACGTACAGATCAGACAATGATCGATCATTACTATGGAGTGCTTAATGCTTGCCCAAGAGACTACTACGACCATAACTTACGTGCCGGGATCCCTGCCCGGATGGTACGTATTGACGCACGAGACTCCGTAGCCAGTACACAGACTACACAACGTACAGATCAGACAATGATCGATCATTACCATGGAATGCTTAATGCTTGCCCAAGAGACTACTACGACCATAACTTACGTGCCAGGATCCCTGCCCGGATGGTACGTATTGACGCACGAGTCTCTGTAGCCAGTACACAGACTACACAGCGTACAGATCAGGCAATGATCGATCATTACCATGGAATGCTTACTGCTTGCCCAAGAGACTACTACGACCATAACTTACGTGCCGGGATCCCTGCCCGGATGGTACGTATTGACGCACGAGTCTCCGTAGCCAGTACACAGACTACACAACGTACATATCAAGCAATGATCGATCATTACCATGGAATGCTTAATGCTTGCCCAAGAGACTACGGCCATGACTTACGTGCCACGATCCCTGCCCGGATGGTACGTATTGACGCAGGAGTCTCCGTAGCCAGTACACAGACTACACAGCGTACAGATCAGGCAATGATCGATCATTACCATGGAATGCTTAATGCCAGCCCAAGAGACTACTACGGCCATAACTTACGTGCCAGGATCCCTGCCCGGATGGTACGTATTGACGCACGAGACTCCGTAGCCAGTACACAGACTACACAGCGTACAGATCAGGCAATGATCGATCATTACCATGGAATGCTTAATGCTTGCCCAAGAGACTACTACGACCATAACTTACGTGCCAGGATCCCTGCCCGGATGGTACGTATTGACGCACGAGACTCCGTAGCCAGTACACAGACTACACAGCGTACAGATCAGGCAATGATCGATCATTACCATGGAATGCTTAATGCTTGCCCAAGAGACTACTACGACCATAACTTACGTGCCAGGATCCCTGCCCGGATGGTACGTATTGACGCACGAGTCTCTGTAGCCAGTACACAGACTACACAGCGTACAGATCAGGCAATGATCGATCATTACCATGGAATGCTTAATGCTTGCCCAAGAGACTACTACGACCATAACTTACGTGCCAGGATCCCTGCCCGGATGGTACGTATTCACGCACGAGTCTCCGTAGCCAGTACACAGACTACACAGCGTACAGATCAGGCAATGATCGATCATTACCATGGAATGCTTAATGCTTGCCCAAGAGACTACTACGACCATAACTTACGTGCCAGGATCCCTGCCCGGATGGTACGTATTGACGCACGAGTCTCTGTAGCCAGTACACAGACTACACAACGTACAGATCAGGCAATGATCGATCATTACCATGGAATGCTTACTGCTTGCCCAAGAGACTACTACGACCATAACTTACGTGCCAGGATCCCTGCCCGGATGGTACGTATTGACGCACGAGACTCCGTAGCCAGTACACAGACTACACAGCGTACAGATCAGGCAATGATCGATCATTACCATGGAATGCTTAATGCTTGCCCAAGAGACTACTACGACCATAACTTACGTGCCAGGATC
Organism: Henricia sp. BOLD:AAB3569; assembly: GCA_037783545.1. NCBI lineage: Eukaryota > Metazoa > Echinodermata > Asteroidea > Spinulosida > Echinasteridae > Henricia > Henricia sp. BOLD:AAB3569. Next base: position 95,907 of record JBBELK010000469.1, on the reverse strand, counting down.
CCTGCCCGGATGGTACGTATTGACGCACGAGTCTCTGTAGCCAGTACACAGACTACACAACGTACAGATCAGGCAATGATTGATCATTACCATGGAATGCTTAATGCTTGCCCAAGAGACTACTACGGCCATAACTTACGTGCCGGGATCCCTGCCCGGATGGTACGTATTGACGCACGAGTCTCCGTAGCCAGTACACGGCCCACACAACGTACAGATCAAGCAATGATCGATCATTACCATGGAATGCTTAATGCTTGCTCAAGAGACTATGACCATAACTTACGTGCCAGGATCCCTGCCCGGATGGTACGTATTGACGCACGAGTCTCTGTAGCCAGTACACAGACCACACAACGTACAGATCAGGCAATGATCGATCATTACCATGGAATGCTTACTGCTTGCCCAAGAGACTACTACGACCATAACTTACGTGCCAGGATCCCTGCCCGGATGGTACGTATTGACGCACGAGACTCCGTAGCCAGTACACAGACCACACAGCGTACAGATCAGGCAATGATCGATCATTACCATGGAATGCTTAATGCTTGCCCAAGAGACTACTACGACCATAACTTACGTGCCAGGATCCCTGCCCGGATGGTACGTATTGACGCACGAGACTCCGTAGCCAGTACACAGACTACACAGCGTACAGATCAGGCAATGATCGATCATTACCATGGAATGCTTAATGCTTGCCCAAGAGACTACTACGACCATAACTTACGTGCCGGGATCCCTGCCCGGATGGTACGTATTGACGCACGAGTCTCTGTAGCCAGTACACAGACTACACAGCGTACAGATCAGGCAATGATCGATCATTACCATGGAATGCTTAATGCTTGCCCAAGAGACTACTACGACCATAACTTACGTGCCAGGATCCCTGCCCGGATGGTACGTATTGACGCACGAGTCTCCGTAGCCAGTACACAGACTACACAGCGTACAGATCAGGCAATGATCGATCATTACCATGGAATGCTTACTGCTTGCCCAAGAGACTACTACGACCATAACTTACGTGCCAGGATCCCTGCCCGGATGGTACGTATTGACGCACGAGACTCCGTAGCCAGTACACAGACTACACAGCGTACAGATCAGGCAATGATCGATCATTACCATGGAATGCTTAATGCTTGCCCAAGAGACTACTACGGCCATGACTTACGTGCCAGGATCCCTGCCTGGATGGTACGTATTGACGCACGAGTCTCCGTAGCCAGTACACAGACTACACAGCGTACAGATCAGGCATTGGCCAATGACAAACTGGTGTTCGCAGTGCTCCTCTTCTCGTTCAGCTTCTTCTTCTTCTATGTCATCTTCATGAGCCGAGATGTCCGCTCCACCTTCACCTGCAATCCAATGCAAATTGGCATTACCTAGACTATGAGGGTAAAAGCCTGTATGCAGGATTTGTGATGTCAACTATTTGACCGAAAAAAATAAAACCCGAAAAACCTCAGTCAGGGAAGACAGAAGTGGTTCTAAAGTGCAATGATTCCGTCCGGGATATCTATTTATAAGAAAACGATAATTGAACATGTGTGTGCACAATGAAATTTCTTTTCGTTATCGAACGACAGGTGCATTCAATAACGACAGGTGCGCTCAATTGAGCTCTTGCATAATGCTTTGTTACGCACCAATGCTCCTTCCTATATAAGGAGTGCAATTCGCATTGTATCTTTCTTCTCGGTGTGAGCATTGAAACCGGAAGCACCCGCCCACCCATTCGAGACGAGAATTCCACTGTTTAAGCATTTAATTAGGTATATGGCAAGGAAAAAGGGAGTGCACCCTCTTTCGGTATCCTAGGATGCACCCACGTTTCCTCCTAAAAAGATAAAGAAATGAAAAAGGGGGGTTTTCGTGGCCTCCCAGGACCAGCACAGCATTCGAATTACATGTAGCACTGGTCCGTTGGCCAAATGACAGTTGAAATCATCTCGGGCCAGTTGGAAAGCCTCCCCAAATGGAACGTAGGAACGGAGTCAGAAAGACATTTTTTTACAAGGGCACGTTCATGTGAAGGAAACGTGGTGTTATGGTTCTGTATTTTGTGCAGTATAGCCAAGAAATAAGCCTAAAAAGGACAGTGAATTTTTACTATTTCTTGAAGCATGGGCACATTTTCTTTCTTGGAACTTAAACCATTCTTGTGACGTCACACTATTGTTCAAACTACAGATTATTTTCACGAATCGACAGTTTACTGTAGATTCGTAACAAAAGTGTAGATTCGTAAAATCTTTTGTTTTACGAATCTACAGTTTTGTTACAGTTTTGTTTCCAAAAGGTGCAGTTTCACTGTATAAATTCCGCTTTTGTTGTCTCCAAACTCCAAAATGACTCCAGAAATGTCAAAATCTTCTGCATCAGACATATGGCTATATAGTTGTTGTTAGCAGCACACCACGAACGAAATGACTGCGGCGCCAGAATGCAGCGTGTTCACATGAGTGATTCTATTCTTACACCAAACAGAACGCCGTGCATTGTATTCAAGGGAAAAAAGCCCACTGCTTACGTAATTCTTTAGAGTGGCTTGTTGGCGCGTTTCTTTGTTGTGGATGGTGGAATGGTTTAAGTCGGAGAATAGCCTCAAAAGTGTAGATTCGTGAAAGAATAGGCTCGGCTTCGCCTCGCCCATTCTTTTAACGAATCTGCACTTTCTCGTCCATTCTCCTTAACATATACTACCGGTAGTCAAAAAAAGAAACGCAACTTTTTACATTTATTTTTTTTAAAAAGCATGCGTGCCTTTCCCTTGCTGCCATACAGGCTTGGATTCGCCGGCGCATGGACTGACCCAGCCGTCTGAAACGATGCTGTGCCACTATGCCTGGAATGGATCCGGCCTTTGAAGAAGACTCTGCTAGGGTCTGAACCATTAACTTTAAGGTACACACCGGATTTGTTGGGCTATTTTGGGCTCGAAATTGACCCATACAAGATTCTGAATGCCCTTCCGAAATAAACTGAACATATCCTGAAAAGAAACCACGGAATTTTGCCGTTTTTTAGCAATTTTCAAAAAAACAGAGGTCACGTGACTTTTCGGAACCAGATTCTGGTTCCAAAAAGTCAAATGGTCTTGCGAGTTAGTTTTGTGTCCAGCCACATGAAAGTTTCTTACTGCAGAACTGCACCAAATTCAACTCTGATTTCCCCCAATATTTATAAGTAATTGACAAAACAGAGACTATTTATACAGGTATGAAACAAAGTTAAACACAAGTATGAAAATTCGAACATAAATGTTTGTTTCGAGAGTCCGGAGAATGGGAGAGCGAGCGCGTGCTATATGGCAGGCTATTTGCCCCGCGCAGCACGGCGAATAGCCCGAGTGCACACGGCCGGGTTGGTGTGCTCCGGCGTACATGTACGTTCTTGAAGAAAAAACATGATGCCAACTCCTCCAAAGAGAACGGAAATTCCTATTTGTTTGTCCGGGATGTTCAGTGAAATCGTATCAGCAGAAAATTGGAGATATCATGTGTAGGATAAGAGCGAATCGTTTGTGACAAAGTCGCGAGGCTTGCGCGTTGTTGCAACGGCTGGTAAAGCGTATAACACGTCATTTGACCATTTTGGTTAATTTTGCACTTTTTTAGTAAATTACGGGATATTTTGATCTTTTTTTCACAACGACCATCAAAAAAGTATTGTCAATGCTGCTACATCACTAAATCATGTAAACAGTAGGCCGGTGTGTACCTTTAATTTTACAGTGTAAATAAATCAATTGACGTACCTTCTGCAATGAGAGCTCCCACGAACTGCGTTGCGGCAGCTGCTGCGTTACCGGCGTCTCCCCCGTTCCCACAGACATCTTCCGGGCTCACCGACTCCTTCGCAGCAATGTTGGCATTCTTCCCATCTTTCCCACCGGTACCCTGCCCCAGAGCCGGTCCCCGACCACACTGACCCTTGTTATTGATACCCGCTGTGTAGACGATACCGGTGCTTGTCAGGATGCATGTGTGGGCTTTTCCCAGGCTGACTTGGGTGACCTTCACGCTCTTGAGGTCGCCCACCAAACCTGGGGACCGAGTTTTAGAAGTGGGTCAGCAGTCGGTATTTTGGATTATATACCGTTAAATTCCGTGTATAAGGCGCACCCGTTGGTATAAGGCGCACCCGTTGGTATAAGGCGCACCCGTTGGTATAAGGCGCACCCGTTGGTATAAGGCGCACCCGTTGGTATAAGGCGCACCTCCAACTTTAGACGGCTGGCATAATGTGCCTCATACACGAATATTTAAGGTGCAGGCGTACCCATGTATAGACCGTATCGAATAGCAGCCAATTCGTGGGGCACCTTTTGTTACTTGTGTCTTTCTATAAATTAGGGGTCCAGTGTTGGTGTCCCCCGTTACATTTTACATCTTGTTTTTGTAAATTCAGGACACATTCTTTAAATACTTTCCATCTCAAAGAGTGAGTACATAAAGTACAATTCATACAAAATGGTTTAAAAGCCGTATTAAATTTGTATACAAATTTTGAATATACGGACACTTGTTACATTTTAGGCCGTCCCAGTTACGAGCGCATATTGGAAATTTGTACACAGGATTTTTAGAAAGGCATGTTGTCACACTATTTGTAACCCTTTTTGGGCCTAAGTTATCTCTTCAGAACAACTGAAACTGAATTCTCTTATTTTGAGACCAGACAAAGGTATTTTCTGGAAAATATATACTGTGGAAAGACTCGCATGCATACTGCAGACTTACCGTTCGCGTAATGTGACCCAAATGCAGTGTGCACCAATTACTCCAGAGTAAGGAGAATGGTACGCTCGAACGCAGCCATTGATAATTTGATTCTATTTCATAAAGAATTGATTGTATGGTGTGTTTGAGCGTCAAACGTTATAACGCATACCTGTGCTGGTGTCGGTATTGTGAGCGTCCTTGCCAAACATGTACAATTCTCCATCCTTAGTGACGACGGCCGTACTGCCGTTATTACATGCCACAAACGTGGCGTTCTTGCCGTCCATCTTTAACATCTTCTTGGGTTTAGATGGTTTGAGCTGACGACGTCCCTTGACTGAGATATCAATTAGAAAATAAATATTTGGTAAATATTTACAGGTCAGGTTGATGCTTTATTAGCCTTCTGCTCGTTCCGTATTTTCATGACTCATGCGGGGTATTCTCATATCACCCTCAAAGACATCCAGTATTACATAAATACACTTTTAGAATACGTATGTTTAATTTTTGTTATCTGAAATTAGAACGAGAAAGATATAAAAACTGAAGTACACATCTTTCAGTTGCCAAGACTGCTTATAAACTAAAGTTAGCAGACCAGTTTCCTATCACAGGGATGACAGTGGCTCTTACCTTCAGGGCCAAAAACAAAAATCCACTACGCGTGTATGTACGTACGCGCTTGTTCTCCCAAACAATCGTGGACGTTTTAGGGAGGTCTAACAAAGAGAACAATATCGTCCGCGATTGGCAAGCGAACGTCCGCGATTCGCTCCTGTACAAAACCAACGAGAGTAAGGAAAAATAGACTATGTCCAAACAAAAGAGGAACAAAGGGACGTCCGCGATTGTATGTGGATTCGCACCTACGTGTATGTGTGCACACAGCCATTCCAACACATGTACAGTATGTACATGTACACTGACAGTGTGCAATGTCACCGGCACCACTGCTGTATGGATACAGCGCCCTCTATAGTCTATGTACTTCTGGTCAATAGTCTGGTTTCGTGGTACTTTAGCCGTGAATGATTATGGCCGGGATACAGACATACTGCATGTGTGCAAATCATGTACATAAGCTGTACACATACATGTACATGTAGTATACACGACATAGGGCATATTCGGACATCGTTGATCAGTAAGTGAGACAATTTTCCATGTTTTTTTTGGACTTGAAGAGTTGAAAATATTATTTCCGGCCGTTTATTTTTCCGGCTTGGAATAAAGGCTTTGCCGGATTTATTTTTCCAAAATAAAAAAACCCCGGATTTCCGGCAATAGCCGGAAGACTGGCATCCCTGCTATCATTCTACAATGGACGTTTTAGCCCACTGATCAATGTTTAGACACATTTTCCTGCCAACTGACACCACGCACTGGTTCTCTATACTTACCCTGGTCTCCATCCTCTCCCTTCCTCGCCGTACCCACGAAATAAATGCTGCCGTCATCGGCGAGTAAGGCCGCATGGTAACCGTCGTGTCCCACACTGCACTGGACTGTCTTAGGGGCTTTGGTGATGGGTAATTCAGACCATTTGGTGTTTGCTTGGCCAGTCTGCTTCACCCCTAGGCTCTGGGGTTTACCGGAGTATAACACCTGAAAGGGGCGGTATTCACAAAACTCAATCTAAGTGGGATACTTAAAGATAGTATACATGATTGGTAAACTGTTACAAATAGTTTTATCCCTCTGTGTGATTGAAGATATGCATGATTAAAACCAATCTGAGCAAAAACCAGCTCCGTACCTCGTCTAACTTTTGAGAAAACAGTCAAAAAAGGGTTTGCAATCATTTCGCCCAAAAACCACTTCGCCCTGAACCAATTCGCCCTAAACCACGGCCTGTGCACGAAGTGGTTTTGGGGCAAAGTGGCATTTGAGCGATGTAGTGTTTGGACGAAGTAATTTGGGGCGAAATGGCACTCAGGCAAAGTGGTTTGGGCCGAAATGGCACTTGGACGAAATGGTTTTGCGGCGAATTGAATTTCCGTCTCATGAGACGAAAACTAATTGTTTTACTCATTTCTCAAAGACTATAGCACTTCAGACAAAACAATTTCAGGGGAAGTTTTCTATGGTCATAATGTTTATATTGTGTAAGTTGGGCATAAATCTGTGAACATTTCTGATTTTCGAGATTACCAAGGATGTATACTGCCTTTATATAACATGGTTCCACAGTGGTTCAGGTTTTAAGGCTGAGGATTTTTCTATCTACAGAACGTGCGATTTTGTTTACATCTAAAGCACTCTCCATCGAAATCATGCCTGCCGTTGTGCGTACACATCATGCTTTGCATAAATTTGCTCACGTAATGATGTCAAAGGTTACACAATTCCAAATTTATGCACAGCAAGATGCGTGCGCACAGTGATAGCCACACCCCTGCCGTGACGTCAGAGGTCACACCATCTATAGTCAGCCGAAGTGACACGTGGGTTGCCATGGCAATTGGCTCTAAACATCATGGCCGTCGGAAAAAGTACCATTGCAAAAGCACAGGGACACGGTTCAGTGATTTTTAGTACAGCCATTGCCGAGGCAACTAACTAAAGGTGCCGTATTCACTTCGGCAGTCTATAGACCAGTGTTCCAGCCTCTTACCTTCCCCGAATTGGTCCTAATGAGCGAGAACTCCTTGCCGGCTGCTATGTACATGCATTCATCATTCACTCCAGTCTCTGTGGAATACAAGTGTATACAAGGAAATAACTGAGACAACAGTTAAAAAAAATACCTGAATGGGTAATAATAATGACACAGCATTTGTAAGGCGCACAGTATCTAACACCGTTATTCAAAGGCGCCGAGGCCATTATTATCGCTGCCCTTATAAAATCACTTGAACCATTTCGCTTCAACTAGGTGGCTGCCTGGCCAGTGGCGCCGACCCTATCAGCACTTAGATTGTGGCATTCCCCTGACAGCTCACCATTTATCGCTTGGGTCGACGAGGCAATTGGGATTAAGTGCCTTGCCCAGAGACACAGACACGTTGACCGTAGTGGGGCTTGAACCCACAACATCCCGATTGCGAGCCCCGCTTCATACCCACTAGACCACACGCGCTCCCCTAATCGTGTATAATTAAACTCAAAAAGTATTTGTTTAAAAATTGAATAATCCTCTGAAAGTTTATTAGGGTTTGTTTTGCCCTTACCAGACGTAATTATTAACACTGTATACTCAGTGCTTTTCCGAGACACTATGAAAAACTTCATAGCGTGCTCGGGTGGAACTCGAACCTACGACCTCCTGCAAACAAGACAGACGTCTTAACCACTCAACCACCGAGCTAGCTGGTGTTGATTGGCTCGGTGGTCGAGTGGTTAAGACGTCTGCCTTGATTGCAGGAGGTCGTAGGTTCGAGTCCCACCCGAGCACGCTATGAAGTTTTTAAGTGTCTCGGGAAAGCACTGAGTATACAGTGTTAATAATTACGTCGGGTAAGGGCAAAACAAACCCTAAATAACATTCAATCTCCCCGACGCAAGCTAAATAAATTACTGATTAATTGCGATCCCCGTTGCGAAATGATTCGAACCGGCCATTTAACACCGGCTAGCTCGGTGGTCAAGTGGTTTGACGTCTGCCTTGTTTCCAGGAGGTCGTGGGTTCGAGTCCCACCCGAGCACGCTATTAAGTTTTTAAGTGTCTCGGGAAAGCACTGAGTATACAGTGTTAATAATTACGTCGGATCAGGGCAAAACAAACCCTAATTAATATTCAGTCTCCCTGACGCAAGCTAAATAAATTACGAATCTTCTGAAAACCATCATTCCGTTTGTTTATTTTATTTCTTACAAATGTTCAAGCGCCACCCACTTTTCGTCAGGTAAGACAAAAAAATGTAAAAAAATGTCCGGAGGGGAACGAAAACCATCATTATATCTCAAGCGATGATTTCAGAAACCTCTGTGTATAATGTAGGAAGCAAGAAACATTGACACCAGACCAACACAAAGTGTGAGCTAAAAAACCCACAGGCAGGTATGGTTGTCACAGCTTCCAAATAATACCAAGGTTATTAAGAGAGAAGTATACCCATAAAACATAATACATTATGCTAAACAAGTGCAAACTCGTACATTACTAGGGACTTGGAAATAAAATTTAAAGTTCGATTTTGGTTGAAAATGTCATCTCACATTACAGATTATTTCCTGTAAATTCCAAAACGACATTCATTGCTTAAATTGAGCAAGCGGTAGCTGAGATATGCATCTTAGAAATCGGGCGTTTTCCCGCAAAATCGTGTGTGTAACTGAATAGGAGAGAGCTCGAAAAATGCGATGCAGTATAAAGCGCCCCCACGGCGAAGAATTTTTCAAGTCTGATCAGTCTTAGTTCAACACGCTGTCTCGTTTTGCGCTAAAAGCTTTGTCGCGAAAGTTTAAATGCAGCAGGAGTACGTAGCACACGTGAGGGCGCACAACGTCTTTGTCTACATGTATGTGTAATCGCACACATTTACGCCTGGAATGAAGACTACGCACTCGACGACGTTCGCAAGAAGGAGCTGTTTATCAATATTGTGGGCTAAAAACAACAAGCTAATTACATGTTTTCTTCAATGAAATTTGGCACAAACAAAAACACCAATCTCCCCAAGTCTGTCTCGCAACACAAACTACCCGTTTTTGGACCAGCAATCTCATTATCAAACCATGATCTTGCCGTGCCCCAATATAAATTTTAAAAAATACAATTGGAAAGCTCTTTTTCTGCTAAATTTAAAAATACAAAAATATAATTTTGAAAATTCCGACTTTCGTCGTGACAGGTCACAATTCTCTGCAGACAAGCATTTTACTATTCACTCAACACAAAAACCATGCATGGATTTTTCAGGTTTTTTGAAGTAATACTGCATCTATGTGGCTGAAATTTCTACAAGGCAGTTTTATAAACATTATTCTTCAGTTATGTGATGCTGTTGTTTCTGTTTTTAAAAGTTTTCCATCATTTAATCTGTCTATAAAGAAATGCGACCCACTGCTTGCAGGGAATCACACATCCGTGAAAAGCAAATGTTTGGAAGGCGTGCACACGTAGCGCGTTTTGTGTTTGAACATAACGCGCGATGGGTGCGGGCCACTTGACAGCGCTCTCATGCATTTAGGAATACGGCCTATTGGTACAGATCAAATTTACGATGTTTCGCATGAATGGTGCGAAATTTTGCTGCTCTGTGGTGGCTAATGTGAAATATTGGCAGTATATGTTTCTTTTTTAGTGGGGTATAATTTTACCAATTTCTTGTTTCTCCATGCTAGGTTCTTTGCCATTGCTGGCAGGCGGTTGGCCGTAGGCTAGTAGAGATTTACGGGCTAGTTTGACTGGAAGCTCGCTGGTCTTCAGCATGGGGGAGCTCTGAGGATTGAAGCTTTGTACAACAAACGTGTCCTGAAAAATCACACAACATAAGATTATATATTACATAAGATGGTAGATTACATAAGATTCTGGGTTACATAGATTATGCACCAGCGAGCTTGACTGGCCGCTCGCTAGTCTTTAGCATAGGCGAGCTCTGGCTTACAGAACTTGCTACTAAACCAAAATAATTATAAGGAGCATGTGTGGTCTAGTGGGTATTAAGTTAGACTCCTGCTGCACATATTCCACATACGACGAATGAATGAGGACCAGTAGCCGTCACGTCATGCATTTCTAGGAGCGCAGCTACATGTATTGGTTGCAGCTCATAACTGTTAATATCCAAAGTGTGCTGCGCTACAACCCGAGTGTTCGTAAGCACAGCCAGTATACACCAATCCGAGTTCTGAGGACCTGTTTTCTGTACGTCCGCTATAACTGGGAGCCATCCAGTGACATGAACTGTATGTTACATTATGTTGTCACTTCAAACAATTTGCGCATTCTTTGTTAAAACCTGTACACACAGGAGGATTTTCTCCCGTTTATAAAGGCAGCCACATATACACTGGCGGCTGCCAGATTTAAAGATGATCTCAGAATAGTCGGAATCTTTTGGTCTGGAAACCAGACTAGTATTAAGTGGGACTCACAATTGGGAGGTCGTGAGTTCAAGTCCTACAACGAACATGTGTATGTCCCTGGGCAGGAAACTTAATGTCAATTGCCTCATTAACCCAAGCGATAATACATAGTTCGGACCTGTCAATCAAGCCGAACCCGCCGACCAATCACAACAGAGCAGACAGCGCCCACATAGGTCAAAGTGCATTGCCTCTCAACAACATCACGCGATTTTCTGCACATACAGTTTGTACAGTGTTGTATGCGGTGATCCGGGTGAATTTTAAGTTTCAAGGCCGGGCGTTTCGCTGTTCAAAGGTAAGAAAGCATGTATTTCATGATATATGACATTCCTGTACTCAGTGTGTTCTAAGATAAATGTCGGCCCTGAAACATGAATACCTTTGAGTTTTCTCCAATAAATCTGTGCTCACCGTTGAAAGTCCCATTGGTTTGGTGCAGTGTGTGTGGACATTTTGACGAGAGCGTGTGAGGCATAGCAACAATATCCAAGGGGGTGGGGTTAACTGGGCAAAAACGGAACTATGCATTGGATAGCTGTTAGGGGGGAATATCAGAATGCAAATGCTAACAGGTTGAGCGCTATGGCCAAGCAGTTACCTAAGAGAAGCAAGATGATTCTGATGATTCCCTGACGGCAGCAGTAATAATTGCACTTTGATACTTTGGTGATAAAATACTTTACAAGAAACTGCTATTATTATTATTATTATGACTCAGGCATACAATACTTACGTCATTCAGGGCTGACACACATCCAATGTTATCACCATCACTAAAGAGCACAGATGCCGACGTACCTACAAAAAAACAATGAATATGCATTTCTGCAATATCAGATTGCATCCCTGTTGAAACAAAATAAACATCCTTGCTAAAAAAAACAAACAAATTTAGATACATTCCACATCTTGGAATCATGCGTCATATCTTGGAATCATGCGTCATATCTTGGAATCATGCGTCATATCCTGATTATCTTCTGTTTCCGAGCAAGAAAAAAAACCCACAAAATTCCTCCGCTTTTTGATAAACAAAAAAGCAATAAATCTGAGATTGAGCATTTTCAGCACACAGAAGCTTTCTGCAGTCATGCATAATAGAGAGGTTTCACAAGCCTACGGATACGGATAGCGCGACGGATACGTCACAGGTTGTGACATCATACACGTCTCACTATCTGCTACGCATTTGCACGGCACGGATATCGAGCATGCTATGCGTAAGCACTAAACGCGTAGTGAAATTTCAGATTTCTAGTTTTTTTCCTCATTTTTCGTTGCGTTTACATAGCCAGGTTGAAAAAGAGTATGAATTATGAATGTCTATATACGAACGTTTTGTGCATTTCAAAGCTTTGGATTAAAAGTAAAGTTAGTATCAAAGCCGTGATGTGCAAGGTAGTTTTCCCACTGTCGGAAATAGACGCCTTTTAGCTAACACGCTGTAGTTTTGAAGTTGCTAAAATACAGAAATGCAAATACGGTTACGGATAGTTAAATGTATGCATATCCGTCGGCTTGCGAAACCTCCCTAATGAAGCTGTTATGTGAATATTTCGATGTGAACTTTATGACAAAAGAAATTTTAAAATCTCGATTAAACTGAACATTTGCGTTTCGTTTGTTGCCCAGTATAAATTACCAGTAACTGGTATTTCCACGGTGCCCGTTTCCTTCAAGGTGTCCATGCTAACTGTGATTGCTACAGTTCCCGAGTTGCCATGGTCTGAGGTCGTTGGTTTGTAAAGGAGCTGTTTCTTCGCTATCCCTAGCCAGCCTCGCTCATGCAGATGGAAATCCCTGTTGATGGCGTAAATGTGACCCTGAAGACAACGAAAGATAGACATTATAGTGAAACTTCACCCAAGAGAACGACAACATGTGGCCAGAATAAGCAGGTGGCCCTTATATAAGTCTTTCCACAGTAAAGGGGGCATTTTGGCAACACAGACCATATTTTCCATAAAATGCCTTTGTCTGGTCTCAAAATAATAGAAATAAGTTTAAATTGTTCTGAAGAGATAACTAAGACCCAAAAAGGGTTACAAATAGTGTGACAACATGCCTTTCTAAAAAACCTACATGTATGTACAAATTCCAATATACACTCGTAACCGGGACAGACACTTATGTTACATTTTAGGCCGTCCAGGTTACGAGCATATATTGAAAATTTGTACACAGGGTTTTTAGAAAGGCATGTTGTCACACTATTTGTAACCCTTTTTGGGCCCAAGTTATCTCTTCAGAACAACTGAAACTTATTTCTATTTAGAGACCAGACAAAGGTATTTTATGGAAAATATGGTCTGTGTTGCCAAAATGACCCCTTTACCGTGGAAAGACTGGAGTGAAATGGATACAAAATTATGTCTACACTGATTACAACTTTTGAATGCTGCACGTTTTACCATGTGTGTCGAGAACAAGTTAAAGATGTTATGCCGTGGAGAGATGAAATTATCAAAATTACACATAAAACCATTCAATACATTTAATTATGCCAGAAAAACCATTTAGAAAAAAATTAGACTGTGCGAATGTTTTTTTACAAGGGCACTTTTCAGCCCATTTTTCAGACAAAACTCAAAGCAAAATCTGAACAACAGCCGTCGGGCCTAAAAGTTTGACATAGGAAATTCCACGGAATCGTGACGTCATTTTACGGACGCGTCCTGCCGACGGCTGTTTCTTGTTATTCTACAACGTGGCGTTTTGCAACACCATGTAGACAAGTAACTCCAGTGTTGACGTTTTTTTCCGATGAAGATAGCGATGTTTTTTTCTTGCTCATCGCATTCATTTCATGAAGACAGCGATGAAGAACCATCCAGTGAATTTCCTACGGTTAAACCGTATCAGTTTGAGCCGGAATTAACCGAGGAAGAAGTCCGAGAACAACGCGAATCCGGTCATGCCGGTGTTCCAATCGACGACCGAAGTCGGCAACAGGACACTGCCTCGGTACTGCCTCGTCTTTTTTTTTTCTCTCAACTTTTTCTCAACCCTTTTTTGTCAATAATTATTTTGTCCGTGGAGGTTTTCATGGCAAATGTACCATGTTTGTTTGAGCCGATTGCCTACATTTTTAGACCATGTAAATCATGTGGAATTTATATTCATCCTTTTCTGGCACGGCCGAAACTGCAAGTCTGTGCCGTGTAAAACTTACCATGAACTTACGGTAGGTTACGTTGTTGAGGCGAAAACCAAACCCTAAAATCTCCGTTTGATGTAAAAACTTAGACCTGTTCTTTCCTCTTCATTTGATACTTGTGGATGTTAAATTTAATCCCAACACAGAACATTTATCCAGCAGTGTTTTGGGGGTTTTGTGATGTGACTGTGTCAAGAATGCAATGTAACAAGTTTACAAGAATGTCCAGCGCGCTCTCGCTGAAACCCTACCGGCTGGCGGGCCGTTCGTTCGGCGTGTAATTCACGAAGCACTTGGTACGGTACTGATGAATGTGCACAGTGAGGTGTACGTTCGCTGCCCCAAAAAAATAATCCCTGCCATAGCGGTGGGATCAAGACCAAACACAGGTTTCCTCTCACACAATGTGTGCTGCACCAGACTATTGTATTGGCGCGGAGTGATATCGTGCGCGAGCCGGAACTATTTATTTTTGGCTTAAAACGTGTCCGTAAAATGACATCACGAATTGGGCCAAATCTGTTTGCTGCCCGCAGCGGCGGGATTTCGACAGTTTCCAGAAAAGAGGAAAATCATGGGTTGGAAATAAGCCTAAATTTTCACTTTTTTAATTAATATAAAATGAGATAAGATATCAATAATTAATATATCAAAGAATAGAAAAATGCAAAAATAAAGATAATTCATCTCTCCACGGCATAACATCTTTAAACAAAAAGCAATTTCCTGAGATATTTAAGACGAAAAATTTAAAACAAAGCGGCAAACCACTGTCTACAAGGCTGCGTTCGGGCGCGCAGTTCTCGCTACTTCGGAGTAATGCGTGCGCATTGCACTCGGGTCACATTACGCGAACGGCAAGTCCACAGTCTGCATGCGCGAATGGCCATCAGTCAAGATGGCCGTCTCTTGCTATGACTACACAAAAAACGCTGTTTCACTGCTCACAAGAAATTGAAGAAAATACAGACCGTAAGTCGTGAGAACGTTTGATGCTGGGTAAAACAAACCTTAGTGAGTTGTTGTTTCAGTTATCGAGTTGACACGTTGAGCAAATCCTCCCCCCCCCCCCCCCCCCTAAAAAACCACCCTATTCCGCCATCTTCGTACAAATCACATGACACTCGTCAGGAGTAAGAGCACACTCCCCATTTGTTGGGGAGTAGCGAGAGCATACTCTCACTGACCTGAGTGTCGTTATTCTTGCCGTTCGCGCGCGCAGGAGTATACTCGTGTTAACACGAGTACACGCCCGAACGCAGCCCCAATGTTATTTTGCTGTGTTACATGAGACATTACCTTGATCGTACTGGAATAGCCTGAGCCAATCTTGTAGAGTCCCGTGTCTGTGTGTATGTACAGGTAGGAACCATCGCTGGCTATTGCACTGTTGTTGTCACCGCAAGCATCTGTAGTAATAGCAAAATAGTCAATGTTTAAATAGTTTACGAATCCCTATAGACCTTTATCACGGTGCGGCCATCTTCCCTTTTCCCCTATTAAAATGAACGTAACCAAAGCGAGGCTTGCCGAAATAAAATAGTTTGGCCCCGTGTTAAAAATGTTCATTGTGTGCATCACAATGACATGCGCGCGGTGCGATCAAGAAAATGCGCAGCGCGGACATTGATTCTCTCAAAACAACAACGGAAGACTGCACGCGCTATCACGCTAACGCGCAGACACGCACACGCACACGCACTGATCATGCCCGACACGTACACTGCAGTGGGGAACAAGACAAAGATGGACGTACCGTGATAAAGGTCTATTGGCTGAGAGCACGTCACGATAAAGGATTGGCTGGTTTTAAACACTTTCTAGTCTGGTCTGCGGCATCCTAGTCAATGGCACGTACGAAACATGCGCGCACACGCACACAAAAATTGCACCAAAGCAAATGGGATGTTTCAAAATAACATGAAATACCGGTCAACCAGAATTTCAAAATTTTAAGTGACTTTAAATTAAACCTTATCTCTACAGATTTTAAACCAGTGTACACCATACCTTCTGAGAAGTAGCAATGTTATAATTATTTTCCGGCAGGGTCATTAATTATTTGTTTTAATAATAGATTTCAAAGTTATGCATGGGACATTCTCTGGTTGACACGAAAAGCATCACACATGGGACACATATGTGTATGCATGCATTTCCAAAACAACATTTCCAGAAAGAAATTGTGGGTGTACCCAACCTTTGGCAATGCCTAACACACAAGACATTTCATAGAAATTAGTGAAATAACTAAACAGTCTGTTAAAGGGCATGAAACAAATGTTACACATAGTGACAAAAATTAAGTAAGTTTACCCGGCCGTGTACGTGCGCGTACAACACGCGTGCAATCGATTGAACGAAAACAACTGAATGCACAGCACTTTGAACAAACGTGACGCATGTAGGAAAGTGCTCTACAAAATGGTGAAGTTTACTGCAGAAAAATTTCGGGGAGTTTTACTGGTACTTATGAATGGGAATAAAAGTTTGTTTAAAACCGGCTGGGGACCTGGGGCCAATTTCATAAAGCTGTTAAGCAGAAACATTTGCTTAATCCAAAATTTGTGTGCTTTATAGAAATAGGTTAATAGTCACAATTGTATGTCAACTTGTATGTAAAGAATACAAGTCGACAATTTTTCTGCTAAACAGTTTTATGAAATTGGCCCCTGGAGGCTGATGATGGCCCTTATGTGTATCATTATCTGCTAAAGATTTGTCGAAAATTACAACACTTGCTGGTATGACTGACCTATATCAATATCTTGAACCTCCCAGGCGTCCAACTGTGATTGGTTGGGAATGCCTGACATCAACCAATCAGGAAAGAGTGTTTTGCCCAGCAGCACGGCATGTACGCTTCGCTGTAGACTTGACAAGATAGAGGGAACCTGTGGGAATAAGGTATTCATAGAAAAGAAAACGGCATGAGATTACTAATACGAAATTGCAGAACTCCAAGTTAAGCCCCGTTCACATTGGGGGATGCGACAGGTTACGGACGGTTGCAACCTAAAATTGCGGGGAATCGCAGACAAAACGTGTCACAGGTGGTGCGCGCACTTGGGTGATCGCCACTAGTCTCCAGTGGACGCACGTGTGAAAATCATATTTTGAACATGTTCAAAAACCTGGCTGCAATCAAAGCGGTCGTACAGAGGTAATGGCAAGTAATCGTGCGACCATCGTTCGACAATTGTACCATCAATCGTGACTGATCGTGCAAGTTTAAGAGGCACGACTAGTTGCCAGAAGTCACACGACTGGTCGCAGCTAGAGGCACATGAAGCTGCAGCCTGTCGTGCGACAGATGGACCCGTCTTGCCATCAGTTGCAACCAGGCACACGGCCGTCTTGCGCCCACCATGCCACTGTCGTGACCTGTGGTGCCACCAGTGGCGATCTGTCTAATGGGCAATTCTGGAAATTCAAATTTACACTTCAGAGACTTTGAGGGCTTGTAATGCTTCACGTATTCAAGTTGTTTGATTTTAAACACTTGTTCTTCAAGCATCATTGATGGAAGTGTAATTCCTGAAAAACTGATTGTAATGCTGTTCTCAATATGCACAGTACATCCAAAAATATTTCGGTTTCGGACGTACTCATTGAGTACGTCCGAAACCGAGGGTTTTGGGGACCCTACACACTTACCGAGAATGGCATTGCAATCACTTTTTCAGGAATTACACTTCCATCAATGATGCTTGAAAAACATGTGTTTAAAATCAAACAACTTGAATACATGAAGCATTACAAGCCCTCAAAGTCTCTGAAGTGTAAATTTGAATTTCCGGAATTTCCCTAATGGCAAACTGGTCGTACAAGAGTGACACAACTCGTAGTAATTTTCTGCGACCTGGCTATGACAGCCCTTGTCGCGCGATTGCCCGTCCGCAGCCCATCGTGGCCCTAATGTAACAGTACATGTAGTCTAAGGGTGCCATATTAGGAGCAAAATCCCTAGCAATGCAGCTGGCTTTCAGTAAGTCTTCCACGGCCACTTTCAACACCAAGGCTCCAGTTAAAAGTTTAGGCCCCCTATTAAATTGTTGGCCCTCTGTGGCCACCATGTTTTTTTGCTTTTTAATCACAACTTTGCAGATTAATTTTACAACATAAATGACTTTAACCATTGCTTTATTAACTACATTTTCAACATATTTACCCAGAAAGCTTGCTGGAAGAGCTTCCCTGTACCCATAAGGAATGCTGCAATGCCTGACAGCATCTTGCCGGTGTTTCTGCTGGCGATGAGACTCAGCAGACAGGCACAGCTGAGTGAGGAGATCGAGGCTAGGCCATGAGGCACCCCTGGGTCTGGTGATCCATGGATGTTGTGGTACTTACCCATAAGGATCGCTGCAATGTCTGAAGGCATCTTGCCAGTGTTTCTGCTGGCGATGATGAGACTCAGCAGACAGGACACAGCTAAGTGAGGAGATGGAGGCTTGGCCATGAGGCTCTCCTGGGTCTGGTGATCCATGGATGTTGTGGTACATGTACTTACCCTGAATGCTTGCTGGGAGAGCTTCCCTGTACCCATAAGGATCGCTGCAATGCCTGACAGCATCTTGCCAGTGTTTCTGCTGGCGATGATGAGACTCAGCAGACAGGACACAGCTAAGTGAGGAGATGGAGGCTTGGCCATGAGGCTCTCCTGGGTCTGGTGATCCATGGATGTTGTGGTACTTACCCTGAAAGCTTGCTGGGAGAGCTTCCCTGTACCCATAAGGAACGCTGCGATGCCCGACAGCATCTTGCCAGTGTTTCCGCTGGCGATGATGAGACTTAGCAGACAGGCACAGCTGAGTGAGGAGATGGAAGCTTGGCCACAAGGCTCCCCTGGGTCTGCTGATCAATGGATGTGATGGTACATGTACTTACCCTGAATGCTTGCTGGGAGAGCTTCCCTGCACTCATAAGGATCACTGCAATGCCTGACAGCATCTTGCTGGTGTTTCCGCTAGCGATGATGAGACTCAGCAGACAGGCACAGCTGAGTGAGGCGATGGAAGCTAGGCCATGAGGCTCTCCTGGGCCTGGTGATCCATGGATGTGATGGTACATGTACTTACCCTGAATGCTTGCTGGGAGAGCTTCCCTGTACCCATAAGGATCGCTGCAATGCCTGACAGCATCTTGCCGGTGTTTCCGCTAGCGATGATGAGACTCAGCAGACAGGCACAGCTGAGTGAGGAGATGGAAGCTAGGCCATGAGGCTCTCCTGGGCCTGCTGATCCATGGATGTGATGGTACATGTACTTACCCTGAATGCTTGCTGGGAGAGCTTCCCTGTACCCATAAGGATCGCTGCAATGCCTGACAGCATCTTGCCGGTGTTTCCGCTGGCGATGATGAGACTTAGCAGACAGGCACAGCAGAGTGAGGAGATGGACGGTAGGCCATGAGGCTCCTCGGCATCTGGCGTCCGATGATCGATGGATAGGTCTAGCAGCAGCTCAAACAAGGAATCTGGAACATGGCATAAAATTGACAAATATTTATTGCCTGGGTTTAATGGGAAAACAAAAAATGTTCGCATCCCTATTGGCTGAGAGTATGTCACGTAGCCAGTCTTAAACGAACGATAGAGGACTGGCCAGTCATTAACACTTTTTAGTCCGGCCCGCACATGCGCCCACGCTTTATTCAGTTCCCAATGTGTATGGTGCATTGTGCATTACATGCAAATTAGATGCACTGTTACAAAAATTAAGTCCGGTCGTGTGCATGCGCGTACACGACGCATTGACCAAAAACAACATGACGCACAGCAATTTGACCGAACGCGATGTATCCATGCATACATGTAGGAAAGTACATGTACAGTACATTGCAAAACATAGCAAAATGGCAAGCTAATTCAAAAAGGTATTTATGAATGGGAATAGAAGTGGTTTTGGCAGCTCGGGCCATTATCACTCATCCAGGCCCCTAGCCAGTTTTAAACGCATGTTTAAGACTAGCTAAACCCCACTTCCATTGCCTAATTACAAACTGACCAAAAACATTATGGCCGATCTGTGATTCAAACTTAAAGGGGTAATCAGAGTTTGTACTGTCCGAAGACGGGTTGACGAAAATTTGTACACAGGGTTTTTAGAAAAGATGGGTGGACGGGTCGCCAGATGAAACACCTCCAAGATTGCTCTTTCCCCAGGGAGAGCTCCACCCTGCTCGGGACCAGGGTTGAAAATTTTGCTCCATGGCAAGACGGTAGTGAGAAAAGAGGCAGGGGCGAGTTCTCACTTGTTCAAGTAAGGGACAAGGTGCTGATCTCCGGGGCGAGTTTCAGAACAACAAGAGTGAATAGACACAGGGTTGAACTCGAAAGGTACATATGTAAGTCACCTCGGGTGACCTCGCGGCGGCCACGGAGCTTCTAGTGGAAAAAGGCCTTAAAGATAGTATACATGACTGGTCATGTAAATAGTTTTATCCCCCTGTGTGATTAAAGATATATATGCATGATTAAAACTAACCTGAGCAAAAACCAGCTCCGTACTTCGTTTAACTTTTGAGAAAACAGTCAAAAAAGGGTTTGCAGTAATTTTGCCCCAAAACCACTTCGCCCTGAACTATTCGCCCTGAACTATTTTGCTCTGAACCACGGCCTATGCACAAAGTGGTTTGGGGGCGAAGTAGCATTTTGGGCGATATACAGTGTTTGGATGAAGTGATTTGGGGCGAAATGGCACTCGGGCGAAGTGGTTTGGGGCGAAATGCCACTTGGGAGAAATGGTTTTGGGGCAAAATGAATTTTCGTCTCATGAGATGAAAACTAATTGTTTTACTCATTTCTCAAAGACTACATGTATAGCACTTCAGGCAAAACCATTTCAGGGGAAGTTTTCTACGGTCATCGTGTTTATATTGTGCAAGTTAGGCGTAAATCTGTGAACATTTTTTTATTTTTAAGATACCAATCATGTATACTGCCTTTAATTAAGACAGCATCATTATCATTATTAATATTAACTGTATTCAAACCATACCAATCATGTCATCTGGTTCTTTAGCGAGTCCTTCAGGGGTCTGTCCTTGCAGCATGTCTAGCAGAGCCTGAAGGGCGCGGGCACAGAGTCCGGGATATGAGCTGTGGGTGTCTCGAATTAGGACAAATACGCTACGCAACCCAATACCAACCACCTATGGACAAAAACAAAAAAACACAACTTATTCTACAATGGATTGTTACATCGTAAAAGCTACACGTGCGGGAGCACATGTGGTCTATCCAGCCGTGCTTGTGATCGAGGAATTGGGGGTTCGAGCCCCACTTGTGCCAACGTGTTTGTGTCTGTGGGCAAGACAGTTAATCTCAATTGCTTCGTCAACTCAAGCGAGATTTGGGGAGCTGTTGGGGGGAATGCCACAATCTAACTGCTGATAGGGTTGTGCGCCTTGGCCAGGTAGCCACCTAGTTGAGGCGAAATGGTTCTGGTGATTTCCTGATGGCAGCGATAATGTTAATGGCAACAGCGCCAGGAGTACCCTAGGGTAGACATGTGTGTCCACTATTACATTATTATTACATTGTAACGTCACAGCAACTGACATAAAAACGACGCGAGGGACTCTCTCTCATTCTCATAATGGCATTATGTTTTTAAACATACTGTGTAACACCCTGTTTACACTTGATCCCAAGCTCGGGGTCGAATCCCAAGCTCGGGGTCGAATCCCAAGCTCGGGGTCGAACACCGAGCTTGGGATCAGCCTAGAATCACAAACAGTGGACATTTTTTGGAGGACACCCTTCATAACAAATTACAACCATAACCATAACACTGTTCTACTGTATTACTGCCTTAAAGGTTTAGTGAAGTGAAACTTATCAACCATTTGTTTTTATACACGAATCAGAAGATCAAAATGTTGCAGAAAAAGGGGCAAACTGAAATTTGTTTTCATTTCAGAAAGAAGTGACCTTTTCTCTACTTCAAAATTTTCTTGACAGACGAGGGCGCTGTTTATTGCTAGTCATGTAGGGGTGCACCCAAGTAAATAGGCAGAGATCTGTGCGCCGAGCTCATGAATATTTTGTATGCCCTCAAATTCTTTTATATTAGAGAGAATTGCGAGCTGAACGAGTGTGGTCTTGTGTAGAATATGACTATCGCCGCGATGTGGGGTATTTTTTCTTCCAACTACAAACATTTTAGACACTGTAGCTCCTAAAAGTGGCCCTATTTTGCCCAGTAGCATACATTGTATGTGCCTTTGTTCCAAAATGGACGCTGGTCTGTTTAGCAATTTTTACTGTTGCAGGGATAGTTTTGATTCAAGTGCAAATTAGGGAATGAAAGTGACGGATTACCCTCATAAAATTGAACAGAATTATAAAGATGAGACTTCAATGAGTATTTTGGTTGTTGTCCTGAGAAGCTGAGAGTTGTGAGTATTTTTAAATGATTTTTGAAAATGGGGCATTTAGCATTGGTTCCTATGGGAGCCCTATTTACTGGGGTGCAACCTGTACAGTGGCGGCCATGTTGTTTGTTGTTCATTACTCCACATGTATTTAAACACGTGAGTTTGTTTACATCGAAGGTAAAAGTTGAAATTACAGGAATAATGACATTTTGAAGTCATTTTAATTTGGTAAAAATATTATTTATTTAATTTCTTCAGGTCTGGTGCAAGATAAATTCTGCCAATCACAGTGGAGAGAAGTTGGCCCAAAGCAAAACAGGTATTACATGTACTGTGATGTAGTAATGCACCGGCTATCAAGCTTGTTCCACTTCCCCCAACCCCCCACCCCCGGCTGCCCCACCTAAGAGGTGCGGGGGGGTTGGGTGATTGTCGAGTAACAAAATCCCCACCCCTGGGGACAAATTTAGGTGACAAAATATTTCAACCCATGTGGCAAAACATGCATGTTTGCTACTACATGTAGATGCCATAACAATTTGATTTCTATATGCATCAAAATCCCCACCCTGGGGCATGAGAATAGTGACTGAAGCCCCACCCAAAGGCCGGTGGGGTAGCTGGGGGTGGGGGGAGGGGGGGGGCTGGGGGGTTTGGAACAACATATGGTATAGGTGCATCAGTATACATGTACAATGTACTCATGACTTGATTTGGAAGAGTTTTAGCAATACTGAATACTTTCCTCTTTCTATAGTGACCTCCCGCCCCTCCCCCTCCCCCCTGTCCTGCATCACTACAATTGGGACAGCTGAACACGAAAAATATCCCGAGACTTTTGACATTCCAAAATTCAGGTGGAATTTGAAGATGGACTGGTGAGGGGGTAAAAAGCTCAGAGAGTGCATGTGCGTTAAATTGTCCATTCAGCAGTGTACAAAACATCATGGGCGGGGCCCTATCTCTGTGAGCTTGGCATTTGTCCTCCAATAATTTTTTTTCAATTATTTTTGCAGAAATGTGATCAGTAATGTTCATTCTATCACACAAGAGTACTTGTGGGCCAAATTTCAGCAACCCGGGTTATTAAAGGGTGCACCCAAGTAAATAGGCAGAGATCTGTGCGCCGAGCTCATGAATATTTTGTATGCCCTCAAATTCTTTTATATATTAGAGAGAATTGCGAGCTGAACGAGTGTGGTCTTGTGCAGAATATGACTATCGCCGCGATGTGGGGTATTTTTTCTTCCAACTACAAACATTTTAGACACTGTAGCTCCTAAAAGTGGCCCTATTTTGCCCAGTAGCGTATGTGCCTTTGTTCCAAAATGGACGCTGGTCTGTTTAGCAATTTTTACTGTTGCAGGGATAGTTTTGATTCAAGTGCAAATTAGGGAATGAAAGTGACGGATTACCCTCATAAAATTTAACAGAATTAAAAAGATGAGACTTCAATGAGTATTTTGGTTGTTGTCCTGAGAAGCTGAGAGAGTTGTGAGTATTTTTAAATGATTTTTGAAAATGGGGCATTTAGCATTGGTTCCTATGGGAGCCCTATTTACTGGGGTGCAACCGTAGGGAACTCACAGTTGAAAAACAAAGAAAAAACATTACATTTCAAACAGTAGCAGTAGCCCACTGATCCACTTCTGACACAAACAAACTTGTTGGGATTGTTGCAAATGACATACTAAACAAACTCAGTAAACTGTTACAGATCATAACACCAAGAAGTCACTGAAAATGACAAAAACTTTTGTACACAAGTCAATGGAGATTTCCTCTGTTGTCCTGAGATGACATCACGTATTTCCTCATGAACATGGAAATTTCATTACCATAAAAATAGAAAACTTGCAATTACACCAAAACGGAACAATCACATTTTCTGAAATTTACCGAAATGTGTAAAACACACCCTCTACTATTATTATATTTAATAAAAACCCTATTTCACACGTCCTTTAATACCTTTGGTAATCTGGGCATGTCCTCGGCCTTCCCCGTCTCCTCCATCTCACCCCCAGCCTCATCCCCTTTACCCGTTGCCGCAGCCACCGCATTAGCCCGCATCAGGATGAGTTCCCGTTCCATCGCGTCCCTCTCCAACACGTATTCCCGCACCGTGGCATAGATGCTGAACGCGGAGGCATTGCCTTGTATCTCAATGTTGGGGGGCTGAAAACGAATGGAGTCTGGACTGATATCCTTCTGTTAAAAAAAAGACAAAAGGACAAAATGTCACAACTGCCTTTAGCGTCGCGACGCCATTCTTGCGTTTTGCTCTGATGAGTGCAAGTCAAAAAGTGCTTTAGCACGTCTTTGTCGTTACTTAATTCTGTTTGCCTTTCTTCTGAAAATGCAGTAATACATTTATTAGTATAGGGCTTACTCTTGTTTATTAACAAAACCTGGGCCCATTCGATGCTTGCACGGAACCACCATATGGGCAATTCCATAAGAGGTGGACATTTTCACAAAATTTGGAATTATACATTTGAGTATAAACTGACTTTAAATGATAGGATTAGGAGTAATTATAGAATACAGGGCCCAACAGAGCTATACCCTTTTTGAAAATCGTGGAGTCGCGGTCGCAACGAACCTTTCGAATGTCATGGAGACATGGACAGCAGGGTTAACCGAAACGTTGGGAACAGCTTGCTGCGTGCCATGTAAGCACCTACTTTGAAAGGCGCCAAGACATGAACGTTGGTACCTAAATATGCACAAGTTAGAAACATATAAAGGGCGCCCTCCGTAAAATTGGTCCCTAACGATTCAAGTATTTAATAATCTTTGATTTTCGGGAAGGGAGGAGAGGGAGGTAGTTAAGGGGTGTCGGCGAAAGAGGGTCTGTGGAGAAGGGGACGGTTTGGAATAGCGGGATTATAGATGTAACCAGAAAGAGGTTTGGCGGTCGTCTGGATTTTAAAACCAAGAGCGCCCTCTCCGGATGTGCGGATCTCCAGGCAAACACTTCAGTCGGGCCCGAAAGAATGACAATCGTGCTTTATTTCCCTATCGGCACCCGAATGCTACTCGGGCTTTATTTCCCTTTATTAAAAAAATCTCCGATTGCCCGAGAAGTACACGAGACTGCCTTCGGCAACCGAATGGTAATCGGCAACCGAATGCGACTCGGGCTGTATTTCCATGTCCCCACCCCTCACGAAAGGGTGGTCAATTTTTTTGAGTGGATCTCCGGATCTGCAGTCAAACACGTCACTCGGGCCCGAAAGATCGTGTTAGCCGAATGGCACTCGGGCTTTATTTCCCTTTATTAAAACAATCTCCGATTGGGCCGAGAAGTACACGAGACTGCCTTCGGCAACCGAATGGTAATCGGGCTTTATTTTCCTTTATTAAAACGATCTCCGAATGCCCGAGAAGTATACGAGACTGCCTTCGGCAACCGAATGTATAATCGGACTTCATTTTCCTTTATTAAAACAACCTCCCAAAGCCCGAATAGTTTACGAGGCGGCCATCGGCAACCGAATCGGCAACCGAATGCGACTCGGGCTATATTTCCATGTCCCCACCCCTCACAAAAGGGTGGTCAATTTTTTTGAGTGGATCTCCGGATCTGCGGATCTTCAGTCAAACACGTCACTCGGGCCCGAAAGATCGTGTTAGCCGAATGGCACTCGGGCTTTATTTCCCTTTATTAAAACAATCTCCGATAGGCAGAGAAGTACACGAGACTGCCTTCGGCAACCGAATGGTAATCGGGCTTTATTTTCCCGAATGCTACTCAGGCTTTATTTCCCATTATTAAAAAAAATCTCCGATTGCCCGAGAAGTACACGAGACTGCCTTCGGCAACCGAATGGTAATCGGACTTCATTTACCTTTATTAAAACGATCTCCGAATACCCGAAAGTTTTCCGAGGCGGATATCGGCACCCGAATGCTACTCGGGCTTTATTTCCCTTTATTAAAAAAATCTCCGATTGCCCGAGAAGTACACGAGACTGCCTTCGGCAACCGAATGGTAATCGGACTTCATTTTCCTTTATTAAAACCATTTCCGAATGCCCGAATAGTGTACGAG
The DNA here is from genome assembly GCA_037783545.1 of Henricia sp. BOLD:AAB3569. Classification (NCBI taxonomy): domain Eukaryota; kingdom Metazoa; phylum Echinodermata; class Asteroidea; order Spinulosida; family Echinasteridae; genus Henricia; species Henricia sp. BOLD:AAB3569. The sequence continues at coordinate 69,530 of JBBELK010000469.1, read as the reverse complement.
GAGGTTATCGGCAACCGAATGCGACTCGGGCTGTATTTCTATGTCCCCACCCCTCACAAAAGGCTGGTCAATTTTTTTGAGTGGATCTCCGGATCTGCGGATCTCCAGTCAAACACGTCACTCGGGCCCGAAAGATCGTGTTAGCCGAATGGCACTCGGGCTTTATTTCCCTTTATTAAAACAATCTACGATGGGCAGAGAAGTACACGAGACTGCCTTCGGCAACCGAATGGTAATCGGAGTTCATTTTCCTTTATTAAAACGATTTCCGATAGCCCGAGAAGTACACGAGACTGCCTTCGGCAGCCGAATGCTACTCGGGCTTCATTGCCATTTATTAAAACAAACTCCGAATGCTGGACCAGTGTACGAGACGGCCGTCGACAATCGAATGTATACCCGGGCTTCATTTCCCTTTATTAAAACGATCTCCGAATGCCCGAATGTTTTCTGAGGCGGTTATTGGCAGCCGAATGCTACTCTGGTTTCATTGCCATTTATTAAAACAAACTCCGAATGCTAGACCAGTGTACGAGACGGCCGTCGGCAATCGAATGTATACTCGGGCTTTATTCCCCTTTATTAAAACAATCTCCGATTGCCCGAGAAGTACACGAGACTGCCTTCGGCAACCGAATGGTAATCGGACTTCATTTTCCTTTATTAAAACCATTTCCGAATGCCCGAATAGTGTACAAGGAGGTTATCGGCAACCGAATGCGACTCGGGCTGTATTTCCATGTCCCCACCCCTCACGAAAGGGTGGTCAATTTTTTTGAGTGGATCTCCGGATCTGCGGATCTCCAGTCAAACACGTCACTCGGGCCCGAAAGATCGTGTTAGCCGAATGGCACTCGGGCTTTATTTCCCTTTATTAAAACAATCTCCGATTGGGCCGAGAAGTACACGAGACTGCCTTCGGCAACCGAATGGTAATCAGGCTTTATTTTCCTTTATTAAAACGATCTCCGAATGCCCGCGCTCGGGCTTTATTTCCATGTCGCCACCCCTCACGAAAGGCTGGTCAATTTTTTTGAGTGGATCTCCGGATCTGCGGATCTCCAGTCAAACACGTCACTCGGGCCCGAAAGCCATGGCAACGAACGTCACACCTTGGTCATCCCGGATACATTTACACGGCAGTTACATTTACACGCGAAACCGGAGTTGCATGGGCGCGTTCAATAGATTCTCCAAACAAACTCCTGAGCCCGGTGTCGCGGCTTTATTTCCCTTTATTAAAACAACCTTCGAAAGCCCGAAAAGTGTACGAGGCGGCCATCGGCAACCGAATGCGACTTTATTTCCCTTTAAAACGGTGTATCTGGAATGACCAAATTATATACGTAATGCAACGTCATGCGCATTGCATAACAAAAGTCAGTTCAGTGCACCGCTTCCATAACATCTTCCTGCCCAGCGTGTATAGTGTGGGTACGTACGTACGGTAGCATTTGCACGTGGTATGGTAGGCCGGCCGGAGTGGCAATAAACAGTCGCTAATTCTTTGCAATTCACAGCGGGGAGCTAGCTGTAGGTCGGGAGCGTGCGAACGGCTTGTTAACATGTGGAAGGTAAACACTGCGGTCAATTATCCCGTGAACTCTGTGACCGGAGATCCACAGAGCCGGATCTCCAGATAGTGTCCTCGTGGGCCCTGCATTCTATAATTGTACCTAGGATTATATTTAAAAAAAGATTCTGCAAAAACATGTTTGGTGTTGAATTGTTGTGAAAAATGTACTACAAATTTATTTTCGTGTGGGAAATGTCAAATTTTGTAGGCATGGAACAGCTGTAACGTGACTAACTAACGTTACTAACCATGATTTTTCAATAGTTCTTGAAACTAGTGAGAGTAGGTGTGACTTCACAATTACAAAAACACACATCAGAATAAAACAAGCATTGAAAGAAACATGATGGTTTGTTTCAGTTGTGTCCCATTTGAGGAAACATTTTGTTTCAAGACATGCATTTTTCCATGTCTTCTTTTTGTAACGTTACTAACCAAGATTAAAATCTTTGTACAATTCACAAAATGGGGCTAAATCGAATACTTTCTGCACAGTGCGCTGGTAACCAAAGGTCACATGTGTTTTATTATTAGACTCGTGCAATCAGTGTTGCTCAGTGGTGTTGCTTCACAAATATTGTTAACATTCAAAAAATTTTGCAATGACTTTGCAACCAAGACGAATCATTATGATCGTTTAAGAATGTTTACGATTGTCTTTATGAATGTTTACAAATGCCATGTTAAGAATTAAAATCGTTAAGGTTCGTATCCAAAATCGTCCAAGTGTGAAATGGCTTTAGGTGTGTACATGTACATGTACATACATGTACCATTCCAAAATATTGTGTAGCTGTTGGACTGTACGGGTATACGGTATGATTGCCCCCATCTCAGGAGGCAATCATATTGTCATTGAGCATTATGCATGATTAGGTGCTTCAAGGATTTACTGTCCCGGTTTAAACAGGAAAACCTGACCATCAACATGGCTTCCGGTGCAAAAGGTTTATTATCAACAAGACGCATTGTTTTTACATCCATCGTCAAGCTATCAAAAGGGGAATTTTTTGTCGAGCCTGTGGACTATCACAAAAGGTGTTTAGAACTGAACACAAGGGAAACAATGTTGCTTTTATAACATGCTCCCATAATATTTATTAATCAAGAGCATGGGCAGCGATCCTGGGGGAGTGAGGAGGCAGGGTGGGGCAGAAGGCACGGGGGTGGGGAGGGGAGGGGAGAAGGGCAAGGAAGGACATAAATGGGAGGACAGATGGAGGAGAGGGGCAGGGGAAGAGGGGTGGACTGGATGGGGGGCGAGTGGAGGGACCGGAGGAGGGGGACAAAATGCGGGGCGCGAGGGAGGGGCGTGAGGGAGGGGCGGGGGAATTGGAGAAGAGGGCGGGGGTGTTGGTGGAAGGGGACCATATTTTATTAGAGGATCAAATATTACTGAGGGGTAGATTTGACCCAACATGCCCAAATGGAAATTTTTTGGCATCTATGTCACACTTTTCGTGAAAATGCCCACTGAATGTTTTTATTACTGTAGGCTACATGTACATGTACATGTACATGTATTTATTACGTTTCATTTCTAAGAGACATTTTAAAGAGATTTTTAAAAGAAAATTTAATTTTTAAGAGAATAAGTCACAAGAAAGGGGAGGTAATGGAGAGCCAATAACGTTCTATTTCACTAAAAAAAATGACAAGGTTCCTTGGGCAACTGCATGCTTACAAAATGGATGCCTATAATGTCAACTTAGTAGCCTACATGTACATATTAGAATTACCCGGTAGTGCAGTAGCTTTTTCAGATTTTCAGGTTGCCCACGGATGACTATTTTGGGGATTTCTGATAGCCCGGCATTTTTGGGGGGAGAGTTGTCCCAGGCTCCCAGGCAACCGATTTGTCGAGCACTTACACATTTATGTTATTTAAAGCATATTTTATGCTCAGAAAAATAATAACTGAATTGCATTGCTGGATTAGTGCTCATATGGAAGATTTCGTTTAGGATGATTCAGCAAATACGGACATCTTTATGTACATATTCATCGGGGACAAGATAACCTGCAATCATTAAATATTAACAATACAAAGTATTTACATGTACGCAACGACAGCCAGGGGACTAGAATATTATACCACATGCATACTGCGAGATAGACGGGCAGGGTTCATTTAGAGGTCACGAGTCCACGTCTTTAGCGAATGCCGGGGACACAGTGCACCGAGCACCATGGGTGCAACTCATGCATGCATAAATCGATCGATGATGCGGATGCTAAATAACACTCTTGCTGATCGGAACAATTGTCAGTCAGCGTTTGTCCATTCATATTTTCTACAAGGTTCAGACAAATGTAGGGGGAATGAAACATGGGAAGCACATCAAAATACTGGAACCCGTGTTAGTATTTGTGAAGGAGTGGCGTAATTCAACACAATGAAATTACTTGGGGATGGTGTTTACATCAACGAAGAGAGCACTATCCAGTATTAAAATGTATGTGGCGTTGCTTGGCCAAAACAGTTTGACAAATCTTGGTTTAATTTGGGTAAATCCATGCAGCGTACATGTAGTGTTACTACCCTCGTCTTCCATTTTTGTGCTTTTAATCCTGTCCTAGGGTCGATTTCATCAAACTTTTCATAAATTAAGGTCCATAATAAGGCTTGCGGTGTATCCTAGGGCTGCGATGGATCGTGGCTACGATGTGGTGGATTTCACCAAACCTATCATAAGCGCAATGCGTTTAATTATCGATTAGGGATATTTGCATATTTACGCTAAGGCTGTTTGCTGTGCTGAATTAGGTTTTTAATAAAACGGTCGTTGACTACAAGAGCTTAAAAAGTCTCCGTGTCTGGTCTGCGTAGTGCAAGCACGCGCGTTGAATGTGGAGTGTAGCTTACGGGATGCGTATCATACATTTCGTGCAGTCACCAAGCGCATGAGCGCTTTTTGTTTTGCGCTTTTTAAGTCGCGTACACGACGTTGTGGCCAATGTAGACAATGGATAGCCAACTGCAGCGTAGCTTCTGTGTTTTTGCATGCAGCAAAAACATCGATCGGACACAAACAATTTTGTAGCAACACTTTTTATAATCGTACGTACACAATTTTACATTTTCTCTTGTTTATATCGCTTAGCATAGAATCTACCAAGAGTGGCAATCAGTTTTTTGGGGCGCCAGAGTTTGTCTCTGCTTCCAAAAACGGCAAAAACCATGACCATCGTTGGTCTAAATGTATGATACGATGACCCATTGCCTCATCATAGCTTACGGTGCGTTGTTGTGGCAGATACATGCATCGTTACACTCATCAAGTTTCTTGAAATCGTTCTTGGGACGCAACACGAGTTACGGAGCGGTAACTTATCGCATCTCAAGTTATGAAGGATCGTAAGCATTGGTGAAATCGACCCCTGGCCAGCGTGTGGATTGGGTTCTCAGTCCCTGCCTGATTCCACATGTTTCCCCCTATACAGAAATTATTCAGGGGTTTTCCTCCCACCTCTAAAACTGAGCATTTCTTCATCGTCTTCTCTTGACAGGTTTCCTAAAGGCTTACGAGCTACAGTGCCTCAGGCACTTTTGAGGAATCCTTGAAGAATTAATAATAATAATAACATGTCATTACATTATCGACAACAACATGTTTGTGCCATCCTTGTATTAAATCTCTTTTCTAAAATAAGGATCTATATGAATATCATAGCAATTTAATTCCATGCATTTCAAATTTACCGGTCGGTATTTGAACAAGTTATTGGTTGACTACTTGACTTTTCCATCATAGAGTGAGATTTTGCATGGAATTGCTCATCTGCAGAATTTCTACATACCGTACACGTATGTAGAATGGGAGACTGTGCAATTTTGTTTAGTGTGGCAAGTCAATTTGTAGCCTTCTTGCCTTAAAGGCCCAGTGTATCATTTGCAATGACCCCAAAAAGTAATCAACGAGTTTACAGAGGAAAAGTTCTGAAAGTAAAGATTGAATTAATACATGTAGCAACTACCCAATTAAAGGTTTCCGCTCAAAATAATATAATTTTATTAGAAAATAATTTGTAAAGATGAAATTATTTAGATCGTTTGCAAACGATTTACTTATTTTTGGTTCGCATCTACGCGGTCCAAAATGCATGGGCGCTTTGTACTGCGTGTGTGTGCATGTTTCAACGCAATGCATTTGTATGGATCACGCGCACACGCAGTATATGATGTGCATGACGCAAGCCACATAGTACCCGATCAACTGAGAACGAATATTTGAAACACCCCGCCAAGACCAGGAAAACGCATATGGATTTTCATGTTTTTTTAAAACGTGGTACATTTGACAAAGCTGAAATTTATTCGGATGAGTTTGTTGATGTCTTTCTTTTGATTTATGGTTTTATTTGCAGAATCGATCAAAAACAGATCATCTACAGGGCCTTTAATAGCCTCAATGAAATTCCTTTAGAACTGTGGGAATGTTGTAATTAAAATGAGAAACAAGGCTAGAAACCACGTATACATGTAGGCCTACGGTATTCATTAGTCAATTTTCGAACAAATCAAAAAACAGTACATGTACCGGTACCGTATGCCTGTACTGCAGAGATGCCAACATTGCAATTTGAAAAAGAGTTAGTTTGTCACGGGGCACCCGCTTTGGACACGAAATTTTGTAACTGAAGACCCAAGCCTTCTAAACCCCACATTTGAAGCTATATGCATTCTTGAATTACATGTATGTTACAATACTGATCGTCATTGTAGAGATGTGGTGGTCTAGTGGATAGCGTGTCGGACTTTTAGTCCATGGTTCGAAACCTGGCCATTGCACCGCGTTGTGTCCTTGGACAAGACACTTCACTCCACGTTGTCTCTCTCCACCCACCCAGGTGTATGGTACCAGCAAATACGGTTGGGGAAACCCAACTAGTTGCTGGGGGTAGACCTGCGATGGACTGGCATCCCATCCAGGAAGATCAGTACATGTACATGTAACATTGTTCCTACAGTCATGTACATGTAGTCACTCCTTGCCACGGAAACCAAGGATGAGTACCAGCCATTTGAGCCAATATTGGCTCGTAAATGACTTACCTACCTACTGATCGTCATTAGCTGAAACAACGGCACAAACTACGCCCAAATTGTAAATGTTGGCATCTTTGGTACCGTACATGTACTCGCTAATTTTATAACGATTTGTGGTTTTAGGGCTTGTAGGGTAGCACACGTGAAATCAACACATTTTCTCGTGGATTGCACTCAGTTAAAAAAAAAAATCCCATTCAGCAGTTAATGCAAAATAATTTCCGAATGGTGCAACCAAAATCAACACATGTAGGCCTACATGTACATGTAAACTATCATCTTTGCACAACTTTCCTGCTACATGTATGTAAGTTGAAGTGATGATTAATCCTACATTGGTCAAATACTGGCATACTTTCATAATTTCCCCGGAGACTACAGTACACATGTACAAGCACATCCACTATACTTGGCCAAGACAGAGCAAATTCTAATGCATGCCAGTACATGTATGTGACTGGCGCCTCATGGGACCTTGTCCATTTCTCATACTGTAATGGGTGCCTAGTGTTGGATAACGGCCAGGGCAGAGCGCAGACAGAAACGGTCAAACGCACACAAGACCCTACAGCTTCAAGTGCAGCTTTACTTGAACAGTGATTCACTCTGAATCATTCTCAACTTGCTCCAATATTTATAAAACACAAGGTGACAATCCACATCAGTAATATAACCAGGGCATCAATGACCTTCGTATTCATGCTGTACAGTGCGATTCAACATCGTTTAGGCCTATTTAATGTTGGTGAGCACACTGGAAAAGACCCATTGAACGAGCTTACAGGAGCCCAATTGAATTGCATTCTTTTGACAAATTGATATGAAAATCTCCAATGCAAAATGGGTTTTAAAAGTCACATTAGGCCAAGTAAAATAAATAACATGTTGCTCGTCCGGATTTTCAAAAAAGTTGGTGAGGGAGGTCCTTGTTATTTGTTATTTTCCAAATTTTTGTTATTTTTTTTCCAAGATGGCCGCCATATTCAAACATACAAACCTTTCTATTTACAACGTAACAGCCCAAGTTGTTGACAACTGAGGTTGTTTATCAACAATTAAAAGATGGTTTTAGCATGTTGTGTATGTCCTAAATTTCTGTAATAAGGTTGCCATGTGTGTTTCTGTGTCCAAAAGTTCTTCATTCCGGGTGTGCGGCATCATGTCCTGGTGCAAAGGCCCTGGTGACCTTTTTCTTTGCAGGTTGTCCCTTCTCCTTGCAATCTTCACACAGAGGATAATGGCCGGCTCTTTCAGCAACATCATATTCATTACCACAATAGAAACACAGTGGGTCAGTGAATGCCACATAGTAGGATGTTTTAATTGGCATTTCACAGTTAAGTTTATCATTTTAAAAACAAAAACAAAAAAAATTTTTTTTTTATTTTTTTTTTTGATTTCCACCCTATTTTTTATTTTTTTTAAAAATAACAAATAACAAAAAAATCGGTGCGGCGACCAAAGTTGGAGCGGGCGGGGACGAGCAACATGTTATTTATTTTACTTGGCCTTATAGAAAATTGAAAAAATGTGTTAAACTGAAGCAGCATGATGGGGCATGTACATGTATCAATGAAATTGGGTCAAATAATGCAACAATGTCATGCAACATATACTGTACTACATGTATGTGGCTGCATGTGGGTATGATACTTTGTAAATCAATCAAATGGCACAGATCTCTTTCAGTGACATACATACTGTACATGTACACTCAGTACACATGTACAAACAGATGGGACAGGGCTTCATATGTAAATTATAAACCACTGTACATGTATGTGCAGTAGTCCTGATTTGAGCATATGCAGCACGATATGTGGCAGAGGATATCCCACCTGCCATTGTTCCCCAATTGTGTCTCAAACATCCAAGGAATTTCCAAGGAATTCCTTTCAGTTTTTAGGGGGGGTTGGTGTGTTAACAAAAAGGAATAGTGTGTTGAGGTATAGGGCCGTTAGGGGGGAGTCCGTTTGCCACATATCGTGCTGGGTATAGATTTGAGAATCACACATGTACAGTGTGTATGGGTTTTCTGCCATTTAATTAACAGAGGCACATTTGGTTGTCCTGGCAAATTTCACAGAAAAATTATGCCGAAGCAACAGATTATCTATCGGAGGTGCATAAAGGTACAGGGCAATTCCGGAAATTCAAATTTACACTTCAGAGACTTTGAGGACTTGTAATGCTTCACGTATTCAAGTTGTTTGATTTTAAACACATGTTCTTCAAGCATCATTGATGGAAGTGTAATTCCTGAAAAACTGATCGTATTGCCATTCTCAATATGCGTGGTACCGGTACGGTACCTCAAAAAATATCTCGGTTTCCAAAACCGAGGGTTTTGGGTACCCTACATGTACAGTGTACACACACTTACTGAGAATGGCATTGCAATCACTTTTTCAGGAATTACACTTCAATCAAGGATGCTTAAAGAACATGTGTTTAAAATCAAACAACTTGAATATGTGAAGTATTACAAGCCATCAAAGTCTCTGAGTGTAAATTTGAATGTACATTATGTAATTTTTAAAACTTGTAACTAATTAAGCAGGACAACTGTGGTACTGTACATGTACATGTAGTTCCTCAAAAACTATAATTCCCTCACATGAGATTAAACTAATGAACTGATTACATTTAAGCACGAGTAAATTTTATATATCTGTAGTCATAGAGTAACCATGTATTTCACAGACATCTTCAAGTACATAGATACTGATGTAAAGATGGGTTGTTCGACAATAATAAGTGTCAGTCACACCACTGAGCGGAACTGCCATACTCTACCGGTACCGTCTGCCCATTGTGTTCACATTATCTTGTCTCTTTATTCACCTTTCATGTACATTTGACCTTAGTGAATAACGTGGGTGGGAACATCTGGAATTGTCTGCAGCAAAGATTGAAGCCCAGATGCAAACCCAATCTGCCTTTATCTGCCCTTCAAAATATACAGTATTTCCGTATCTCAACCAAACATTATATTATCTGTCACATCTACATTTATAGGCCTATTTGAGCCTTTCAGATCTACACAAATCGTACATGTAGGCTCCTACCGTACATTTATAAACATTTACATGTACATGTACATGTAGCATGTTTCTATTGAAGATCTGGAATTTTACCAGTAAACTCATTTTATCCCGTTAGCGCCAATAGAAACATGCACCGTTCCGCCCGAGTGCACATACAGGGGAGAAAATGTAAACATGTGACGTACAATGAATCATCCAATGCACGTGCTTGACCCCTGCATGTGACCTTTACCCGGCAAGTCCATGAAGCGTGATGGAAGGCCAGCAGGCTCGGCTATTTTCTGAATAGAGCGGTTCAGTAGAAATTCACGTTACCCGCTATTTAACGGCAAATGGGTTTACCGGTAAAATTCCGAATCTTCAATAGAAACACGCTTTGAGAGAGCAAAATTAGACAAGTCTAAAACTGGTCAAAAATGGCTTTAGACTGGTTTTTTTAACAGCGGTTATGTATGTACTGGTACAAGTGTACACGTAATTGCAATAAATTGCATGCATGTTGCAATAAACATAAAAGGCCACACCCATAGTTTCCCTTTCTCCAAAATGCAAAAAAGAGGGAAAAATCCTCAAAAAAAAGGGATTACTCTATGTCTACTGCAGGAAGTGTCCACCCTCCCCCCGCTCCCCGCTCCCCACCCCCTTCCCAAAAAAATGTATCACCCCAGCAAAAATCATCAGTTTTTCTAACGAGCACACACTGTCACCGAACCATCCCATTCATACTCATAGGACTTTGACATTTGTCTTACGGTCACTGACAACGTTTAATCTGCAATTTGTGTGCACAAACAGCCTTACTGTGCAAAGCAAGGTTGCTTGAAGGCATCAATTACATGTATGTAAGTAGATGTCATGCAACCAGCAAGGAGGTACATTGTAGGCGTTGTATTGTCAATGTAAAAGTGCCACTGCACTACAAAACATGGTGCCTGGAGGGCAAAGATGGTCAAAATGTAAATTAGCCAGCTGAGATAAAAACGTTTTAGGTTTTTGTCTTTATAAAGAGAAAAGCAGTGCAAAAAAAATAGAAATCAGTCCAGCACAAAACCTAACACTCCTCTATCTTCCTAAATTAATTAGGGATTAAAAGTGGGTTTGGCCAGTCTTAACCCTAACGCTACTCAATCCTCCAAAATCAATATGATTTTACGTACTGTACACTCTAGGGAGTTAGGGTTAAACATACATTGTACGTTTTAAAACCGCCTGGATCAGCATCCAGGCCCCTAGCCGGTTTTAAACGGATTGTTTAAGACTGGCAAAAAAATCCCATTCATAAAATAAATACCTTTCTGTGTAAATCAGTAAAACTCGCAAAAATAAGCCTTCATCGCGTTGTTCGTTCAAAATGCTTGCTGTGCGTCGAGTTGTTTGTTCGATCACGCGCATTACGCGTAATGCAAGCGTGTTGTACGAGCACGCACGCGACTGGGTACACGCATGTAGATTTTGTCACAGTGCACATTTTGGTTTCGGGAGTGTGCAGTTTCTGTGTGCATGGTGTTGGGCACCTCATTTGCATGGTGTTCGGGCACCTCATTTGCATGGTGTTCGGGCACCTCATTTGCATGGTGTTCGGGCACCTCATTTGCATGGTGTTCGGGCACCTCATTTGCATGGTGTTCGGGCACCTCATTTGCATGGTTTTGGGCACCTCATCTGCATGGTTTTGGGCACCTCATCTGCATGGTTTTGGGTACCTCATCTGCATGGTTTTGGGCACCTCATTTGCATGGTTTTGGGCACTCATCTACATGGTTTTGGGCACCTCATTTGCAAGGTGTTCGGCACCTCATTTGCATGGTTTTGGGCATCTCATTTGCATGGTTTTGGGCATCTCATTTGCATGGTTTTGGGCATCTCATTTGCATGGTTTTGGGCACCTCATTTGCATGGTTTTGGGCACCTCATTTGCATGGTTTTGGGCACTCATCTACATGGTTTTGGGCACTCATCTGCATGGTTTTGAACGAAAACTGCCTTAAATCTGGGGACACAATATGGCAGGATTAACCAGGCCAGACAACTGCAGACCTTGGACTCAAATCCAAAAACACTATCTACCGGTATCGAATTCCAAATATCGGTTTACATTTCTCTAGAAATATATGTACTTCACGGTAGTGGTTTTAAGAACCAGGAAATATTACATGTCTGCAGGAAATCGACAAGGCAGTTTTTCCAGATACACCGGGTAAGGATGTGAGGGTTGACACGTGGCAAACTCATTATTTACACCGCATGTGCCGGTTCTTACAACAGTAACAATTGTCCTACAATTAATTTTGGCCATAAAAAATAATTTTAGTTGTCAACATTGATGGAACTTTGCCATCTGTATTAAGTTTGCTCCAGTCGATTTACTCCAGAGCAAAACGTTTTCAGTCAAGTTTTTGTAGGTTGTGCAAGAAGCGCTGAGTCACCGCTTGTGTTGAAGGATGCAAATTAAAGGAACACACCAGCTTTGTTGGGCTATTTTGAGCTCGAAATAGACCCATACATTATTCTGAAGCGCTTTCCAGAGTAAATTAGATATATCCTAAAAAGACGCCGTCAAATTTTGCCGTTTTTGAGCACTTTTGAAAAATTCAAGGTCACGTGACTTTCTGGTACCAGATTTCGGTTCCGAAAAGTCACGTGGTCTTGGAGTAAGTTGTATTTCCAGCCGTATAAACCAGCGTGAAGTGCGAGTTGCTTTTGTCATTCGCAGTTGGTTTCTCTTCTTGATGGAAAATAATGTCCTACGAACACTATTTACATACTTTACATATTTGTAGACAAATCTGCTAGCAGGTTTCATTAGAAGTGTTTCTGGGTCTTGATATGGACGAGAGAATTCTCAGATTTTCGCGGATTTGCGGCGATACAAAAAATAGCCGAAGAAAAAAGCATTATACATTATTGCGGACGTGCGAGAAACCACTGCATTCGAGTACCTTCCGCGAGTCAGCGCAGACCTTGGAGGATCATGCAAGGTGTGATTAGTCAGGAAAAACGAGGTTTAAACACGTGTCGGTCCGTATCGAACGCAACCTGTATTTACAAACACATGGTATTATACAGCGATGGACGGCTGGTTAAGCGTATAGCCCAATATGGGCCTCTTTTGTTAATTTTAAACATTTTTACTTACTTACGTGACATTTTGATAATTTTTTTGTCACAACGACCATCGAAAAAGTATTGTCAGTGATGCTAAATCACTAAATCATGTAAACAGTAGGCCGGTGTGTACCTTTAATGTTTGGCTGGGTTTCTTTGGCCTTAATCCAATTACCGGTAAGCCAGGTTTTTCACTGGAAAAGTCTGAGAATCCTATGTTTCATTCTGATCGGTGACCAAAAAGCCCGCCGAACATATTTTGCTGAGCAAACGGTCATTCGTGGCCGTTTGCTCAGCACTTGGCTCACCGTGTGCAGTGAAATACAGCGTGTGTGTACGGGCCTCGCCAAGGTCACCACACTTTTGCTGTGTCCGCCTTTTTAAAAGTGAAAGTGTGGTGACCTTAACGGGGTTCGCGCGAGCGCGCTGTATTTTCATATCACATAAATAGAGGATGTTTTTTTAATTGAACAGCTACATTAATTTTAGCTCAGCACATGTATTTCCCCCGCACACGCTGAGATTTTGTTAGATTTTTGTCTCACGGTTTCGTGAGGCAAAAAAACGCAGCAAAATTTCACCGCACATGGTGAGCAAAGTGCTGAGCAAAGTGCTGTGCAAAGGGGTGAGCAAAGTGGTGAGCAAATTGGTGAGCAAAGTGGTGAGCAAAGTGGTGAGCAAAGTGGTGAGCAAAGTGCCACGAATGACCGTTTGCTCAGCAAAATACCTCACGTGTGCGGCAGGCGTAAGGAATACCAGGACAATTCTAACGCACCTACTGTAAATCAATAGACCGATCCAGGAAGCTCTGCTCATTTTGGAATTGACCAATCACAGCCTTAGGTTCAGGTACTGTAACTAATAAGCGGATCTCCATTTTGATTACCCGAGTCTTCAAAATTTTGTGCACAGAGCTACGGCAAATGCAGCACAAGTGACGCAAAAACACCATAAACATCATTTTTATCAGCGCAGAGGAGGCTAGCGGGTTTAAAACAGATTGTATAAGTCTATCCTAACCTACTTTTAATCCCTTCATAAATGTGTTTTTGTGTAAACGTGAAAAACTTACAAAAATTAGCTTGTCGTTTTGCATTTACTTCGTTCTAGATGTGTGTCGAGATGTTTTTGTTCGATGGCGCGTGTTACGCATATTGCAGGCGTGTTGTACGTGCACGCATACGACCGGAAACCTAAGTGCACATTTTGCTTTCGAGCGTGCAGTTTCTGTGTGCGTGTGCGTGTTTCAAACGTGCTGACCAGGGCGCGGACGCTGACGCACGGCACGGCCACGCGACACTACTGCACACGTGCATGGCACATGTGGCATGTTGCTAGGCAATTTCTAAATGGGCGGAGCTTACTGGATCGGTCTATTAAACATGTAGATACTGTACCTTTGCTTTGTCAGCACTCTTGTTCTTTTCACCTCCATCTTTTTTATTCTTCTTGGCTTGGGCAGGTTTTTTGCTGTTGGAAAAATGACAAAAATGCATAATGTTTTTACCACAAGAGATAAAACATGGGTGAGATTTGCATGGTGCAGAACAAAGTCTTGCAAGAGCATTGCAGGCTTTAACATTAACTAAGGCCACCGAGGCAAACGGCGTCATGCCCTGCTGAGTTGGCCCCAGTGCCCCTTCAAGATACACACATTCCGAGGCCAACTTGGCCAGCATGCCTAACGTGTATCATCTTGTATGCACGCTAATAACCTGTAACAAAATCAAGGCCAGTCTGACCTGCCCCTTCAGGACTTTTCACACTACCCACTTCCGACCCGGGTAGCTGCAAATAACCCGGGTTAAATTTATCCCGGAGTTTCGTTTCACACGTCAAATTTTAACCCGGATAAACACTTACCCGAGTAGCCTATCACACGGGTCATTAGCGACCCTTTTCCAACTGCAGTTCTGATAGCGCACACACTCAGGTATACACCAACCATGAGGGGGGCTTGGTTTGCGCCCATAATAAAAAATATTTCTGACGAGATTACCAATTCAACGGTTAGCTTCAGACGTCAGCAACCAAAGGTAATGGAAAGTTATCATTGCCTGAATTTGTCTTCCGAATCATTACAAAAATAAACAAATTCAATTACGAAGTACTGATGACACGTTTGCGATTTTCTACGAAACAACACGAATCGACTTCGCATTGATTCGTCGACGAGTTCGCGTAACTGAAGCACATTCGTGTGAAAAATCGATCTACTGATCATGCCTTATAAACAAGATGGCGGTCGACATGAAGACATCGCTGGCAATAATGCTTCTAGTAATTTTGTCTTGAGCTTTTGTGCGGTTGGAACACCTTCCATTGTAATCAGTGTTTTTGATGTTGTATAACAACGCAATGGCCCCACACAGTACACAAGTCATTCCAACTGCAAGCCAGGCGTGCGCAGAAGCTTCTAACCCGCTTTACTCGCTAACCTGGGTCGGCCAGTGTCGTTATTTTCCACGGCAAACGTTAACCCGGAGAATCATCTTAAGGCCGCTGTTAACCCCGAGATTGGTGGGTTAACCCACCTCTTAACCAGGGCTAAAGGTTACCCGGATTAAGTGGCATTTTTGACCACTTAACCCGGGTAATTCGTAACCCTGAGATTTGCCGTGGGAAACGAGCCCTTAACCCGGGTTATCTCGGGGTTAAAGGGCCCATGACATGCTAAACAACTTTGCACCTAATCTTTGCTTAATATGACAGACTACTTGTTCAGCAAGACATACTATTGGCCATTTGGATGTTAAATTAATAAAAGGTAGCCTTTTTCAACTTTGAAGATTTCATTGCAGTAAATCACAGAAAGAGGGCGCTGTTTAGGGTGCATCACTTTAGAAAGACACGAGGGAAAATTAAAGAAAAAACATAAGACTTCAAGTTGGACTTGTGGCAAATTGCTGCAGTTTTCACCTCCAGTTTTTTTCATGGCTAACAGTCAACATGGAAAACACACTTCATGGATTATAAAAGTTTCAGGAAGTTTGAGAAAAAAGGTGTAATCTTTTGTGCACAGTTGAATGTGATTTTCCTGTGTCTGCGTCTTGTGACATCATGATCTTGGTCATGAATATGCATATTTCATTAGTATAAAAACTAAAAACCTTTGTTTTAACCCCCAAAACAAGCTCCAAATAGGATTTGTATGACTAACTGAGTAGAGTGGTTTCATATAGCATAGATTTCATTGATAAAATCCCAAATCATGGGCCCTTTATAGTGTCGTGGGAAAAAGCCTTTATTTTCTAAACATCAGGCCTGCATCTGTGCTTGATTGAACATGATATCATTCACAAGTTTTTCTTTTGGATTCGACAGGGTAGATTCTTTCCCAAGCATAAAACCAAGAGTCCATGAGTAGAACCTTTTCCCTTTCATTCAATCAAATGATCTGTGTTCCCTGTTTCTACCGTTTCCTTCCTTTAGGAAATTGGTTAAGCCCCACTGGGGACATTATACATAAAACAAAGCATGGAGAGTGTCACAGACCCAGCTGCGGCTGAAATTTCATCCACTGTTCACTGAGATTTCCAAAACCTGATTGAAAAGTAAGTACAGGAATAAATGCATGACCATCTGTGTTCTATCATTGTACGTGTATCACTGCATGAATCAGTACAGCAAGGACATGTAGATCTACGGAAACAAGATCAGATTTACCACTCTCTTTACAAGTTGTGAGACATCAGGCAGCAAAATATAACCAGCCATTGATTAAAGGCAGTATACATCATTGGTAATCTCGAAAACCAGAAATGTTTACAGATTTATGCCTAACTTACACAATATAAACATGATGACCGTAGAAAACTTCCCCTGAAATGGTTTTGTCTGAAGTGCTATAGGGTCATTCCATGTCAAATCACCCAATGGGTAAAACCCGACCATTTCAGATTTTGATGAAACTTTGTATACTTGTTAATTGGGATCCCACAGCACCAAATATTAGATCAATCGGACCAGTGGTTCCGGGGATATGGCCCCCCGATTTTTTTGGCTAAAAGTGGCACGGACGTGCACTTTGAGTCCTCATATCTCAGGAACTACTGAGCCAATCTTCACAACATTGGTGTTGTTGGAAAGGGGATTAGTCAAGGATTCCAAATTTGCCATTAGTTTTTGGATTGAATTATGTTGGGGTGCATTGACCCTTGACCTTTGCTATGACCTCGAATTTGATCTTGTGGATCACGTGATCTTAAAATGACCTTTCCTGAAATTCAATCCCCCACTCATTAACTAAAACTTATAAAATTGTCAGGAGGTATAATATTCTTTGTTTAGCAGTAATACTGATTCAAAAGTTGCCCACCTGCAGCTAGATGATTGATACAGTGCACATTGTGTCCAAACAGTGTCCAAACTCCAAGCTTCAAGTTACCCGTGTCAAGAACAGTCTGCCCGGCCGCGAGGCCGAACTCAATTGTAGCGCGCGCTGTTGTCATGCAGGTAGACTGGTTCCCTGTCCTCATATTTACTTCCCCTTCCCCTATAGACCTTTACCACGGTGCGTCAATTTTTGTCTTGTTCCCCAAAGTACGTGTCGGGCGCGATAGCGAGTGTAATCTCCTGTTGTTATTTTGAGATAATAACTGATCGCGCTGCGGGCATGTCATTGTGATGCACATAATGAACATTTTTAACACGGAACCAAACTATTTTTTCTGCAAGCCTAGCTTTGGTTACGTTTATTTTAATAGGGGAAAAGGGAAGATGGACGCACCGTGATAAAGGTCTATCCTGCAGGCACCTAAATTTGCGAGCACGTAATTTCGCGCGCTGACGCTTTCCTCGGCGTATCTTCTCAACAAAATCATGCACTGACGTCAAATTTTTCTTAAAAGTTGTTGTCACATCATCTTTCAATTTGCATGCAAATGTGAAAAATTAAGGGTTTCTCAGTAAGTAATTGAATAACTATTAATTTAGGGTACAAAATTCTACCTTATACTAGACAAGGTACAAAATACTACAATCAAAATTGTTCTGAGAAATCTTTAAAATTCACAAAAACTTTCACCACTGATGATCGTCTACTCAGTCTCCAGGCACTAAAAAACAATTTTGATTAGGTTTTACTTTCCAAAAGAGGGTGCTTTGAAAGGTACAGGGCTTAAGGAAAGACATGCGTCTTATAGCTTCTCAATTCGAAATTTACTGCTTAAGAAATTTGAGTCAATGTGGACTACACAATGTAATGCTATTTTCATTAAAAATTAGTAGTTTTACAAAAACGTTTCTTCACGAAAAGACATTTAAATACCTCTACACATTTTGTATTTTGTTTATTTTTTTAAATAAAAAAAGTAAAGCTTTGATTGCAGGGCCCAGGCAGGGGTCATTTGCATAATTAATTGGTGGAGCATGGTGACCAAAAGTCATGATCACATAAAAAAGGGCAAGACAGGATATGTATTTACAATTGTAATTTCAACTGGTTTGTTTTGGAATACGGTACTTTAGAATTCAATCGGATAACGTTTTTGATGGGCATTTCATTAAATCAAAGGGAAGTCTGACCTGATTTCTTTTCGCATTTTAAATAAATAAATTTAACTTTTTACGTTTAAGAAATTTCACTGAGAAATGTACAATTTCGTTTCTCCATATCCCACCAGGGAGATACATGTAAGCCAAGAGAATAAACAATTGAACAGTGCTGCAAAGCATGACAAAACAAAAACAAAGTTTTTCTATTAAAAAAATCAAATCAACAGCAATACAGCCACCCATAGGTTTCACCCCGTCTGGGCCCCGTCCTCCTTCAGTCAACTTCACTGCCGGTTTTGGTAATACATGTACCGGTAGGTGTCCGAGAAAATAATTGTGCAGTTTAATTGTATGACTCAATCATCTCCAAAACTCAAATATAATCTTTCATTGATACGTGTCCTTATATAATGTACTGGATCATAGTTTTAGAAAGCACTTCTTCTAGATGCATAATTTTCAGATACTGGGCACAACGGGGACACCGTAGTGCGACATGTGACTAGTGCGCGAATTTACGTCACGTAACTTTGGCAAGTCTACTTTTGCATTGTCACATTGTGTTTGCAAAAACAAAGCTAGCGTCGTACGGCAACGTAGTCAGTGAGCTTTCCTTTCATAAAGTGGATTGTTGTCATTTTTCCTCGAATTTCGAATCACACCCAAAAATTTCCTCCTACATGTAGTTGTGTCCTGCAGTGGTTTGAGATGTCTATGATTGGAAAAAGATTGGAAAGAAATACTTACAACACCGTTTTTGAAGCCAAAATTTTCTCTGACGTGTTTAATGTTATTCATTGTGCGTGTTTGGGGTGGTGATGGTTTGTTTTTGTTCTGTAATGTCTCTGTTATTACTTTGCCGCAGCCGCATTACTAAAATGTGGATGTATGGTTGACATTAAGTGTTAAGTAATGAAACAGCCGTCTTTTTCCAATCATAGACATCTCAAACCACTGCAGGACACAACTAGAAGGAAATTTTTGGGTGTGATTCGAATTTCGAGGAAAAATGACAACAATCCACTTTATGAAAGGGTTACCTTCTGTCCCTACGGGAACACCCGTAGGGACAGAATCATTCTGTCTAACGGCAACGTTGCTCTTTCTTGAAATTTTAATCCCAGGTAGGGTTGGACATAAGGAATCTGACAAAGGAGCCAAAGGGTTCTTTTTGGTTGCTTTATTGTGATCAAAACAGTGACAAGGCTTATGTGCGCGAAATATTGTAACCCGAGGATATTGATAGCCTATTTTTTCATTGCTAAAATCATGTTTTCTGACCAAATTTACCCTTTCTCAGTTTCTGAGGCATTATCATGACATGTCATATTACGAAGAATTAGTGGTGAAGGTGTACTGTATTTATACCACAGAATTCATGCCCAGCAGAAATCCATGCTTACTCTTTTTGCTCTTCTTGTTGCGCAAACAACCGATGAAACACGAGTCCTGCCGATTCACGCCCATGAAGAAACTCCTGCACTCGGCCTCCCCGGTCCAAAACAACTGCCATGTTTCTCCCTTCTCCGACCTTATTATCCACTTTGGGAGGAGAAGGGGTGTGGTCTAATTTATATTTTCCTCTTTTTCTGATCTCTTTTATTTGGAGGGAATAGTTGGAGTTAAAAATTTGAATTTTTCACCTAGTTCAGCGAGACATTTTTCTCCCAACTCACTGCCGCCATCTTGGATTGCAAATATCCAATGCATTGTGGGGGGAGGGTGGCGCGGGCGAGCTGACGAAAGAGGGCGGGCGTTTTAAAAACCGTACGTTCGCCCTTCGCGGTGACGTGGTCCACAAAGTTTGGAAAATGGGCATCTTGAGTTTTTACTTCGTGTGATTGTGACCGTGTAAAAATGTTGGGGTGTACAAATTATGGGTCTGTGTATGACGCTTCTCTCTATCATAAGACCCGCATTTCACCCATCTGTAACGCACAGTCCAAACACCTGTGCTCTTGTGCTCGGAGCGACGTCTTGAGTCACCGTATACCCGGGCCGCGGCCGCTCCCACCCCGTCTCTCTCTCTGCACCCTGGCCCCAGTACATGCAGGCCAGGCTGGCCCTATGGTCGAAAATCTTATTATGCTATTCAGAAGAATATATTTTGTTATACAAAATACCTCCCCAAAATACAATCCATGGGAAGAAAACAGGAAATTTGCAATCTCCAAATTATGTGGAAGCAAAAATGGTCCGGGTTTAATCACCGCACTCCTTTATGGAACAAGATAATTTACCGTAGTTTACAAAACATCAGTTTTTTTTAAACTGTCGAAGGTATTTATGAATAGTCAATTTTAAACAATAAACTTGAATTGTTCATTTAGTTTAATTTAATTTAATTTAATTTACAGTGACAACCTGGCCAAGGAGCACAACCCATATATCACATAACAGCTAACCAAAAGTCGCTGGGTAGACAAGGCAACTGTGATTATGTCCCTTGCCCCAGGAACACAGACACGTTGCTTATATAGTGGAGCTTGAACCCACAACCTTTGATTGGAAACTCCGCTTAATACCGGTACCCACTATATAGACCACACGCGCTCCTGCATGTTTGGACTGGTCATTATGAACTTTCACACAAGTAGGATTCGCTTTTACAAATCCCCTTTTTACGCCAAAAAATCATAAAATAGTAAAAAATTATGTAAAAATACAGCAATTATTCACAGTGTGCTGTATTTTTACAAACGGTACGCACAATTTGCAATTAATGTTGACTTTTAAAAAAAAATCCCTGCATTATTTAGGGATTAAAAGTGGGTTTGAAACAATGTAGAAAAATATGAAACACAACGTAAAAAAACTAAATTCAGTTGAAAAAAAAACTTCTGATGCAAAAACTTGTCAACTATAAGTGGCATGCATTTTTGAAGAGAATTTTTCTGTGGTTATTAAATGTAACTTAAAGTATTTTCGTTAAAATATACATTTTGTGTTTTTATATATACAGTGTCTTTGTTTTTAATAGATACGAACTACAGCAATTGAAAATGTATTTTTACATAAAAAAAAATCATAAACCTCTGAAAACAGTCAAAATTTTATTTGTAAAATTACCAGAATCTTTTCATGAAATAGGGTGTGACTTTGTTGCACCATGGAGGAAATTTCTTCCTCCATGGTTGCACCAGTGACGTTTGACTCGCTTGACTGGTTTTTATGCAATAAAGACTATTTGTCATGTAAGAAATTTTCCTGTCAGGATCTGCTACATCTTTTTTTCTCGGGGGTAGTCCGGGAGCCCACTGGGATTTGATGTGACTTTTGCGCCCAAAAGGTTTGACTGCTAAAATGAGTTGTAATGACCGTGGTAACTGTGGAAAGGCAATTCTTGCAAAACGGGGGTGGTGCGTTTGGGGAGGGGGACGCTGACAAAACCCCCAAAAATCGGTTTTAATTAGACTTTCGCGCCCAAGCATAATTCCGGTACCAAATGATAGCCAACAATGTGCCAATCACGAAATTACAACGTAAGAACGGAAAATATGGTGCGTAATTAATTTAAGAACGGTCTTAATTAGTCAAAAAATCCGTTTTAATTAGACTTCTGCGCCCAAGCACAATTCTGGCACCATATGATAGCCAACAGCGTGCTGGTCACAAAAATATAACGTAAGAACGGAAAATATGGTGCAAATTTGGTTTAAGAATGGTCTTAATTAGTGCTAATTTAGCGCGCGCCGTTAGTAACACTCGAGAAAAGACTAACATGCAGCGAACCACGTGCTCACACACACGCATTCGTATGTGGCGCTGGCGCGCGCTAGTCTTCTCACAGGGCATGTGTAGCTGTATGTGTATGCTGTACAATACAATGTACACAAGCCGTTCGTAAAGCGCGTAGCAAGTACTATGCGACTTCGATATTAAAAAGTATGACTTAGATATTAAAAAGCCGTTGTACATAGCTTATTTTGTTTCTTTTCCATGAGAGAAATGACTCTGTGGCATAGGATTATACGGTTATAAGATAACATTACGGTGTTTATATATATATATACCTCCGTTATATAAATCATAAAGCGTGATTCCCATAAATGCGTGTTTGGGGAGCGATGTTCGATGGGCAGTTGCTTGGTCAGGGATGTGAGCAGTAAACAATACGAGGGAGGCAAATGGGAATCCAGTAACATAAAAGAGAACTTAACGTGGAAACGTTCTATACTTTTGAATACGAAAACAATGAAAAAAGGCCTGGGAAAAATGAGAAGTTAAAAAGAGGAAATTTCACACATACCTGTTATCCACAGTTTGCATGCCTGCAATTGTATTGTATTGTGTTTGAATGAAACAACACCTGCTAAAATACAGAAATACAAACTTAAGGAATACGCCGGATTTTCCATTGTCCTGTAAGCCCAATACAACATTTTTTGCAGTTACCTAAACTTCACGAGTTGACAAGAAAAATCAGACTCTATTTCAGATTCTGGGCGATATTCTTTCGCTTTTCTAGTGTTGACAGCAATGGTAACAAACATGGTAACAAACACCACATGATTTTCCCAGTGTACAATGGTACCCTTTTGGAAGAAATTGCCAACTGAAGGTGCTTTTTTAACCATTCATTCAGCATTAATTTATGCACACACAAAAAATATTATGTAACACTGTTGTTATATTTGTTTTTAAAAGTTTTCCAATCGTTATATATAGATGAGCCTAGATCCGCCACTGGTGAACGGAAACTGAGGTCCTTCCGGGAAATAAGGGATATTTTTTTTAAAAAAAAGGTGGTCCGTAAAATGATTCTTAATGGATATTCGACTGGAAAAAAAATCATGCACCAGTTTACCACATCTTCAATTTTGGAGTGTTAGATTATAAAAATAAATGGGCATGTTGGGCATGTGCACACCTGTCCAAAGCAGTCCGTGACGTAGGGCTATATGCCCCGGAGAAACTCACTTTAGGCATGTTTACACGGAGGTTGTTCCCCGGAGGGAACGAATAAAATGCATTTGTTGGTACGAACGTGCCTGAACACTTTTTGTGGGCGTACTATCGGGTTGGCGTAGTGATTCTTCATACCCAGCACGATATATATGACAAAGGGACTCCTAACGCCCCTCTCTTCCCACTCTCAACCCAGGTACTCTTCCCTTCAACGCAACCCCCCCCCCCCCCCCCCCCCTAACCCCCCCCCCCCCCCTCCCCCCCCCCCCCCAAAAAATAAAAGGAATTCCTTTGGAATCCCTTGGATGTTTGATACACAATGGGGGAACAATGATAGGGGGATACCCTCTGCCACATATCGTGCCGCATAATGTGAATTAATTCGGTGCACGACCCATTTAGTTCCAAAACCCAGGCTACAGCGGGACGTGTTGAAATATTTCAAATATTTAACAAAATGGACAACATCTTTACTGCCTGTATTTTGCAACATTATTATTAAATTATGACAGGGAAATTACGATGACAACAAATCCCTGCAATGAAACGTCTTCAAACATGCAATCTGCATGTGAAACTCAACTTTTCAGTTGATTTCCTCATTGCTCTTTAATTTTCTCCCCGCCCCCCAGTCTTTTCGTGTGCAAATGTACAGAAAGTTTCCACTTTTTTCTCTTTATGTGTCTCAATTCCCATTTGCCTTCTCGTATTTGTTTAGAGCTCACATCTCTGAGCAAGAAACTGCCTATACCGAACACGGCCCCAAACATACATATAGGCCTATATATACTAGGGAATCACGCTTACGGAGGTACACTGCAGTGTAATGTTATCGTATGACTGTATAATCCCATGCCAAAGTCATTTCTCTCATGGAAAAGAAGCAAAAAAAAGCTATAAACAACGGCTTTTTAATATCGAAGTCCAGTACTTGCTACGCGCTTTGAACGCAACGGCCTGTATAACAACTTGTACAGTACAGTATAGCCTACAATACATTGTATTGTACATCGCACACTAGCTACACATGCCCTGTAAAAAGACTAGCGCGCGCCATGCGCCACATACGAATCTGTGTGTACTGTGTGTGTGTATATGCGCGTGGTTCGCCGCATGTTAGTCTTTTCTCGAGTGTTACTAACGGCGCGCGCTAAATGAGCACTAATTAAGACCGTTCTTAAACCAAATTTGCACCATATTTTGCGTTCTTACGTTATATTTTTGTGATCAGCACGTTGTTGGCTGTCATATGGTGCCAGAATTATGCTTGGGCACGGAAGTCTAATTAAAACGTATTTTTTGACTAATTAAGACCGTTCTTAAAATAATTACGCACCATATTTTCCGTTCTTACGTTGTAATTTCGTGATTGGCACATTGTTGGCTATCATTTGGTACCGGAATTAAGCTTGGGCGCAAAAGTCTAATTAAAACCGATTTTGGGGGGTTTTGTCAGCGTCCCCCTCCCCAAACGCACCACCCCCGTTTTGCAAGAATTGCCTTTCCACAGTTACCACGGTCCATACAACTCATTTTAGCAGTCAAACCTTTTGGGCGCAAAAGTCACATCAAATCCCAGTGGGCTCCCGGACTAAGTACCCTGTATTGATAGCTATATGTGCTTTTATTTTGCCGCCCTTCTTAAGAGCCATTTTAGGTAGGGACAACTTATAAAGTCAGGTGTGGTGAACTTGAAACCAGTTGCCGAAACGGGACGTCTTCACATCTTCCTTTCGCAAGGGTCTTTCCTGCACTCGTACCTCGCTTGCCAAGAGCCCTTGCTGAATCGACTGCGTCTGAGTTGTATTGAGGAATATATATATGAATATTGACCAGCCAGTGACAGTGATCGCAACTGACCAATCACGCGCAGCGCATGTTCTCGGTCACCGCATGCAGTGCCGATATACTAAAGCAGACGTGCACGTAGCACGTAGCGCGACATTCAAAATGCATCATAGCTACACGGACGCTGTTGCCAACAGCAAGAGCCAATCACGCGCCTCGCTCCGTTTAGTGGTAGCGTCCACTTTTACTAGGGGTGGGGTCTGATGTTTAAATAAAGTCATTGTAAGGGCGTTTTTTAATAGGCCTATCTTTATTCAAAGATTCTGCGTTTAGCTTTTAGCGAAATATAGTAAGTCTTCCTTCAGTTTAATACGAACATGTATACTGCGTGCAAGATAAAATGATATACATGTACATAAAAAGATCTCCCCCACACAAATTGTGGTAATTGCGGCTACGATGTCGCGAGATAAACAACACGCGAGATGATTGTTCGAAACGGCTTCATTAAAAGGTCAAAAGATACAGGTCAAAAGATATCTTGTCTCTCATTGGTTGAACAGCCCTAGGCCTGTAATACAGCTCAGACTGAGTCGATGCAGCAAGGGTTCTTGGCAAGCGAGGTACGAGTGCAGGAAAGACCCTTGCGAAAGGAAGATGCGTCTTCACGTCATTCTGGGGAGAGGTATCAGATCATGTGTGCATTTTTGGAGCATATGTGCCGCAGCGGCACTTCGCCGCGTTCACCCGCTTCCCCCACCCCTCCGGTCTCATTATAGCGATCGATCGGGCCTGCACCGGACGCGTGTGTTTTTTTTTACACCGCAGCGAGGGGTACACCCCAATTGTTCAACCCGAATAGAGTCTAAGTTTCCAATGACTGATACTTCTCAAGTGACAATCTTGGAAATCACAACTCTATTAGAGAAAAAGAAGAAACCGAGAAATTTAGAAAAATTCCAAACATGACTGAGATTCGAACTAGGGCCTTATGATTACAAGTCGAGCTCTCTTCTAATAACCAGACCACGAAGCTGGTTGCAAACCGATCGCATTCAAAACCCTAAATTCCTTCAAAATAACCAACCCTAAACCCTAACCTATTATATAGTCTCCTCTCAAGACGCTAAAAAGGTACAAAACCCCTCATTTTCCGCTCGCAGTGGTGTAAAACAAATTACGCGCGCTGGGCCCATCTCCCACCCCTCCAGGTGGTCCCCAGCTGCGCCAACCACGACGCATGGGGTCGACCAACAGGTCGCCTCCAACCCGGTCCCTTATAGTCCTTGGCACTGAGGATCCGATTCGCCGGATCCGACGGGGAGAGAAGCGAACCACGTGGCACTGAGTAGAGACCCAGCTGGCGCTCTCGGATCAAGCAGGTGACCCTAACCACCTGTTATGTCAGGGACTTCCGGATTAAACCAATAAGACTGGGGTTTCTGATTGAACACGAATTAAATCAAGCAAACGACTCAGTTCTCCAGTTCCAGGTTTTCATTTCACTTCACTCCATTACTCCAAGCACATGTCTGAATTCTATAGAAATACATTACTCAACGTGGAGCCCTACATAGACTGGTTGGCTGTCTATACCAATTGGCTGTCTAGACTGGTTGGCTGTCTATACAAACACGACATCCCTCCTTTTTTTAGAATGGAACTTTTTTTTTGATTAAACAATAAAGTTCTAATTTCTATGTTTGTTTTGGAATTAAACAAAAGTTCTAACACTATAATCGTACTGTCTTAAAGTGCAACGTTTTATAATCTAAGATCTGAGAATTTAAAGTCTTGGATTAATCTTTGCTTTCCCATGTACATGTATCTCATAATCATAAGCAAACGGTTGGTGATTAAATCAAATCTGGAATAAACGTCTCCCAATGACAAGGTTGAGTTTGGTATGTGTTTTCCCGTGATTTTCGGTATGACTTAATCTCAAACTATGTAGTAGCAAAACTATTACTTGATATAGCAAGCTTAAAGGAACACTTCAAGGTTAAATATAAACTTTTAACTTTAACTTTACAAAGTCCTCAACGCAACTGTCCGAATGTCACTGTTCTCAGGTAAGAACATAGTCTTTGTATTTTAGAGGCATACCACACTGTCTCTTTGGACTAACACGCGGGATAGGCTGTTCGTTCACTGGCGGTGGAGCTGTGACTAGGGGTTTTCGGGGTCTGGCGGTTCGATTTCAACGGTCATGCAATTTTTCAGCGTTTCGGTGTTGGTTGGGCTTGGTACGAACTTTTTCACGTGGCTCGTGTTTCGTGAATATTGCGCTCCGTCTGGTGAGATAACAATGATGCTGTTTCCCGTCTTTCTCGCGACGGTGAAAGGTTTAGGGTTGAATGGAGTGGACAACTTGTTTGTCTTCTCCTGTCTCACCAGAACTTGGTCTCCAACGGTCACGTCGGAGTATTTAGCATTTCTGCGACTGTCTGCATACAGCTTGGCTTTTCCCTTGTTCTCTGCATCACGATCGCGAACGTCGAGATCTGTACGAGTATTCGTTTCATACAACAGCAATTTTCCGCGGATTTTCCGATTGAATAACAACTCCGCGGGAGCTCGCCCTGTCGTAGGGTGTTCGGTGGCGCGATATTTGGCAACATATTTGCGGAGTTCTTTCCGCCAGTCTTGTCCTTCAACGTGCGCGATTCGGATTCTCTTCATGATAGAGTCATTATTTTGCCGTTCTACCTCGCCATTTGCTTGCGCCCATTTAGCCGTTACTTTCACATGGGCTATTCCGTTTTCCTCACAGAATTCGCGAAATTCTTGAGACCGAAACTGAGGACCATTGTCCGATTTCAGTGTCATAGTCTACACCCTTATGGCGTAAAAAAGTCATTTGTGTGCAACTTCGGGTACAATCTTTGATTTTTTCATGGATTACTCCTTGGTTAGTGGGAAACCCAAATCCGCTTGTTGCCTAATTTTGCAGACCCGGGAAAGGTTCTTTTTCAAGGTTTTTTGGAAATAAAAATGCAGACGACGCGACGTGGAAATAAGCGCACGAAGAAATATTACCCAATCACGAAGATGCCCAACTAGGAACCCTTCTGTATTAAGAACTGTACACACTGCGTTCGAACTTGGGTTCAATTCGCAAAGTGATCAGGTGATGGTATCGCACACTACAGACTAGGCTAGCTTCTATTAACAGTCACAAGTACGGTTTTGCCCGTGCCGTATCGCCATATGTGAAATCTCGTCTGTGAAGCTGTCAGTGTCATTATATCAGGTTTGTTTATGCTTGTAAAATGTAGGCCCTAGAGTTTGACATCGAGTTGAGTCATTTTTTTGTGAAAGAAAGTTTGCAATAATCCGGTTTTGATATCGTTTTATGCTCAATGTTTCCCACACTTAAGTTTAACAACATTGCGACATCCATCGACTAGCGGCTATTCGATACGGTCTATATACGGAAACAGGATAAAGCTGGGGTTACTTAAGTTGGGGGAGGTGGGTGGTTTTCATACATGGAGGGGAGTTGTCTGCTGGGAGTAGGAGGGACGAGACTTTTAGGACGAATTGTACAAGTCGAGCTGTCTCAATGTAGCTATGCCTATATGTTTATATTTCACTGATCATTCGTGGCGAATTTGTAGTTGTACCCTTTGCTTAATTAAAGCGAATAAGTACCTGATGAGGGTATCATTTTTAGTGACCCCATTTTTTTCTGAGTTTACAAGAAAAACCGAAACAAACACTGTACTCGGACGTCATTAATTTTCCTTCAAGCGAATTATTAAACAAGCGACTTATACGAAGATTTTAATAGGAAAAAATTAGAATTCTCCCGAGTTGCCTCATCTAGGTTTCGTGCAGGAGGGCTATATGTGATGACGTCCGACTTATCTTTCCATAATTCGTCCCGATTGCGTGGAATTCGTTTCATGTGGGGATCGGCATTGTATTGAAAAAGCGATTTCGTCTGTTGTCATTCAATTTAATAGCACTTTGGTTTTTACGTTCGTTTCTGGTTCATAATATTTTTTGTTTCAATCGTTACAGTTACAAAATTTGTCCAGGACAGTTTTATCAAAGGGCTTCTAGTTCTGCCTAGCCACGGTGTTGTTTAGTTTTCTAATCCGGTCATAAATTCCTATGTGTCATCCCACATTTAAAATGACCACATTTTCAGATTATTAAAGTTCACATAGTTTGAGTAACGTCGACTGCACTTATCACTTTTTTCGAAATATTTGGATTATGGCAAAATAAAAGCCTAATAAGCTCGAACAAAATACCGTTCTGAATTTTTCTGGTACACAAATCATGCACAAGTGACTCCTGTCTCTATTAGGAGAGCATACTGTTTCTTGTTTTAGTATGATTAAGTGATTTATTTTAGGGATTATGACCCAGGGACCGCCGGGGTGTTCCTTCCGCTTAACGTGCAGACGCCCTACCAATTGAGCTATGAAGCCAACTGGTGGTCTCGAATCACGGCAGTGCAGTTGTTCCTCATCGATTTGGATTGGCTATCATGTGAGCTTAGCAAGCCTATACAGAGAAATAACCACCCCTCCCAGAGATTAAGTTTTGTTAGTTTTGTTTTCATAAAAATCGTCTGTAAAACACTATTTTATTAAAGAAAAGCAACTCTACTAAGCCTGAAATGATTCATACCCTCACCAAATTTTGAATCGTGTAAATTTTGAGGAATGAGAGTCTTTTGGCTTAAGTTACAAGAGTGTGACAGGCAGTTAAAAGAATCACTGCAAAGAGATATTTCAAGAAATCATTCCCGGGGTATTTTAGATTTGCAGAACATATTTCTAGCCTTAGATCAGTTCAAAGTCATTTTTACTGGTAATCAATGGCTCACAGCGTATATCTGCGTGGATTTGTGCCCACTCCGCTAAAGTCTCCAGGGTCCTGTTTCATAAAGCCTACTTAGAAACATTCCTAAGTAAACATTCTTAACTCATATTTTTAAAGATATACAAAATTTGATTTTATTGTTCCTAAATCCACTTAAGAATGTTTTTAACTTATATGAAAAAGGACCCATGGTCTTTGAGGTTGGGAGGCTCTTCCCCATCAAATCTCGATTGAGTTGAGGTCCGCGGACTTTGGCCTGGCCACGCTACGTCATATGCATCATTATCCAGGAACTATTTCGTGACTGACTAGGCTGTGTGTTTTGGATCGTTGTCCTGCTGATATGTCAACATGCTCCCTGGGTTTCTCTGCGGACTGCTTGATGTTTTCCTCCAGGATCTTGATGTATTCATCGCACACTTTGGCGGGCTTTAATGTTAAATATCTTCATTACGAGTTAATTTAAAAAATCAATACAAGTTCTGCTAGACAGTTGTCCTTATGCGCTTGCCTGTATTTTCATAGTTATGAAGAATAGGCACCATGCATTTCCCAAAGTTCCACATATTATTAATCTTGATCACATGAATCCAAAATTTAACCATCTTAAGACTTTCAAAAATAAATCAACTTGGCATCCTCAAAACCTTGAAAAAAACCTCTCCCCTCCCATCAAACATTCTGCTAATTGAGCCCAGTACGATTGTATGTGTATTATTGTATTGATGCGTCAGGGGTCCAAATAAAACTTGACCTTATTCACACGACCCTGACTTGTCTTTAGATCTTCACTTAGCATTCTCAAAATCCGTGAAAGAAATCACAAAAAATTACCCAAATTGTGCCAAGAGAAGCCTAAACAATGCATGCAATACACAAATTCCATCCACCTCAGCCGGGTAAGTCCGATGTCCAAATTGACCTTGACCTTGGTCACATGACCCCGACATATAAACGTCCTGGGATCTTCATAAATCAACTCTACATCACCATAAACCTTGCAAAAAAGTTCTTAACATAAAATCATGCATACAATCTCCATCAATCCATGGGGAGCCAGGGGTTAAAGTGGCCTTGACCCTAGCCCTATAGTTGAATGAACGTAGCATTCTGTAAGTCGTAGAACAGACAACATGATTGTTGAAATTGACCGACAAAGTACATTGGTATGATTAGTGACCTCCTGTAACCTTTAAATTAACCTTTTACCTTGATGATGTCCTTAAAGATCTTCGAGACTTTAATAAATAAACTCAGCATCCTGTAAATCCTACAGCGGACACCACAATTGTTGCAGTTGACCAGTGACGAACAAAGTACAATTTTTATGATTTTTGACCCTCTGTACGTGACCTTTAAATTTACCTTTAAATTAACTTTTGACCTTGAAGATGACCTTACAAATTTTAGAGACTTTAATAAACGAATTTAGCATCCTGTAAATCATAAAACGTACAAACACGATTGTTGAAATTGACCAAACGGTGACCAAACAGTACAATTTTATGATTGTTTACCCTCTGTGACCTTCAAATTGACTTTTGACCTTGAAGATGACCTTATAAATCTTGGAAGCTTTAATAATTGAACTCGGCATCCTGTATATTTTAGAACGGACACCACGATTCTTAAAATTGACCAACAAGGGGCCGCCAATAAGTGCAATTTTAAGATTTTTGACCCTAGTTGTGACCTTTAAATTGACCTTTGACCTTGAAGATGACCATAATAATATTGGAGACTATAATAAATGAACTCAGCATCCTGTAAATCATAGAATGGGCACCACGATTGTTGAAATTGACCAACGAGGGGCCGCCAAAGTGCAATTTTGTGATATTTGACCCTTTATGACCTTTAAATTGACCTTTGACCTTGAAGATGACCTCTTAAAAATTGGCAACAAGCGGATTTGAATTCCCTGATATGAAATTAACATATCCTCAAATTTGCCAAGATTGTACCCGAAAATGCATATGGGGTCCCTTAGTGCTGTAGACTATCAATAGCAATCCATGCCGGCTGAAGATTTCCTCAAGTGCGTCGATTACCCTGTCGGCAGTTGTGGAGCTCAGGATCGCATATTCATAGTACCGACTATAATAGTCCACAACGACTAGAATGGAATGTCCTGATGGCAGTGGGCCGAGGAGATCGGTTGCTAGATCTTGCCAAGGACCATCGGGGAGGACTGTAGATCGCAGCGGTTCAGGGTGGTCAGGCCGTGCCACTGTTTGGCAAGCATGACACGATTTGCAAAATGTCTCTGCTGCCTTGTCTATTCCGGGCCACCATACCTTGGTGCGCAAATTTTGTTTGGTTCCGACAATACCAAGGTGACCTTCATGTGCCAATGCTATGGCCTGTTGTCTTAGTTTCTGTGGTAGGACGATGCGCGTACCGCGTAACACTAGCTGTCCAATGACACACAGTTCTCCTGCGATCGGTGCGTATGCTTTACAGTTTTCGAACTTTCCACTGTTGATCGCTTCTCTAATAATTGCGAGCTCTTTATCCTCAGCTGACGCAATCTCGATTTGTTTTGTTGTCAACGCACTCGGTGTCGCCGAAACAGCAACAAAACGAACGTATTCCTCCGCGCCGTGATCGTGTTTCAGCATGTTATTGCCCCCCAAGAGCCGGGACAAGGCATCAGCGATGTTTTCCCGTCCTGGGATGTAAAAAACTTTGTATTCATACGGTTGCAAGCGTAGTACCCAGCGTTCGATTCTGGCACACGGTTTGGATCGAGGTCCATATATCGCCTCAAGTGGCTTGTGGTCTGTGAGCAGTTCGAATGCGCGGCCATAGGTGTAGGCGTTGTACTGGTCGTTAAGGAATTCGAGTCGGTCAATGGACAACCAGTAAGTGTCAACCAGAAAAACTAAACACGGATGGCCGAAGGTCAGGGCAACGGTTTCCAACAATGCTTTAATTTCTCGGTGAACTGCAAAGAATACATAAAAAACACTAATTAAGTAAACTTCACTACATCTACATGTAAAATACACTCGCCATTTGTAAATGTAAAAGGAATAACTGGTGCTCATAAATCTGAATGCATAAAACAGCCAAAATAACTACATGTAATCGCTTCATGACATGAGATGTCATCTAAAGGACACCGTAGGATGCTTTAGTCCTTCAGAATGGTAAAATGCGAAGACTACTAGAATTCATGGTCTCAAAGTAATCTGCCAATGCTTCTATAACTTACCGTACCGAGGTATATGGAACTAAAAATGCTCTTTACTATTTATATCAAGGCAGCAATTACTATAGATGATAAATCCTTCGATCTAAGCCAAGAAACTAGCTCTATTCTCTGATTCTTGTGTACAAAAAGACGTACACAATGCACTAGTCTATGCAGGCACACAAAGTGTGATTTCCAAAGTTCACACAAAGTCCGTCTAAATACAGGAAAATATGAAGAGAAAACAATAAAACTTACATGACTGTGGTGCTGGGATGTTCTTCTACAAAATAGCTCTTTTGGTAAACATTTCTAACAAGGGATGGTTGAATTATACTCAAAAATCTTACGAGTGTTGGTCGAAAATGGCAATATAAAATGGCTACTCAGCAGCATGGCTCTTAGACTGGTTTCCTGTCCACAGGACTGGTTTCCTGTCCACATGGACTCCAAACAGTAGAAAGGCTACAGCGTCCTCATGGGGACTTACCATGACACTCCCCGTCTAAAATTACCTACAGTAAACTTTTAAGATAAGAAAACATGTTAAACATCAAACAATACATCACAGTAAATAACATCTGGTCGGTACTGAAGAAAGACATCTAAGCTCGAGCGGGACTCTCAATTAAGATGAGTTCCGTGATGGGTCTCAGAGCAGTCCGCTGGGTACCGTTACGGCGGAACGTCACATCAGCTTTGCGGACTTTTCCATCATCGCTGTCGTACGTTTTGGCAACACGTGCAAGAGGCCAGTTGCATCTTGGGCTCTCCTTCTCGCGTACGAGGACCACGTCTCCTTCGGCTAGGTTGGGTTGTACCTCTGACCACTTCTGTCTTGGCTGTAAGCTCTGAAGGTATTCTCTCCTCCATCTGATCCAAAACTGGTTGGCAAGGTATTGAACGCGTCGCCAACGTTTTCGGGCAAAGAGATCCTCTTTGACGAAGTCACCTGGAGGGGCATGCGGTGGTTGCATCTTTGTTGTCAACAACATTGCTGGGGTCAGAGCTTGGGGGTCGTTAGCATCCGAGGAGACTGATGTGATTGGACGGGAGTTGACAATCGCAGAAGCTTCTGCCATGAAGGTAGTGAGTATCTCGTGGGTGAGCTGGTGTTTCCCTAACTGCAAAAACATGGCGTCAAGGACTCTCCGGATAATACCAATTTGGCGTTCCCAAATTCCTCCAAAGTGGGAAGCATGGGGAGGATTGAACACCCACTCGCATCCGTGTAAAGAGAGATATTCAGCGACATGGTTCATTTCATCTGGGGTCATTTTTAGCTCTGACTTGGCTCCTACAAAGTTGGTACCTCTATCGCACCTCAACCTGGCCACTGGACCTCTAACCGCTGTAAATCTCCGGAAAGCAGAAATGAATGCGGAAGCATCCATTGCCTCAATGATCTCTACGTGGATGGCCCGAGTGTACAGACACGTAAAGAGTACGGCCCACCTCTTTGAGTCTGCTGATCCACCTCTAGTCTTTCTAGTCGTGATGAGCCAGTGTCCGAAAACATCCATTCCCACATTCGTGAAAGGGGGCGTCGCCTCGAGTCGATCGTGTGGTAGGTCTGCCATTACCTGGTTGAGTGGTTGTCCCCTCAGCTTTCTACAGATAGTGCAGGTGTGGATAATGCTGCGGACAAGTTGATGGGCGCCGATTATCCACATGCCTCCGGACCTTATCGCTGATGCTGTGAACTGTCGACCTTGATGCTGGACGATTTCACGATGAAAGTGCTCGACTATCAGCTTGGCGATGTGGCTGGACCTTGGAAGAAGAGTGGGATGGCGTCCTCCCAGATCGAGATCAGCTCGCCTAAGTCTTCCTCCAACTCGAATGATTCCGAAGGAGTCTATGAATGGATTAAGCTTGTAGAGTGGGCTTTGCTTCTTGACGGTCTGCCCGGCCTTGAGACTTTTCAACTCTTCGTTGAAGTAGTCCCGCTGGACTGTTTTGAGGATTAGTTGTTCGGCGTGATTTAAATCTTCTGTTTTAGGTCTTCTGTCAGCCTCACTGAAGTCTCTGCGTTTGCCAGGGGTCTGGTTATTGTGCCGTGATTGGACATTCTTTACCTTACGAATTAAGGTCGCTACGGCTCGTTTTAGGGTTTGCCAACGGGAGAACTTCGAAAATCGGTCAGAGCCAAGGCGTGATTTATCTTGTTTGGGTTCGGTTTCTTTATTCTTGACTTCAGTTGTCTGGACTTCAGTTGTTGAAACAAGGACTTGCTTTCGCACTTCGGGGTCATCTTCCTTAAGTGGTGGTAGGGGAGCCTCTACGGTCACCGTTGTCTGGAGTGGGGTTCTTTCTGTTTTCCACAGGAATTCAGGTCCTCGAAACCAGCTTGTATCTTTGAGTTGGTGTGCGGGAACCCCTCGTGAAGCGAGATCTGCTGGGTTTTGGTCGGTCTTGACGTGGTTCCATTGAGTAGAGTGAGACACCGAGTGAATCTTGTGTACTCTGTTTGCCACGTATACGTGGAAGCGCTTTGACTCGTTGGCAATGTAGCTCAACACTATCTTGCTATCGGTGTAGAATGTGGTGCTGTCGATGACCATACGACCTTTCAGCTCGACGTCTACTTTCCTTGCGAGCGTAGTGGCCAAAACTGCTGCACACAGCTCCAGACGTGGGATGGATACCGCATGCATCGGAGTGACTTTTGCTTTCGCAAGGATGAGAGACACATGTGGTTTGCCGTTTACATTCAGCAATCTCAGGTAAACAGCTGCCCCGATGGCCCGTTCACTTGCGTCACTGAAGATGTGGATCTCGTGACGCTTTATCTCACCAAAATCTGGAGGTTGGTAGCAGCGTTGAATCTTAGTTGGTTCCGGGTCCAACAGAGAATTGCGCCAACGAGACCATTTGGGGAGGAAAGCTTCAGGTAGTGGTCGATCCCATGCATCTCTTGTCATTTCCTTTCCTTTCATTTCAGTCATGACCTCGCGAAGGATGATTTTTCCTTCGATGGTGACGGGTGCGACGAGCCCTAGGGGGTCGAAGATAGAACTTGCTATAGACAAGACTCCCCGCCGTGAGAACGGTTTGTCAGGTAGCTCTACATGAAAGAAGAGAGCGTCTTCCTCAAGGGACCACTGTATGCCAAGTGATCGTTGTGTGGGTAATTTGTCGCAGTCCAGGTTCAGGCTTGCCAGGTCTTTGGCAATAGTTCCGTCTGGAAGCGCATTCATCACATCCTTGTTGTTGGAGGCGACTTTGTGGAACCGCAACCCTTTGGCGGCCAGGGTGTCGCATGTACGCTTGATGAGGCTTACCGCCGATTCTACATCTTGTAGAGATGTCAGTCCGTCGTCTACATAAAAATCTCTGTAGACAAACTCGGCAACGTCGTCTCCATGTTCATCTTTTCCCGCATCGGCTGCCATTCGGAGACCAAAGGTGGCAACAGCTGGGGAAGAAATGCTACCAAACAGGTGGACATTCATCTTGTAGTCGATTATGGGCTTGGTGGGATCGTTATCTTGAAACCACAGGAAGCGTAGGTAATCGCGGTGTTCTGGATTCACGTGAAAGGAGTGAAACATTTGTTCCACGTCCCCCATGACTGCCACTTGTCCAATTCTGAACCTCAGAAGAATTCCAAGGAGACTGTTCATTTGATCGGGCCCCTGTAGCAGAATCTTGTTCAGGGAGAGCCCATCGAATTCTGCACTTGCATCGAAGACGACGCGGATGTCCTGCTTTTTGGGGTGTCGAACTGCGAAGTGTGGTAGATACCAAACTTTTCCTGGGGTAACCTTAAGGTACTCCTGCTGCACAGGGCTTGCGTGATTCTTGCTAATGATCTTTTCGAGGAAGGTTTGATATTCGGACATCATGGTCGGTGTGCGTCGGAGTACTTTAAGGAGACTATTTAGGCGACCATGTGCTTGAGAGCGATTATTAGGTACTCTTGTGTCATCCTTCTTGAAGGGAAGTGGAAACTCTAAATTCCCGGTGAGGTTGGTGTGAGCGCCCTCTTTGAGAATTCTTAGAAAGTGCTCGTCTTCAACTGACAAGGCCTTCGCGTAGTCATCGGCGGTTTCTTGGTAAATCTTGCAGGTGTCGTCAACTTGCCTGGCAGATGAGGGGAGGTCTTTTACGTAGATGTGGTTATCGCAGGTAACAGGGTTGTCTAGTTGTTCTTGGATAATGGTGCGATTGACCGACGTACGGATCTGCCCTTTGACTTCGCTGATGCACATTTGACCAGAAATGGTCCAGCCGAGGTCCGTCCGCTGGGCCCATGGGGTGCCTCTTGGGCCGTTCCTAGACTCCCTTACTTTCAGTGGTTCAGGGCAGTTTCGTCCAATCAGAAGAAAGATACCTGTGTCTTCTCTGGGTTTTGGGATCTTGTCGGCGATTGGGACAAGGTGGGGAAACTTCATGCACAAGTCTGGTGATGGAATCTCGTTCCTGTCGCCAGGGATATTTTCGTTCTCTAGGACGGTTGGTAGGTGTTCTTTGTGACCATTCATGGACTCTATAACCAGGCCTTGGCCTCGTCTCCCTTGGGTGAGGATTCCGCGACCACTACAGGTTGACAGCTCATACTCAAAGGGGTGTCCATGGATGTCAAGTGCCTCAAAAATCTTGGGATCTCCGAGGCAGGCATTTGATTGGTCGTCGAGAACTGCGTAAGTGTGAATGAAGCTGCTAGGGTTATCTTGGTGATACAGCTTGACCAACACGATCTTAGAGCAAGACCGTGCCATCGAGCAATCAGAGTACCTCGTACATTTTAGGTTTGCCTGTGTCTGAGGTGCCTCATTTTGCAGTGTACTTTCTTCAGTCTTGTTCTCCCCGCCGTCTGGCCTCGCAGGGACATGCATGAAGAGAGCATGAGCCGCGCTGTTGCACTTCTTGCACTTCACGCTTGAGTCGCAATCTTTGATTCTGTGATTTTTTCCGCATCTAAAGCAGAGCCCTTTTTCCCTGCAGAAGTCCCTCCTTTCGGTGAGAGGTTTTCTGCTGAATGCGATGCACTCCGACATGTCATGTCCCGCTTGCTCGTGGAAAAGACATCTTTTCGTGTTTGGAGGCTGTAACTCCACTGTTGGTGAGCCTTTCGTGGCCATTATTCGGAGTGGTGACTTGCGTGGGGGAGTAGTGTCTGCGTTTTTGGATTGGTGTGAGTCCATCGTTGACGGGTAAAGATCTGGGTCGTTATGTGCACGTGCCTTCTCGTTGATGAAGTGTGCAAATACGCCAAATGGTGGGTAAATGTCGTGATCAGCTTTGTAGCTTGTCACCTTCTTTCTCCAAGAGTTGTGGATAAAGGTGGGTAGTTTCTCTAGTATGGGCTGCAGGTTATGTGAATAATTGAGGACTCCAAGGCCGTGCAAGTCGTTCATTTGTGCGGCAGCATCAACACATAGGTCTGCAAAGCTCAGTAGTTTGAGTCGTTCATCTGCCTTAATGTTTGGAAAGGCGGACAGCTTCTGGATTATCTCGGCAGTGATCTTAGATTTGTTGCCGAATCTTTCCTCCAACTCTTTCCACGCCTCCTGGTACGCAACTTCCGGGTCGGAGACATACCGGTGACAGAAACGGTGTACGAGATCCTTCACCTCACCTTTCGTGTATTTAGCCAGAAAAGCTAACTTTTGGGTCGCAGGGGTTCGTGCTTGATCGATCATGGTCTGAAAGGATGACCGCCATGGCTTGAACATGACGGGGTCACCCCCATATACATCTGGCTCGTGTGCTGGCTGTCTTTGGCGGGCTAGCATTTCGCTGATTTCTCTCGTCAGGTCGATTAGTTGGTGCCCAGCTTCAGTCTCCTTCTTGGCCTGCGATGGACTAGGCTGTGTTGTGCACATTGGGTCAGGGGTAGGGGCAAGACCACTCGCCATTGGTTGAAATGGGGGAGCAGAGGCTTGCAATTGGCTTGCGGCTGATTGGTGAACCTCGGTCTCGATTCCCGTGCAAAAGTTTGCAGCATGGTCGTTAGAAGACTGTTCAGGTGACGTCATAGGTGTTATCATATTTTCTTCTTGCACCGCCTGTAGGATGGCATTGGAGCGAGCCTGCTCCATGGCTGCGGCTTGTTTAGCTCGCAATATCATCAAGTCAGCGTCAGCGGCTGCTCTGGTCATTTGCTGCTCCATGTCGTATTGAGCCTGCGAAAGATTATTTTGCGCCTCTTGTTTGACACGCTCGAGTTCCATCGCTGCTTGCTGCTTGACCAATTCCGTTGTACGCTTGGCAATCGCTTCCTCAAATACTGCGTTCTGTGCAGCGGCTGCAGCAGAGGCTAGTGCTTTGGCTTTCATGCTGAATGATGAAGATGGCGCTTTGGAACTTCTCGAGGATCCGTGGCTTTTTGCTGAAGCTCTGGAGTGCCTTGAAATATTCGACAAAGTTTCCAAGGCTAAGGAGCACGCCTTTTCGGTCGCCCTGGCAATGGCACTATTGACAAGGTTACTGTGTTCGAAGTAGGTTGTTTTTGTTTGGCTTGCACGGTCCTTGAAGGATGAATCTGCCGCATAAAGTCCTTCCAACTCTTGGAAGGTCTCCGTGTATGCTTGGAGGGCGGACTGGATAGCAGCAAGTGCGTGTCGTATGACATCTTCTCGATCTGTCGGGTTCTGAAGAGTTTCAAGGAATTGTTTGGTAGTATCCCATCTATGACAGAGTTGTTGTTCGGCATTCTGTATATCAACCGGTAATGCTACAGTAGCAGGAATTTCCTCTGGTATATCGCCTGTGGATGTGTCCATCGTCGTTCTATTGTTTCAATTTAGTCTCTGTATAATTCTCGTGTGCAGTATTGTGAGAGATATTTTCAGTCACTCACCTCCAACTAGTTGTTTCGATGCATGTTGTTTTATAAACAC
This sequence comes from Henricia sp. BOLD:AAB3569, assembly GCA_037783545.1. Taxonomy (NCBI): domain Eukaryota; kingdom Metazoa; phylum Echinodermata; class Asteroidea; order Spinulosida; family Echinasteridae; genus Henricia; species Henricia sp. BOLD:AAB3569. Next base: position 29,677 of record JBBELK010000469.1, on the reverse strand, counting down.
AGTCATTTCACTGTACTGGTCGTTAAGGAATTCGAGTCGGTCAATGGACAACCAGTAAGTGTCAACCAGAAAAACTAAACACGGATGGCCGAAGGTCAGGGCAACGGTTTCCAACAATGCTTTAATTTCTCGGTGAACTGCAAAGAATACATAAAAAACACTAATTAAGTAAACTTCACTACATCTACATGTAAAATACACTCGCCATTTGTAAATGTAAAAGGAATAACTGGTGCTCATAAATCTGAATGCATAAAACAGCCAAAATAACTACATGTAATCGCTTCATGACATGAGATGTCATCTAAAGGACACCGTAGGATGCTTTAGTCCTTCAGAATGGTAAAATGCGAAGACTACTAGAATTCATGGTCTCAAAGTAATCTGCCAATGCTTCTATAACTTACCGTACCGAGGTATATGGAACTAAAAATGCTCTTTACTATTTATATCAAGGCAGCAATTACTATAGATGATAAATCCTTCGATCTAAGCCAAGAAACTAGCTCTATTCTCTGATTCTTGTGTACAAAAAGACGTACACAATGCACTAGTCTATGCAGGCACACAAAGTGTGATTTCCAAAGTTCACACAAAGTCCGTCTAAATACAGGAAAATATGAAGAGAAAACAATAAAACTTACATGACTGTGGTGCTGGGATGTTCTTCTACAAAATAGCTCTTTTGGTAAACATTTCTAACAAGGGATGGTTGAATTATACTCAAAAATCTTACGAGTGTTGGTCGAAAATGGCAATATAAAATGGCTACTCAGCAGCATGGCTCTTAGACTGGTTTCCTGTCCACAGGACTGGTTTCCTGTCCACATGGACTCCAAACAGTAGAAAGGCTACAGCGTCCTCATGGGGACTTACCATGACAGGCGTGAACTCTTTCACATGCCCAGACTAGTGACAGCGCTTCTTTTTCTGTCTGGGAGTATCTCCTCTCACAATCCGATAGGCTGCGACTGGCATAGCAAACTGGTACCCAGCCCCCGTCCTGTTTTTGTGTAAGTACGGCCCCAAGTCCGACTGGGCTTGCATCGGCTATTACTCTCGTTTGTACCTGTCGTCTTGTCATAGAACGCGAGCGTGGTAGTTGTGGCCAGGCTGTTTTTCAGTGTGTTGAAGGCTACTCTTTCGTGCGGTCCAAATTGAAATGGTACTCCTTTTCGCGTCAGCCTTCGAAGAGGATCTGAAAGTGTCGCGAAGTTGGGTATAAATCTGCTACTAAACCCAACTAGGCCAAGAAAGCTTCGAATCTCGGATGCGCTCTCTGGTTCTCGGAATTCAGCTACAGCTCTAACGCGCTCTTCCGTTGGCCCAATGCCTGTCTCGGACAGCAGAATCCCCATGAATACTATGCGACTCATGTTGAACTGACATTTCTCTGGGTTGAGCGTTAGACCAAGATCTTGCAATCTCTGCAGTACCGCGAGCAATCTGCGATCATGAGTCTCTTGGTCAGGACCGTGAATAATGATGTCGTCCAAGATATTTTCCGCACCTTCGAGACCTGTCAGTGATTTTGCAATCATGTACTGGTATTGCTCACTCGCTGAGCTGACTCCGAACAGTAGTCGCTTGTATCGATAAAGACCACAGTGTGCGACAAAGGTTGTGATCTCGCGTGATTCCGCGCAGAGTTCCAACTGATGATAACCCCATTTGAGGTCAAGCTTGCTGAAGACTTTTGAGCCGTTCATACCCTGCAAGAGCTCGTCAACTGTTGGTATCGGGTGACGACCACGTATGACCGCTTCATTCGCGCGTCTCATATGGGTCTGTCCACAGTAATGGGGTACATTTCTGTAACATTCAAGATCTTAGGTCCGTGTTCACTTCAAATGTCTTAATTTTATCTTTAAATTATCAAGCTAAACTGAGGAAATAACTTTTTCACCAAGGAGTAAGAAAAATAGTCCTACAACATACATTTCTGAAAACCCCGTGCACAAATTTTCCTATTACGCGTGTAACAAAGACGGAAAAAAATGTCACAAAATTGTCTGTCCACGTTACCTACGTAATAGGAAAATTTGTACACAAGCTTTTCAAAAATGTATGTTGTGGCAGAAATTTTTTACCTTTTTGGGCAAAAGTTATCTCCTGAGAACAAAACAAGGACATTTCTTTAATTCTGAGATAAACTAAAGACATCTGAAAGGAATTATTGACTTACTTTTCAAATGTACCCCATTACTGTGGACAGACCCATATCCAAACAGAGTCTAATGTCACCGTTCGGTTTTGGCACCACTACTAACGGGTTAACCCAAGGCGTAGCTAGGACCATCGACCCGTTCAATGATGTCGAGGTCTTCCAGCTCACATATTTTTTCCTCCACTTTACTGCGTAAATTAAATGGAGTGCGCCTCAGGGGCTGTGCCACTGGTTTGACTGATGGGTCTATGTGAAGTTTGACTTGCTCCGTCTTCAGCTTGCCTACACCTTTAAACACATCCGGAAACTGTTCTTGCAATTGTTGTGTCTTGTGGGTGCTAGGCGTGGTTGGATTACTCTTAACTTGGTCACCAACCGCATTTATTCCAATCTTTAGGACATCCAGCTTCATGGCCGTGCTTTTGCCGAGCAAAGGAACACCTTTCTCCTTTATGACAACGAATTCAGCTTGCGCTGGCTTTCCTGCGACGCGTACTTCGCAGTTGAAGAGACCTTTAACGGACAAGGCACGATCGGCACCATATGCCCACAATTTTCTGTCTGGTGTTGCGACTCGAGATTTGCACCTGATTTTACTGCGTTTCAGCAAGTCCCATGTCTGTTCGTCAACTACGTTACACGTGGCTCCAGAATCTATTAACATGTCGAGGTCCACCCCTCCTATGTTTACGTTCAACACGTTTGAATGTGATGCATCTCGAATGAGGAATGCATAATCATGTGTCTCGGGGTCCGCACATTCCTCTTCGACCTGATTAACGGTTGGCCTAACCTTCGTTTTGCAAACTGATCTTTTCCAGAACACTTTCTGCATGTTTGACCTCTTGCAGGACACTTTGGGTCACGACCAAAATGACCTGATAAGCCGCACCTGTAACAATTAGCCCCTCTTGAAATGCTAGTAGTACCGGGTTGTCCCCTGGGGTTATCTCGCCTCACTGGCTTGGGCCACCTGGGCTTATTTTGCCATCCACTCGGCTTGGTAGACTTTGGCCCTTTTACTAAGTTTACGTGATTGACTGTGTCTGATTTTAGTGCCGCCATTTGTCCTTCTACTTTCTCACATTTATCAGCTACTGGCGTCTCCGGTGTTTGGTAATGTGGAAAATACTTCTTGGACATCCGGTCCCGCGAGGTGAAGAAGCAATGCCCGACGCCGTTGTCGAACTTCTGGAGGCGCGTCTGGTCCGACAATATGGCCCTTGCCATCCGCGTACAACTCGAACGATGTAAGCCACCTTTTCCAACGCGGTCCGAGGGTTGCAGGCTCCGAATAACAGTCAAATCTTGGTATCACTGTTTTCTCCATTGTTGATCCTTGTCGCCAATGTTATGTCAGGGACTTCCGGATTAAACCAATAAGACTGGGGTTTCTGATTGAACACGAATTAAATCAAGCAAACGACTCGGTTCTCCAGTTCCAGGTTTTCATGTCACTTCACTCCATTACTCCAAGCACATGTCTGAATTCTATAGAAATACATTACTCAACATATGGAGCCCACATAGACTGGTTGGCTGTCTATACCAATTGGCTGTCTAGACTGGTTGGCTGTCTATACAAACACGACACCACCCGCGCCCTGTCGAGCACCTCCTGGTTCGAGTATCTACATAGACAAATCCCCTTGAAATAAACAATTAAATCTTCATTACTACCGTACAGTAAGCATGGACATTCAGATACAATGTTTACATTTTTTGCAGTGACCCCCATGAGTCGACAAGAAACACCTTACTAAAAAAGTTAATAACAATGGTACCAAAACACCACATGAAAGGATGTCTTGTGTGAAAATTAACAACTAAAGGTGGTTTTCTAAAAAGTATTTTGCAAAGAATTTTTTTACCATTTAACTTGACACAAAAGCCATGACTGGATTTTTCTGAAGTATTACTGCCTCTATCTATGTATGTGGCTGAAATGTCTACAGGGCAGTTCTATCAACATGGGCTTAATCACGATTATAGTTGTTAGTTTTAATTTCACACTTAATGCAACACCCTATGTGTTAAAAATAATACTTGTGGTGTTAAAATTTAACACCGCCCACAGCCCCCCCCCCCCCCCCCCTCCCCCCCCCCCCTCCCACCCTCCTCCCGCCCCCCCCCCCTCCCCCCGTAGCTACTATTCGATACGGTCCATACAACGAACGGATTAGGGATAACAAAAAACTATAAAGACCCTCTCACACGGCGCGAGCTTCAAGAGTTGGCGAATTTGGGAAACTCCTGATGAAACCCTTGGCGTCACAATGTTTACGAGTATACTACGAGCGTTCTACGAGTTTTTCGATTTTGGTACGAGTCGGTTACGAATTTGATACGAGCCTGGTACGAGTTGTCCCGAGTGTACGGAGGCGAGTGATGTAGTTGTGGATTCCCTCGTCTGATGTGTACGTCGCCTGCAATCCAATCTCTTGGCATTTCCTCCACACAGCCTGCGTCCAGTGGTAGAGACAGCCAAAGATGTTGACATCGAAGAGGGACCTGATCGCTGACCAGAGTCCAACCTCAAAGTCGACAACCATTTCCCGTACGTTTTCCCCCCCGGACTGCAGCCGCTTTTTCAGAGTTTTCAGAACCTGGATTGAGAAAGCGGGGGAAGAGGCGAAGAAGAACAAAAAAATTAACAAAAATATAGTTAACTAGACCTGTGTTCGTTCTTGACAACGAACACATGGCTGTTCCCCTCCTTTTTATGAACATGTCTGGTGTTCGAGACGACCTATTATCACCTACATGGTTATATTTCACTTAGACCTCAAACTTCACATATAGACTTCAAACTTCACATTTTGTTTGATACACCACCCTAGGTCGAAGTGTAATACAGTTGACCACATGCAGATATCTTGTACCACTTTCAAATGGCAAAGGCAAAATCTGTTAGACCAATAGGAAACGAGGTCCAAGGTCACGACCATATTTTTTGGATACACCACCCTAGGTCTAAGTGTAATAAAGTTGACCACATGCAGAATCTTGTACCACTTTCAAATGGCAAGGCAAAATCTGTTAGACCAATAGGAAACGAGGTCCAAGGTCACGACCATATTTTTTGGATACACCACCCTAGGTCTAAGTGTAATACAGTTGACCACATGCAGATATCTTGTACCACTTTCAAATGGCAAGGCAAAATCTGTTGGACCAATAGGAAACGAGGTCCAAGGTCACGACCATATTTTTTGGATACACCACCCTAGGTCTAAGTGTAATACAGTTGACCACATGCAGATATCTTGTACCACTTTCAAATGGCAAGGCAAACTCTGTTAGACCAATAGGAAACGAGGTCCAAGGTCACGACCATATTTTTTGGATACACCACCCTAGGTCTAAGTGTAATACAGTCGACCACATGCAGATATCTTGTACCACTTTAAATGCCAAGGCAAAATCTGTTGGACCAATAGGAAACGAGGTCAAAGGTCACGACCATATTTTTTGGATACACCACCCTAGGTCGAAGTGTAATACAGTTGACCACATGCAGATATCTTGTACCACTTTCAAATGGCAAGGCAAAATCTGTTAGACCAATAGGAAACGAGGTCCAAGGTCACGACCATATTTTTTGGATACACCACCCTAGGTCTAAGTGTAATACAGTTGACCACATGCAGATATCTTGTACCACTTTCAAATGGCAAGGCAAAATCTGTTTGACCAATAGGAAATGAGGTCAAAGGTCAACGCGTGTGCGCATCTTAAAGACCTTTGTTAGTCATCGTATATGGCGAAGGAATCAAGATCGTAGGTCAAACGGTTGATTTTTTATTGATTTTTGAATATTGAATTTATTAAACTTCATGCCCCTTCAATCATGAATGTGCAAGTGCCCGAAAAAGCGTCTGAAAAAAGTGGAAGAAGGAAAAGTATAAAAAAAAAAAAAAAAAATCGTAACGAAAACAAAGGCTGTTCCGACCCGAATCGGAACAGCCAAATATGTATTGTCCGTGCGTTCGGGTGTGGCACCTCGAAAAAATAATCCGTTTTCACAATTGAAGTTTTTCGTTAAAATAAAGGAAATTCTATAAAATTCATTGGGAGAAAAAAGTTATATTGTTAAGAACCACAGACAATATAACTTTAAGTATGCACATTAGCAAAAATCACAGGACAGTTTCAATATTATATGTGCAGTTGCCGTTTTCTGTTTACGTTTTCCAATACATTAACTTAATAGGCCATTTCGACATTTTCGCGGCCATTTTGAAGGAGGTGCAGATAGCGCCCTCAAGCGCCGCATGTGCGTGCACAAAACATATCTAAGGCGGCTTCGCGCACTGGATACAACTTCGCAATTAATTTTTTTGACTAATTAAATCGATGGCTTTGACTATAAAGCTGGTTGATGGTGATTCTATATGAACTGTTCTTATGCTTCAGTTGAAAAATCTAAATTAAAAGTGCCTTCTTGTTTGAATAAATCGCATTTTAAGACCCCTTTTTATTTCCCAATTTCTCTCAGATTAAGGCGGCTTGATTCCCGCACTGAATACAACTTCGCAATTCATTTGTTTGACTAATTAAATCGATTGCTATGACTATAAAGCTGATTGATGATTATTCTACATGAATATTTATTATAATACAGCTGAAAAATCGAAACACAAAGTTCCTTCTTGTCTGAATAAATTCGATTTTAAGACCCCTTCTTATTTCCTAATTTCTCTAAACTAAGGCGGCTTAATTCGCGCACTAGATACAACTTCGCAATTAATGTTTGTGACTAATTAAATCGATGGCTATGACAAAAAGGTAATTGATAATGATTCTGCATAAATATTTCTTATATTACAGTTGAAAAATCGTAAACAAAAGTGCCTATACTCGTCTACTAAATAAATCGATTTTAAGACCCCTTCTTATTTCATAATTTATCTAAGCTAAGGGCGGCTTAATTGGCTCACTCGATACAACTTCGCAATGATTTTTTTGCCTAATTATGGCTATGACAGTAAAGCTGATTGATGATAATTCTACATAAATATTTCTTATAATGAAGCGCTGAGAAGTGAGCGCTGAGAAGCTGCTCCTTTTGACTCTCCTCAAAACATCCCAATATTATCAAGATCTTGATTGGGTATCTCCACATAAACACCAGGGTGGATTCATGAAGTAGAGCGGACTTTGCAAGATTCGTTTTCCAAAGCTGTTGGTGCAGTGTAATCGGTTTGCTCGAAGAAACATTCTGTCAGTCTTGGACAGGACATGGACATACGGCCATTTTTATTGCTTATACACTACTGCCTGTACACTGTGCTAAATGTACAGCAAATGGAATACCAGGAAACCAGTGAAATGTACCAAATCCCTATACAGTACACACAAAGGACACTATTGAACCTGAGGAAACTGACATTATGTGTCCCCAAGTGTGTCCAGGACAAACTCAGGTCACTGAACGTGTACAAAAGGAATTCAGCCAGGCGAAAACACAGGGGTTTAACCAGGAGAAAGAGACGTGCCACAAACAATAGCCAGTACTTGACCTTAGGGGTATTGAATGCCCGATCAGTCCGAAATAAGGTTGAGCTAATCCGTGATGCTATCATCGAACATGATTTTGATATCCTCTGCCTGGTGGAAACATGGCTTACTTCAAAGGCCAAGGATGAGTACTTCATCAAAGCCTTGTCCGTCTCTGGATACAAACTCTCAAACATCCCACGCAAAGGCAATAAAGGATACGGTGGTGTAGCTATCCTGCACAAGTCTACAATGACCCCAGGCACTCCGGCTAAGACGTACGGCCATGCTAGCTTCGAGAGTATCGAGATATCCTTCACGTTGAAGTCTCGTGTTTTAAAAGTCATTGTTATTTATAGACCACCTCCATCAAAGAAGAATAAGCCGACTTCTGCTTTGTTCTTCGAAGAATTCTCCAGTTTCCTTCAGGACAAAATCGTGGCTTCTGGTGACCTCGTGATTGTTGGCGACCTCAACTTTCACCTAGACAAGGACGCTCTGGATTCGCGACGTTTCAAGAAGATGATCGACTCCTGCAACCTGACACAACATGTGACCTTCCCCACGCACGAAGCAGGTCACATCCTGGATGTGGTTATGTCACCGAACGATTGTGATACCGTACGCGCTATCTGGCCTGGGGACATGATCTCGGATCACAGTTTGATACTGTGTACGATATCAATTCCTAAACCCTCCCATCCCAGAATCGAGCTGACAACCAGGAAATATCGCAACATTGACATTGCCGCTTTCAAGCAGGATATTGCTAAGATCTGTGTCTCACTAAACATGGAGAACGCCGGCCTGGAACAGATGTGCACCGCCTACGAGGAAGGGCTACTCTCGATTGTTGACCGACACGCCCCGGCCAAAACACGCATGGTCACGGTACGCCCGAGTCATCCATGGTTTTCTGATGACCTCTATGCTTCAAAACGTGAAAGGCGCAAGGCGGAACGGACTTGGCGCCGCACTGGTCTGACAGTCCACAAGCAGATCTACCACGAGGCTAGGACGAAGTACAACAATGCACTACGCAAGGCACAGACCACCTACTATAATAGTAAGATTGAAAACGCCTCCGAAAATCCTAAGGAACTCCAGCGGATCTTCAACGGTCTCCTTCACTCTGGTAAGGAGTGTAAACTGCCAACCTCTACTAACTCCGAGGACCTAGCAAGCTCATTTGCTGACTTCTTCATGGACAAGGTAGAGAATATCCGTGCCACCCTGCCAGTAGTGAGGACGAAGTTCAAACTCCCACTGGATGATTAATTGTCTGCCACGCGGATCCTCGTTCGGTCTTGATCACCTTAGCCCTGTGGACTCTAGTGTAGTACGCAAGTTGGTCATGCAGTCACCCACAAAGTCATGCCAACTTGACCCAATGCCGACATGGCTTCTGAAGGAAGTGTGTGACGACATACTGCCACTCCTGACGTCAATCGTAAACAAATCCCTCGCAAGTGGTACTGTGACAAGTTCTATAAAATCCGCGCTCGTCGCACCCATCATCAAGAAACCATCACTTGATGCGGAGTTATTTCAGAACTACCGTCCAATCAGTAACCTGTCATTCGTCTCTAAAGTACTTGAGCGGGTTGTTGCAGCAAAGCTAAACAAGTACATGGCAGAAAACAACCTACATGACGTATTCCAGTCAGCTTATAAAGCAAGACATAGTACAGAGACTGCACTCCTTCGTGTGACAAATGACATTCGACGGATGTTGGATGGCGGTGGTGTGGTGGTTCTTGTACTCCTAGATCTAAGCGCTGCTTTTGACACGGTAGACCATGCTGTCCTGCTATCACGGATGAGGGATCTGCTTGGAATCAGCGGAGGCGCTCTGCAATGGTTTGAATCGTATTTGGCTGACCGGTGCATGCATGTCACAGTCCGTGGTGCCAAATCACCTCCACGTTTCTTGAAGTACGGTGTGCCCCAGGGTTCTGTACTTGGCCCGCTTCTGTTCCTGATCTATGTGCTCCCACTTGGGAAGCTGATTCAGTCTCTCAGTATGGACCGCCATGGTTTCGCCGACGACAATCAGACCTATACCATATTCCAGGCCATTAAAGATGCATTGGCTGTGCGCTCTGTGTGTACCAAAGTCGAGAACTGCCTCCAGAACATCCAGGATTGGCTGACCGAAAACTTCTTAAAGGGAAACCCTACTAAGACAGAGATCCAGCTCCTTGGATCCCCTCAACGTCTCAAGGCTGTCGGAGTAACGTCGTTGTCTGTGGCGGGTACTGATGTGCCTGTCACGATGAAACCTGTGCGAAACCTTGGTGTGCTCTTTGATAGTCAGTTGGACATGAAGTCACAAGTTAGTGCGCTAGTTAAATCCGGAAATTTCTATCTGCGCAACATAGCCCTCGCTCGTGACCGCCTGACACTGAAAGCCACCAAGTCACTTGTACAAGCCTTGGTGCTCTCCAGGCTGGACTACTGTAATAGTCTGTTGGCAGGCATTTCTCAGGAACAGCTTGGAAGACTTCAAATTGTCCAAAACAATGCTGCCCGCCTGGTCACAAGGACCCCAAGACGTGCCCACATATCACCAATCCTCGAGGACTTGCATTGGCTACCTGTTCAGGCCAGGGTCAACTACAAGATTCTCCTTCTGACTTTTAAGTCCCTCTGTGGACTTGCACCCGAGTATCTGTGCGAACTAATCGCCCGCCATATACCTGGTCGGTCACTAAGATCATCGAGTGGCCCAGTGAGGCTCAAGGAACCGCGCTATCTCTTGGAGTCTCTTGGTGGCAGGGCCTTCTCCTGTGTCGCTCCAAGGTTGTGGAACCAGCTGCTCTCATGTGACATCGATTGTATAAACGCCAATAAACTCCTGCATTTCCGCACTGAACTAAAAACAACATTGTTCAGGTCAAGCTTCATGGAGTAACTTTTCTTCAGCGCATCTGAACAGTTTTCCACTGGAAATTGCGCTTTACAAATGACAATTTCATTCATTCATTCATATTACAGTTGAAAAATCTAAACAAAAAGTTCCAATGTCTGAATAAATCGATTTTTAAGGCTTCTTTTCTTATTTTCCTTTTCTTCCAATAAAGTTTCTTAGAATGGATCCAGGTGACATCGCTTAAATCGTCGTCAGATTTCAGTCCTTGGCACTGGAAATGGAACCATACGTCACACAAGTCACATTGGATGCTCTCCGGTCTCTTTCGTCCTCTTTTATCTCAGTGGCGTCTAGCAAAAGTTTATCACAAGTGCCGCAAAAGTATAAGTTTTTATTGATACAGGGCACAGGTTTTGAAGAACATGGTTGCGCTCATTGCAACTTTTTCATAATGTTGTTTGTCAAAGGTATTTTTTACGAACGTGTCCTGTTAAGTCCAAACAACAAAATTAGACTGTTTAGCCTCTGCTAGAGCCATCTGGATGTTGATCTGTGTAAAATAATTTTGGCTTTGTCTCAATCTCACCTCTTCGTCGATCTCGTGTAGAAGGTCGCATTCCTTTACTCCTTCTTTCACCGTGCTGCTCTTGATAATAAAATGACACTTAATTTCAATGGTCAAAACACCATGACAATTTTAAAATCTTTATCATTTGCTCCAATAATCATGATCGGTTTAACAGAAACAATACGGTCTGCCAATGGAAATTTCCCAGGAAAAGATGATATTTTATCATGGTATTTACTAATAGCCTAAAGGTGTAATAAGTTACCAGAAACGATGACAAAATAATTACTGAAAGGGTTATTTTTTTATCCTTTCTTGCTGCAAACTAATATCAAGCCTGTTCACACTTTTTTATATAACATACTTCTGTGATAAGTGGTCAGAGAAACTTCATTTTCCAAAGATATTTACTTGAAAAAAACAGTAGCAGGGAGAAACTGGGAGATAAAAAGGGGCCTTAAAGATCGATTTATTCTGATGAGTAGGCACTTTTTGTTAAGATTTTTCAACTGTAATCTTAAGAAATATTCATGCAGAATCATCATCAATCAGCTTTTTTGTCATAGCCATCGATTTAATTAGTCACAAAAATTAACTGCGAAGTTGTGTCTAGTGCGCGAATTAAGCCACCTTAGCTTAGAGAAATTATGAAATAAGAGGAGACTTAAAATCGATTTTTGTTTGAAACAAGTAGGCACTTTTTGTTAAGAATTTTCAACTGTAATATAAGAAATATTCATGTAGAATCATCATCAATCAGCTTTATAGTCATAGCAATCGATTTAATTAGTCAAACAAATGAATTGCGAAGTTGTATTCAGTGCGGGAATCAAGCCGCCTTAATCTGAGAGAAATTGGGAAATAAAAAGGGGTCTTAAAATGCGATTTATTCAAACAAGAAGGCACTTTTAATTTAGATTTTTCAACTGAAGCATAAGAATAGTTCATATAGAATCACCATCAACCAGCTTTATAGTCAAAGCAATCGATTTAATTAGTCAAACAAATTAATTGCTAAGTTGTATCCAGTGCGCGAAGCCGCCTTAGATATGTTTTGTGCACGCACATGCGGCGCTTGAGGGCGCTATCTGCACCTCCTTCAAAATGGCCGCGAAAATGTCGAAATGGCCTATGGGTGCACCGCAGTAAATAGCAGAGATCTGTGCGCCGAGCTCATGAATATTTTGTATGCCCTCAAATTATTTTATATTAGAGAGAATTGCGAGCTGAACGAGTGTGGTCTTGTGTAGAATATGACTATCGCCGCGATGTGGGGTATTTTTTCTTCCAATTACAAACATTTTAGACACTGTAGCTCCTAAAAGTGGCCCTATTTTGTCCAGTAGCGTATGTGCCTTTGTTCCAAAATGGAAGCTGGTCTGTTTAGCAATTTTCACTGTTGCAGGGGTAGTTTTGTTTCATGTGGAAATTAGGGAATGAAAGTGACGGATTACCCCCCTAAAATTGAACAGAATTGAAAAGATGAGATTTCAATGAGTATTTTGGTTGTTGTCTCCAGACACTGAGAGAGTTGTGAGTATTTTTAAATGATTTTTGAAAATTGGGTATTTAGCATTGGTTCCTATGGGAGCCCTATTTACTGGGGTGCAACCCTATGTTTAAAAATGTTCTATACATTTTTAACTAACTTTATAAAAAAATCCAGATAAAATGACAAATATTGATGTAGGCTCCTACATGCAATTTAGAACAAAAGCTGGTAAATTCTATCTCAAAACATCACATTTTTAAATATAAATTCCAATTATAAATGGAAGGAACCCAATATGTATTTCATTGCTCTTTTTATTTATATTCTCCGATTTTGGCCTGCATCTATCCTTCCCCCACTCGTCTCCTGAATCCTTCTTTCCTTGCCCGTCCATCTGCAGGAAAAGAAGGAAAAAATTGATTGAAAGGGTGCGAGTTATCCCGGGTGGTGCGAGTTGTCCCGGGTGGTGCGAGTTGTCCCGGGTACGAGTTGTCCCGGGTGCGAGTTGACCCGGGTGCGAGTTGTCCCGGGTGTCTTTTTTTGGGTGCGAGTTGTCCCGGGTTCGAGTTGTCCCGGGTACGAGTTGTCCCGGGTTCGAGTTGTCCCGGGTACGAGTTGTCCCATGTACGTGTTGTCCTGTTTCCATTTATATTGTTCCATAAAGGAGTGCAGTGATTACACCCGGACCTTTTTTGCTTCCACATCAATTGGAGATTGCAAATTTCCTGTTTTCTTCCCATGGATTGTATTTTGGGGAGGTATTTTGTATGATTGTTATTGTAGACTGTTATTCCAGATTATTGGTGGCGCACTACAACCAATTTATTATGTTCATGTAGGCTTGTACTCGTACTCGTAACTGTACTTGTAATTGGCTGTTCCAACACGGTTGGGAACAGCCTTTGTTTTCGTTACGATTTTTTTTTTTTTTTTTTTTTTTTTTCTTTTCCTTCTTCCACTTTTTTCGCACGCTATTTCGGGCACTTGCACATTCATGATTGACTTCAAACTTCACATGGACATTGGTCACTATGTTAAGTTGTGCACAGTACTAATGACGTCATGATGACGTCATCACGTGTCAGATTAAAGGGGCATGAAGTTTAATCAATTAAATATTCAAAAATCATTAAAAAATCAACCGTTTGACCTACGATCTTGATTCCTTCGGCATATACGATGACTAACAAAGGTCTTTGAGATGCGCACACCCCTTGACCTTTGACCTCGTTTCCTATTGGTCAAACAGATTTTGCCTTGCCATTTGAAAGTGGTGCAAGATATTTGGACAAAGTCACTTGTGTTACACTTCGACTAGGGTGGGGTATCTAAAAAATATGTTGGTGACCTTTGACCTTGCTCACTTCCGGTCGAAACCGGAAGTGGCCCTTAGTTTGAAAGTGGTAGGAGGTATTGAGATGGGGTCAATGGTGTTATTACCAGAGGCCCTTAAGCTTTCCAAAAATATAAGTGATGACGTCATCGTACGAAATAGCGCCCTCTAGCGACAAGATGATTACGTAATTAAATATTCAAAAATCAATAAAAAATATACCGTTTGACCTACAAATTTGATTCCTTCTGCATATACGATCACTAACAAATGTCTTTAAGATGCGCACATGGCTTGACCTTTGACCTCGTTTCCTATTGGTCAAACAGATTTTGCCTTGCCATTTGAAAGGGGTACAATATATCACGATGGGGTCAACTGTGTTACACTTCGACTAGGGTGGGGTATCCAAACATATAGCAACACCTTTGACCTTCCCTACATGTCAGATTAAAGTGGCATGTAATAATATTCGATATTTCAAAATCGATAAAAACTCAACCGTTTGACATACGATCGTGATTTCTTCATATACGATCACTAACAAAGGTCATCCCGAACACCACATATGTTTATAAAAAGGAGGGGAACAGCCATGTGTTCGTTTTCAACGAACACATTTCTAGTTGTACTTGTAATTGGACTCGTACTTGTCCTTGTACAATTGTCCCTCCCTTTTCCCTCCCTAGGTTGTAGGAGCTAAATTGGGAGAAAATAAAACAGAAAACACATTTCAAATTACATGGTTTTGTGTCAGCAGTTAACCAAACAGGTATTATCTCTTGACCTAAAATGGCCTGATTATAACACGATAAACAAACGATAGCCAGGTAATAAACACCACCGGTCGAGTCGGTACTATCCTTAACTTATACCTGTACAAGTATATTGTGGCGCGCGCCCTCTCGCTGGGCGGTTGGTTTAACCTCTATATCACAAATATATTTATTAACCTCGTACAGGAATGAGCGGTTATCCTTGCACAAGAGGGGATAATCTACTGAACAGTGGACCTAACCTAGGGGCTGTTCGTTTGGTGGAAATATACCACCACTTTGCGAAAGAGAGACGAATTATTCAGTTACTAAGCAACCTTCAACCTCACGGAACCTACGGGGTCTAATAAGGCACACAGGGCAATGCAGTAATCCTCACAGGGTCTAATAAACCTCAGACAGTCAATAGTTGCAGAGACAACAATCAATATGGTTTAATCCAGAATCACTGTTGTAATCAATAAATGTACACAGGCTTGCTTTTCTAATAATGCAGAGTAATGCAGCGTGATAAACCTCACGCATAAATCAACGTAAATGCAGTACAGGTAAACCTCACGGGTGATGGGTGGCTCTAATAAGCCTCACACGTGAATCAACGTAAATGCAATACAGGTAAGCCTCATGGGTGATGGGTGGCTCTAATAAGCCTCACACATGAATCAACGTAAATGCAATACAGGTAAACCTCACGGGTGATGGGTGGCTCTAATAAGCCTCACACGTGAATCAACGTAAATGCAATACAGGTAAACCACATTAGTACTCAATGTGCCAATAATCCTCACGGGCACGGTAAACCTCGCACGACAAGAGGAAGCGAGCAGCCAACAATACAGTTTGGACTAGCCCCGGGCTAATAATTGACCCTCACGGGACCACAAGAGAAAGGGCAAAATTTACGAGTACTATGTAGGCAATGCGACACAGGTCAAACTCAGCCGGCCTAACAGGCAAGCTCGCGTCAACCTAACTACCGCCCGTAGCCTACACCCAACCTACAAATTACCTCCTTTCTCACTCCCAGCCCCAAAATTGGTCAACCCCAAACTGAACAAATGGCTACTCACTTTACTCCTGCGCAAGTGCAAAACACTCAGTCGCTTACTCGAAGCTATCCTCAGCGACGGCTCCTCAAAGCTTCGACGCTATGCGGCACGATGTCTAACACCGACTTGGCGCTGTAGCTGTACGGTCTTCACAGACTGACTGTCAAGCTACCAACAGTTAACTTAGCTGCACTGTCGCTACACAGAATTCACACGCGAGGGTGTTCACAGCACGACGCTATACTACACAACTGACTCACATGATTCTGGATCGCCCAGACATAGGCCAATGCGCGCTCGTGATTGGCTGCTGCGCGTCATGAATAATTAACTACTTAAACTTATACCAGTCCCTCCAGTTTCGTCACACAATAATACGGTGAAAACACACACAAATCGTTTGGCAAACGTACCCAAAACTCATGTTCCCTAGTAATATAACAAAATGCGGACATATCACTTACCCGACCAAGTATTTCTGATTCTTACAAAAGTGGGAAAACGATCCCTAATTTTGGACCCAGAAAAATGATTTTCCACTTCACGACGGAGAAATTAGCGTAAAAGTGCGCCCTCATTCGACGATGCCAGCACAGCTGCAACATGGCCGCCCCCAAATTTCGGTAAGAAATTTGTGAAAGGATATAACGAACTGGATACAAAACACGAACTTGGAACATTAACTTATGCGATATCTACAAGAAGCATGCATGCTGCGCGATACGATGCAGTCAGTTCTTGTCACAAGGCTCAGAAGGGATCTTGTTAAGCAAGGACTCAGTCGGACCAGGAGCGTCGTCCTCCTCATACTTAGCCAGCTTCACCAGTCGAGCTACTGGGCGTTTGTATTCCTTGTCCTTTACCTGGACATTGACAACCCTAACACGCTTGTCTTCACTGGGAAAGACCTGTGAAACAACGCCGACTGGCCACTGTGACCTTGGTAGCTGCAGAGGGTCTGGCTATCATAACGATCTCGCACTTCTTTAGGTTCGCTTCCTCCCGTTGCCACTTCTGGCGCTGGCGGGTCTGAAGCGCAGGAAGATAAGACCTGATGAAGTGACGCCAGAACTGGTCAGCGAGCACCTGGCTGTGTCTCCAACTCCTGCGACCCTTCAGTTCGGCCTCATCGTAGATCACCATCGGCAGTGCGGGATCCCGTCGTCCCATTAGGAGCAAATTCGGGGTTACAGGGTCAATGTCGGATATTTCAGATGAGGCATAGCCGAGGGGCTTTGAATTCAAAATGCCCTCAACTTCTGCCAGAACAGTGCGCAAAACAGCTTCCGTTACTGTTCTGTCCTGGAGAACAGCACGAAGAGCACCTTTAGCAGACCTTACCTCACGTTCCCAAATGCCTCCGAAGTGGGGTGCATTCGGAGGGTTAAATTTGAACTTGACACGATATTGAGCGAGTCGTTGAACTAACTCAGGTTCCATGGACTTCAAGTCTGTCTCAATCTCTGTATTATCCCCTTTGAAATTGGTTCCACAGTCACTAAGCAGCTCAAATGGGACTCCTCGTCTAGAGGCGAAACGTCTGTAGTCCATCAAGAAGTGGTCAGCATCCATGCTTTCCAGGAGGTCCAACTGTACTGCGCGGGTAGTCATGCACTTAAATACTAGTCCCCAGCGCTTCTCCTGTCTTCGCCCAATCCTGACACACAAAGGTCCAAAACAATCCATACCAGTAGAGTAAAACGGTGGCTTTCCCAAACGCAGTCGACACTCAGGGAGATCACCCACGCGGGGAACTTTTGGCTTCGCTCTCCAGCGACGGCATTCCTGACATGCACGGAGGACTCCTTTGACTACACTTCGTCCTCTCAGAATCCAAAATCTGCGGCGCAAATGAGCAAATACCTGCTCCGTACCAGCCTGGTGGTTGAAGTGAGCGTCTGCATCCCGGATCAGGAGTTTGGTGATTGGGTGATGTTGGTCAAGTACAACTGGATTGGGCTCAAGCAAGAGTGCATCAGACTTGGCAATCTTTCGCAAACGCCCTCCCACTCGGATTAGCTTGTGCTGGTCAAGTTCAGGCGCCAGCTCTAAGAGGCGACTACCTCTGGGTACCTCCTTCTTGGATGACAGTGCAGCAACGTCATCCTTGAAAGTGACATCTTGGGCTTGTTGCAGAAGTAAGATCTCAACTTTGCGAGATTGCTCCGGGGTTAGTACATCATATTGCAGTTCTTCTGGTAGATAACACTGCTTGCCAACGGCACTCAGTAACTGTGCCCAAGTTTCAACGGTCGAAGGTTCTACCTTAACGCCAGGCGGAAAAGCAGTGAGGCCACAGAAGACACTTCTCAACTCACTTTGTTCCCCGGAGGAATCAGCGCGAGTCGCTGCCAAGATACTAGCACTCTCTGCTTGCCAGTTTTCTGGCGGATCAAGAAGCCATCGGGGACCCTCGGTCCATCTTGAACCCTCTCCTAATTTGCTGACTGGCAAGCCTCTAGATATATCATCTGCTGGGTTGTCTGAAGAAGATACATAGCGCCACTCCATTCCGTCCGTCAACGTTTGTATTTCAGCTATGCGAGTGCCCACAAACACTCGAAAGCGGGACGACTCGGACTGAATCCAGCTGAGCACCGTGGTAGAGTCACTCCACATCATGGTGTAATCAATCGAAAGCGTCAGTGCACTGAGGACAACTTGGCTGAGCTGACCACCCAAGAGAGCTGCCATCAGCTCAAGACGCGGCATGGAGAAAAGACGCTTTGGCGCGACACGGCATTTGGCTGCCACAAAGCTCAGGAAGACCTGCTCTTGGCTACCAACTGTACAAAGATAGACAACTGTCCCGTACAGCTTTTCTGAGGCATCAGAAAAGACATGCAAAGACCTCTTAGCTGTTGTGGTGTCAACCTGTGTTGGAACATAACACCGCGGTAGCCTAACCATGGGTACATGCTCCAACTCGGTGCACCATTCTTCCCATCTCTGCACCAGTCCGGGGTCGATTACTCTCTCATCCCAGTCTAATTTTTGCATCCACAAGTCGCGAACCAACAGCTTGGCCCGGGCAGTGAACGGTGCGATGTCGCCTAGCGGTTCGAACTGGCTGGCCAAGACCCTGAGGGCCGTACGCTTAGTCAGTACCTTGCTGTCTGGAACCTGAGCTGGGTGAAACAACTCGTCCTTCTTCCACTCCCAGCAGAGACCAAGTGCTGGCTCCGGTTCACCCTCTTGTAGACCAAGTGCCAGTGACTGTACCTGACGTGATGAGCATGCCCCCTTGGGAATGTTTTGAAGGGCAGCCGGGTGACTGGTAGCATACTTCACCATCTGAAATCCTGCCTCTTGCAAGCACTGGCGTGTGCTTAAGACAAGTTGACGGGCTTGGCCATCTGTGTCTCTGCTAGCCAACTGGTTATCCACATATGTCTCTTGCTCTATAGTCTCCAGAACATGGGGGTACTGTTCTGCCCGATCCCTTGCAGCTTTCTGGAGGGCAAACGTCGCACAGCAAGGACTACATGCCGCCCCAAATGGTAGCACCAACCATTCGATGACAACCCATTTACCGAGCTGGTTATCATTCCACAGGAACCTGAACATGCCCCTCTCCTCCGGGGGTAGTCTAACCTGGTGGAACATAGCAGTCATGTCGCCGGACACTGCGACTCGACCCTGTCGGAAACGCAAGAGAACATCCAAGAGTGACGGACCAAGATAGGACCTGCAAGTAACTCTTTGTTGAGGTTTTGACCCCCATACTCGAACGAGCAGTTGAAAACAAGACGATACTTTCCACTGCTATGCACTACATGGCAGGGAATGTACCAAACCAACCCCGTTGCTGGTCTGCAGACAAGGCATCCACGGGCCCAAGCACTCTAACATGGCCATCGTCTTGGAGTTTTTGGATGTAGGACTTACAGTAGTCAGCCAAATCCGGGTTTCGTTCGATTTTCCGTTGGTTTGAGCGAGCCAATGCTAGCACAGCCAGTGGAAGATTAGAAGGCCTTCTGTAATTTGGTCTCCAGAGGAGTGGGGTCTGTATTCGTTGGACACCATCCACCTCAACAAGTTTGGTGTCTTCTTCAAGAAGTTTGATTGCAAACTTGTCGGTTCTGAAACGAGTCGCCAGTTTCTCATTGACATGCGGTAGCTTGTCAATCGTCATAAACTGCTCCATCATTTGGTGCAACTGCTGGTCCGGTTGCTGCACGGTGCATGCAGTGCACAAAACTCCTTTGTGAGCCAACATCTTGCCTGGGATTTGCAAGCCTTGGTGACCAAGTACAGTCCAGCCAAACAATGTGTTGACGGCTACGGGAGAGCTGGACTTGGGGCCTGTGCGTGCTTCAGTGGAGAGTGTAAGCTCAACATGATCTGCACCAATCAGAACTGACGGTTGGACCCTACAAGCTGAAAATAACGGTAGTCCCCTTAGGTGTGGCCACTTGCGCTGCAGTTGCTCTGCCGACACACTGTAGTCGATCAGCTGCACCTCTGGAGCTGTGAAGGCACACCGGATGGGATATTTCTCTTCATCTCCACGTGCTGAGACTTCGATGTTCACACATTTTCCTTTCCAGCTGGTATCACCCATCACCGTCGTAATGCAGATATTTTCATCCTGACCCTGAATGTTCAAATCACCTACAACTGACTGGAGAACCATGGTCCGCTCTGCACATTCATCCAACACACCATATGTGTCGACAGAACCTGCAGGTCCATGTACAGTCAGCGGTACAACCTTGATCAGCACTACAACCTTGATCAGCACGTCACGATTATAATCCACTCGAGGATAAGACCCAACTGTTGAGCACAACACGGCATCTTTAACCGCAGCTTCTGTCAGATCGTGTAGGCTAGTACGATGGTCACCTTGACACTGTTTGCACTTCTTAGGGTAGATGCACTCCCGTTCGTGCTTCTTTGCACATTTTGTGCACCTTTGATTTGCTTTCAACCAACTAAGTTTCTGGTCTCGTGTTAGTCCTTGGAACTTCTGACATGTTTCAAGGTAGTGGCCAGACTCTTTCACTCGACAGTACAGACACGTGACTCTTTCAGGTGAAGCTTCTGTGGAGATGACGTTACTTGGAGCCTTTGTTGCATAATGGCTCTTGTTTTTACCCGAAGGTCCAGCAGACTGTGGTCCTGCGTGGGCCATGTATGATCTCGCAGGAGTTGGTTGGTTGGTTGGTTTTCTTTGCCAAGGGCCTTTCCAATGTGATGACTCTCGAACAGACTTGGTCTTGCTCGCCCTTTCCATTAGGATCAGACTAGCTGGGCCTGTTTTCTTATCCAGAAAGTGTGAGAGGTTGTTTATGGTGTACTTCATTCCTCGGTTTTGCTCCCACATCTTGGCGAGAAACTCAGTGTGCAGCCTTTCTGGTAGTTTCTTAACCAACTCGGCAGCATAACGGTGATGCTTAAGCTCATCTTGAAAGCTTAATTTCTCAGCAGTTTCAACTGCAGCAGTTAGCTCATCAGAGAAGTCACGAAGACCAGACCAATCATTATGAGCCAGGACTGGCCGTGACTCAAGCTGGTCAAGCAGGCCTTGGATTATCCTCCCTGGATCGCCAAATTGCTTATCAAACTGCTGCATTGTAGCTTTGTAGGCTCCATCCCCTAAGATGCAATTGCGGTCAGCGATAGCGAGTGGGCGCCCTCCAAGGTGACTGCGTAAGTACACAAACTTAGTGGCTTCTGGCAGTTGGCTCATAGGGCCCTTCATGATGCTATCCCACAGTGACCTAAAGGTAACATACTGCTTACGTCATGCTCACTGTCAAACTTAGGGATGTCTAACTTAGGAAGACTGTCCCAGCTACCAAAGCCATAGCCTAACGGGCCTGTGAAAGCTGTCACAGGAACTTTATTGGTATCAACAACTACTGGAGCTGGGGACATGTCTCCTGTTTTGGTGAGTCCCTTATGACAGCATGAACGTTTGTTACCACTGTTATTTTCTGGTGGTTTGTCATTAGTAGAACTTGACTCGCTTTGTTCTTCTCCGCTGGTAGCTTCTGCTTCACTGGTTGGTGGCTGTGAACTTGCATCATTTCCCCTGGGGTTCTGTCTCGAGGGGTTACTTCCTGATGAGTGCTTGCCGTCCAATCCTCGTGTTGCTGATATACCGCCGTCTGCTATTGGCTGGGAAACTGGTACACTGCTAAATAAACGAGCTGTTGGAGAAGAGTGAACTAATACAGTATTAGGAATAAATGGAGACAGGTTTGGGTTTAAGCCCAGTGGCACAGAACTGACTGCATCCGCACTCGCCGCGTTATGCAAGGCGTGACTTGGTGGCAGAGAACTAGCTACATATACGCTTGCCGCCCCATGCGAGACATAGGTTGGTGGCACAGAAGTAGCTACGAACGGATTTGCCGCCGCGTGCGAAACGTGACTTGCCGGCACGAAACTAGCTACGTACGGATTTGCCGCCGCGTGCGAAACGTGACTTACCGGCACGAAACTAGCTACGTACGGATTTGCTATAGGAGTGGCCATGCTGAGCGACAAAGGAGGCGCAGGCGCAGGCGCAGGCTTATTGGCATGATTTACTGAGAATATACTGTTCGTCACTCATGTTAAGTTATAACCACGTATAAGGAAGAAAAAGCTGAAAAACGAGACATTTCAACACGCGAGCATGCACAATCGTATGCGCGCGTGCAGGCATGACCGGAGTTTAGGAATTCTTGACCTTTGACATTACCCACAACCCTTTGCGCGCATCGAAATGCCGAACTCGCTTATTCTCCCATAGACTTTTTCATTTTCCAATGGAAGTGCCCTTTTTAAGTTCCAAAAGACGACTCCAAAAACAGAAATGGCAGTGCCCTAGTTTTCATTGACGAATTGAGTTGGGACTTGCATGGTGGACTCGGAACGATGTGGACGTGTTTTTCTAGGTGCTCTGAGCGCGCCATAATTTGAACTGCGTCACGAACATTTTTCCAATCTGCCTTACCTGCTTACTGCCAGACAACTTCTGTCCTTTACCATTGTTTACTGACGAGAAGATTATCAAAACCCATCTAAATTGGTAAGCAATATCAGGAAATCAAGAGGCATTTTTCAGATTGTATTTATTGTGCACATATACTGATATACTAGACAATATACTATAGTATTTTACTATACACCAGGCCCTCTTCGGCCAGAAAATGGCCGATGATGGCATAGAATCAGACACCTCCCGGTATCAACTTTCGCAGTCTACTCCCATGGATAGCCAAGTAAACTACGACAAGGAATGTCCACGCTCCACAATAAGCGAGTTCGGCATTTCGATGCGCGCAAAGGGTTGTGGGTAATGTCAAAGCTCAAGAGTTCCTAAACTACAGTCATGCCTGCACGCGCGCATACGATTGTGCATGCTCGCGTGTTGAAATGTCTCGTTTTTCAGCTTTTTCTTCCTTATACGTGGTTATAACTTAACATGAGTGACGAACAGTATAAGAACTTCTGTTTTGATGATTTTCTGCGTTGGAAAGTTGAGGCTTTGAAGAGATTTTTGGCGGATAGACTAGAGGACTGAAACGAACAGGACGGAAAGAAGAACTTGCAGCATTAGCCTTTGCTGCTGCAACACAGTTGAATGCCGTACCTGTTCTTCCAAGTGCTAGCGAGGAGAAGCAGTTGCATGCTCACAGTATCGGCAACTTCTGAAATATGGGGACTCCTTTTTGTCAGATCCCTTGAATGATTTGCCTGAAGGATGGCAAGGAGAAGCCAAAGGTGTAATGAACTGGCCTCCAACGAGTTATGTTGAACTTGCAAATCATTTGCTGATTCCAGCTCACAAAACCATTATTTTCAAGAATCTACACTTCTCGTCCATTCTCCTTGACAGAATGAACCATATAAGTCATGAAAATGTTGAACAAAGGCTGGTTTTGTATTTGAGACGAGTGTGGTATTCGAAATATTTGCCAATAAACTAAAGCCAAGGCCACTACAATATTGTTATAGACAATATTTTTTATAGACGTTTTCTTTGGCAACACTAATAATAATAAATAATAAAGATCTTTGGTATGCTTTGGAAAGACTACCTTTTTTCTTAATTATAACTCATAAATCTGACAATAAATAAGTTCGGATTTATCAAAACAAAGGAAGTTGCCACTGCACTTAAGGTGAAGGGTTTAACTGTACATACTTTTATTGCCAATTTATGCTACTTGAGTGAACTTGTACAAAAGACAAACTGCATCATGCCTGTGCAAGAGACAAAATAAATTTAAACAATCTCTGCGGGAAAAACTTTAATTTGATGATAAACTCAAAATTAAGAGTGGAAAATGTCACAATTTTTCAAAGGAAAAACCTTTAAAGACCATTTGATAGTTTTTCAAAGCTTTGGTTTGGTGAGAAATGTGCATGGGTCCCAGTGCGTGTACGTGTCCGTGCATGATAATATTTCTTACATGTGTGCAGCTGTCATTACAAAAAAGGAGGAAAATGCAAATAATCTTCATCTTTGTAGGCCTAAAGTATTATTTAAAAAAATTATCAGATAGGTGAGGAAACAAAAAAGAGGCAATCGGCTGATTAGCTGAAAAGTTGCATGCCTGTTCCGAGTTTCTGTTGAGGATCCCCAAATTTCTGCAAAAGTGCTGACAAAAATGTTTTTTTCATTCACATTTTCAAGGTCTAAATTCACTTTAAAAAGTAAAGGTTGCCATCTGATAAAGCTTATAGTCACTCCCAAATCATTCGCGAAAACAGCTGTATGTAGTGTATACAGACAAATATGCACAAATATTTATCCACGTCTCTGGACCATGGAGGATAAAAACACATTTCTTCCTCCATGTCTGGACCGAGCTAATAAAGCAGGGTTCTTCGCGTTATTAAATCAATGTCAACGAGTCGCGAAAAGTCGGTCTGTTTTATCGTGGTTTATCCGGCTTATTGCGCATTCCAGGATCGGGTAATGCTGCAGAAACACTTTCGGTAGTATAAAACAAAACAATAATGCTGATAATTTAGGTCTTGCCTTATTCTGTTATCTTAGGGAGCATTTATAAGACCGCAGTCCATCGTGTCCGCATAGCAATAACACAGTCAGAAGCGAAAGTTAGGAACTCTTGACCTTTGACATTACCCACAATCCTTTGCGCGCATCGAAATGCCGAACTCGCTTATTGATAGATTAATCAGCCAGGCTCAAGATAGTTCTCAACCCTCCCAGTCCCAGCCCCAGAAAAGTAGAAAACGCTCAAAACCAAGCATATCGTACAATGAAGTATACTCCGACTCTGAGCAAGATAATCACCACTCTAAACGTCGCAACACCCAAACTACTCAAGCCAGCCAGCCTACCCTCGTTATCATCAACTCCCCCGACATCAAGCTAGCCAAGGTCAGCCCTATCAAGATAGCTAAAGCCCTCAATAGCCTTGGTAAAGACCTCGTCAAAAGTGTCACTAAAAATAACCAGGGTGGTATAACGGTAAAATGCCATACTCCAGGCCAAGCCAGAAAACTCAAATCAATATCTCAACTTGACCAGTGGACCGTAACAACAGAATTCGCCAAATCCGAAACTCAAAGCAAGGGGGTCATAACTGGTATCCCGATAGACATTCCAGATGACGACATATTGCAATCATGTAAACGCTATGGTGTAATGGAGGTGAGACGCTTAATGTGCAAGAGAGAGGGACAACTGGAAAAAAGTCTTTCAACTTGCCTTACCTTCAACACTCCCAACCTCCCAGATGAGATACAGATTGGATATGAGATGTTTGCTATCAAACCATATATTCCCCGTATAATAAGATGCTTCAACTGCCAACGGCTAGGCCATACCGCAACAAACTGCCGCAGCTCCACTCGATGTGTAAGATGTGGAGGCTCTCATACCTATGATCAGTGTCATCAAAGAGATAAGGTCAGATGTTGTCGATGTGGGGAAGACCACTCGTCTGCATATTGTGGGGTGGGGGTTTTTAGTTGCGTTGCGTGGTGGGTTAGTATAGCTTGGTTGATAGGCTACACAAACCACACGGTGGGTTCTGATTGGCTGTTGAGTTGGTTTAGAGCGACATGTCCAACCACACGAGGCAGGCAGACAGCGTTTTTATTTACGACAACAATCGTACAAGTAAATAGAAGAAAAACAAGATACTCAGAATTAGTTATGGTTAAGAGGAAATTCCACAAAATCAAGGTTACAAAGCTTTCCTAACACATTATACTCCACCTAAAAGACAGTGATGTCACAATTTAGGCTACACCGCCATTACACTTAAGTTGCATATTAATCTTACTGTATGCAATAAACTCTGGCAAGACTAGGATCAAGTCTACTATGTGTAAGGATGACAAGTTCGTTCACACTAAGCTTACAATAAAAATGACACTTGTGTAATATCAGTGTTAAAATAATATAATGCACGACCAAAAGATTCTAAGTTCACACCATGGTTACAATAAAATCCCAAAGTGTATCTCTCAAAATTTGCTAAAGGCATAAAACAAAGGATCAAGGCCTATTTGACATACCATGCAATATCAAAATAAACACGGTACTGTCGCCTAGAAACGAATGAGGGCGCCCTCTCGAGTATCCGAATGCTTGTCAGAAAGGGCCCCCTAGAAACGGCATTAAATTGACCTGGACCGTACATAGAGGCATCCTAGACATAAATATACACAATGGTCTGTAATATATAGGCACTCTGTGGACGTAATTATTTCTATACGAATATGCCCTACGAACGTACCGGACCTCAAAGTGGCTCAAAAACAACATTTTACGAGCGTTTTACGGGCGGCGCCATCTTGGATAAAATACGATTACCAAAAACTTATAATAATGACCTTCCACCCAAGTTATTCTTACAGTCTGTTACACCTAGGGGATCAATAAAGTATTTATTTCAAAGGTATGAACTGTGGGTGGCAAACATGCTGTTTAAAATAAAGAAAATCCATACCTGTTGAGTTGGTTTAGAGCGACATGTCCAACCACACGAGGCAGGCAGACAGCGTTTGCCTGCCGTCGCGTGGTGGCGCTATGTCGCTCTAACGGTGGACTCACCGGCCGCTGTGTTACACACCCCACTTCTTCTCCCAAAGTAAGACGTCGTCGCCCCGACGACGAAGTGGCCCGTGGCTGCATCTCTGCTCTAAGACCTATTAAGATTATCTAACAGCAAAACTTTGTAACAAGTAGAACATTAAAGCACTACCACTTTAGTAAAAACACCCGGGTTAAGTGTAAACAAGGGGCACCTGGCCCATAAACAACAATAACACTTCAACGATAAATGGAAAAGTCAAGACTGGTTGCTCTCATTGTAAGGGGGCCTTAATACTAATACTAATGTTCAAATGCTCAAGCTGCAGCTCTGAGTTCAAGACTATGCGTAGAGTAATTAGTCTGAGTCAGTTTCGGTATAAGAGTCACAATCGGTTCCAGACTGGGTGGCTAACTTCCTCACCTGGTCAAGTAAGCGGATGACGCTGCTGAACTGGTACCGGCTGGGTGGGTGCCCTTTAGTCACTCGTTTGGATCGTCGAGGCTTTGCATCCTGCCTGGCTCCACGATCCCCAGTATCAGCGCTGCCGGACGTCAAATTCTCTGGATCCAGTCTCGTGCCTGCTGGTTGAGGTGTCCCCGTCCCAGTTTCCTCCGTCCCCCTGATCATAACGGACTCTCCTGGTTCTGCAACATCGATATTTGGTTGTGGGCTCGTGGAGGCCAATCTCGTCTGTTCCCCCTTGTTGACTGGTGGGGTTTCTGCCAAGCCAAGTGTCTTGCCCCAATTTGAGCTGCTCTCGGTGCTGGACGTTAGGTCAGTGGGGGTGGTACTAGGTGTCGCAATATTCCCATCACTGGTGTCTGCTACTCGAGGTTCAATGCTCCAGGGACAGTGTTTTAGTTCACTCCGATGGAGAACCTTCTTACGCCCTGCTGGATTGCGCACTTCATAGACAGGTTGTCCTTTAAAAGGCCGACCAACCACCAAGTACGGAGTCTCCTCCCATAAATCCTGTATCTTGGACCTCCCGCGGCGTGTACGGTCTCTGACCAAGACATACTTCCCAATCGCCAGCGGTCGCTCGTATACATCCTTCTCTTGAGCTGCGGTTCTGTGCTCTGCTGCCTTAGACAGATTAGCGGCAGCCAGTTTCCGTGCTGACTCCAGTTGTGCCCAGTGCTTCTTCACATAGTGCTGCGGTGACACCTCATCAAGCTGAGGGTGGTCTACTCCTAAGGCGAGGTGCTGGGGCAGGCGTGCGGACCTTCCAAAGAGCAGAAAGAATGGTTCGTAACCGGTGCTGCTGTGTACTGTATTGTTGTAGGTGGCAACTAGTTGTGGCAGGTAGTCAGCCCATCTCTTTTTCTTCTCCGGAGGCAATACCTTCAGCAAGTTGTGCAGAGTGCGATTAAAGCGCTCACACTGCCCGTTACCCTGCGGGTGGTAAGGGGTGGTGTGTGAGCGCCCAATGCCATACAACTTACAGAGCTCTTGGATGACCCTTGCCTCGAAGCACTTCCCATTATCAGAGTGAAGCCTGAGTGGTGCTCCAAAGGGAGTAATCAGATGTTTGACAAGAGCACGAGCCACCGTCTCAGCCCGCTGGTCCCTCGCGGGGATAGCCCAAGCAAACTTGGTGAAAACATCTGTGAGAACTATAACACATTCTCGTGACCAGTAGATGATGGTTCAAGCACAGTAAAATCCATCGCTATGACTTCTAATGGGGCTGTGGCTTGCAGCGTTCCTAGCGGAGGTTTCGTGTGACGGTTAGGCTGTTTGCTGATGGCGCATTTCCTACATTGCTGACACCACGCTTTCACCGATTCCTCCATCTTAGGCCAGAAAAAGAGAGGCTTGATCGACTGGAGTGTCCGTTTTGCGCCAAAGTGGCCCAGGTCATCATGGAATGACTTCAGTACAACCTCCTGCAAACGGGCTGGAATCATGAGGCGTTCAGATCTCCTTCCCTGGATGGTTGACGACCGGTACAACACCCCGTCCCTTAACCGAAGCTGCTTCCAGTGCTTGAGCACTGTCGACACTGCACGTGGGTCAGCCTGCCTTTCTTGAGGGGTAGGCTTGCGGCCTCTCCCAAAGTAAGTCCGGACCCTGCGGAGAGCAACATCTTCATCTTGGAGGGACCTGAGCTCTTCTGCAGTGTACCCCGGTAGACAGCGGCTTCCCTTCTGTTGTTCTAGCTTAACCTGGTGATGCAAGGTAGGTGGTATCGTGGAACTTGAGTGGGCTGGGCCAGAAGTTGCGCGGACAGCGCTAGATGAAACCACCACCTCAGGGCCTTGTTTCACAGGGTTGGATGCACAGGCTTCCTTTGGGGAAAGTCTGGACAGGGCATCAGGTGCTTGGTTACGTGTCCCAGGTCGAAATTCTAGCTGGTAGTTGAAGGAAGACAATTGTTGGACCCATCTAAGCTCTGTGGCACTGAGATTGGCTGTGTCTAAGTACTTCAGCGGATTGTGGTCTGTGTATATCGTACAAGAGTTACACATCAGGTAATCCTTGAAGGCCTGGCAGACCGCCCATCGTACAGCCAATAGCTCTAGCTTAAAGGAAGAATAGTTCCTGTCATTGCGCTCTGCTGGGCGTAGAGACATGGAGGCATATGCTAGCACTGCCTTCGTCCCATCCTCTTGTACCTGGGAGAGTATCGCACCCAATCCAGTTGCACTGGCGTCGGTCTCGACAACAAACGGGCGACTGAAGTCGGCAAACTGCAAAACTGGCGCCTCACTTAGCTTAGTCTTAAGTGTACAGAAGGAAGAGACTGCTGCGTCGTCTAGATAAATCTTTCCACTCCTAGCCTTTGTTTTGATATTGCCCTTGCCGCCGGTTCCCTTCAAGTAAGCAAACAGAGGAGACGCAACACTTGAATACTGCCGGACGAACTTCCTAAAGAACCCAGCAAAGCCCAAGAAGGACCGAAG